>VWZS01007509.1:10530-61326 GCA_013397075.1 Rhabdornis inornatus
CGCTCCCCGAGCCGCCGCTCCGGCCCTCGCCCTCCTCGGGGCTGTCCCCGCTCGCCTCCCCGGCCCCGGCCGGCAGCTCCAGCGGGGCGGCGGCGGCTCTCGGCGGCTCCCCGGCAGGCAGCACGACGCTCGCCGAGGCGCAGCTCATGCCCCGGGGCACCCGCTCCCCCGGGGCGGGGACGGCCCGAAGCGGCGGATGGNCGGAGGGAGGGAGGGAGAGACGGAGAGAGGGAGGCGCGGGTCCGGCACCGGGCACCGCCACGGCCGCCCCCGCACGGCTCCGGGAAAGCCGCCACCCCCGCAAGCGCCCCGGAGCCTGCCCAGCCGGGCGAAACCCCTGCCCCTTTCTGGAACGAAAATCTCTGCCTGCTCTCCCGCCCGCCCCCCGGCGTTCCTGCTCTCCCTCAGCACCGGCTTCCCCCGCACCCCGGCGGCCGCAGCCCCTGCCCTGCCCCCGGGCACTGCCTTTCCTTCCCTCGGGGCCGCCTCCTGGCCCTGCTCCCGGCGCCCAGTGCTCAGGGGGCTCCTTAACCACGGGTGCGGCCCTTCAGGGGGCACCCACAGATCTTTCTACTTTATCGGGGTTTGGCTGAATATTCAACAGTTGTTCTTTGGGTGTGAAACAGTAGTTCTCCCAGCCTTCTGTGGCCGGCTTTTTTTCTTTTTTTTTCTTTTTGTTTTCCCTTTAATTCATTACATCACTTCATTTTCAAAATTAAATCTGCTAAAAGCATCATGATCAAGTATCTTCTAAAAAAAAATCGTCAGCGGTTAGAAATTCTTTAAAGTTTGGCTGGGGCTGCTGAAGGAAAGTAGGTGTGAATTTCAGCATCAAGTATGACACCAGTGCACATTTGATCTCGTGAAGATGACAGCAACAGTCTGTGCAGGGAAGGGAGAGAGAAATAAAGCCTAAAAAAAAAAGAAAAAAAAAAAAGAAAAAAATTAAAGACCCAAACCAAAAACAATTGCAAAGCCATATGCTTTTCCACAGCCACATTTAGATCCAAAGTGTGATGAAATCACACGCCTTCCTCATTGGCCGCTTGTATGTAGTCTCAAGATGAGGGAGTGCCTGATGAGCTCAGCCAGTGCCTTCACTGGCTGTGTTGTGATAGTAGTGGCTTTCTCAGTGTGGATATTTTACCAGAAGACCAAAGCAGCCCACAGAACCAAAGCAGCACTCCTCGGCCCACAATCTCACAGCATCATGTGGCTCTCAGCTCTTCAGAGGGGCTTGCAGAGTATTTTCCAAACACCTGGTCTGACCTTTCAGCCTGGCTGGAGACCAGCTCAGCAATCTGCTGTTGGCAGAAAAGCATCAGACCCGTATTGCAGGAGAGTGACATTCAAAGCAGATGGGGCAAGGTGATGTTAAAGCAATCTCAGTCCCCCTAGAGTCTGCATCTATTATGGAGGCCATGCAACAGATATATTAAGGACAAAGAACACCAGTGCTATTTACAGTATTGCTCTAAAAAAATGCCTATTTGGAGGTTGACTTCTCATAGTGGAATAAGAAGTATCATTATAACTTTTCTCATCAGCTACTAATTCTGATTCTCATGAAAATCTCTTTTTCTGGCAGCTCTACGTTAGCTAAGTCAGTGGTGGCCATTTAGCTTGGCATTAGAACAAGATGCTTCAATCCTAAAATTACATTTATTCACAAGGTGGTTGTTAAGTAGGTAAATAACATGGATTCATCCAGATTTGATAATGTAAAGCAAAAAAAAGGCACATTGATGGAGACATTTTGATGAACAGCAGATGCTGTGGAGTTAGGAAACTCTTTACATATAATTTTTTTCATGGCAATGTAATACCTGAAGGGGTTGCCAGAGAGGCTGAACAAAAATGAAGACAGAACTAATAAAATAGATTAATTCTAAAGAAAGAAGAGGTAATCACAAAAAATGATGGGAAATAAAAGGAAGGGTCAGAACAAACAGATGAGTACTGGGATGAGAACTAAAGCAAAACCAGAAGGAAAAGACACTCCAGTCCTTTAGTGGTACTAAAGGACTGGAGTGAGAAATGAATGCTAAAAAGTTACTCAACCATATCTGAGTAATACAGCATGCCCTTGCCATTTGCTGTATGTGGAGGTTTATGCCATTTTTTCTCTTCCTTTTGTTTGTCAGCAAAAGTTCAGTAAGTGACATGGCTTTTGGAAAGGTTATAAAAAGAAGATAAAAACGTCAACACAGAAATTGAATCACTTCTTAGTGACAGAAAAAGAAAGAAAGATGCAACTATACAGAATAATAGAGTTCTTTAAGAAGGCCAATCTTTTCTACCTAATCTCGCCCAAAATAAATGTATAACATGACTCTTAAAAGGAAACACATCTGACATGAATCAGAATTTTTTTTTTCACACATATGTCATTATCTTGGAGAGCTGATTGTGAGTGGGTATTTCACAGACATGGGTTTTTTAATACATCACCTGTTTGCATGTCTACCAACAGCTACTGGCACACTGGCTAAAACAGAATTACAAAGGCTATCAATGCCTGTGCTTCAGAGAGCATTGGAGTTGTTTGGGAGGAGATGCCAACAAAAGAGCAGAAGGGGTGGAGAACATTCTGTAACACAGCCTCCAGCTGAAGCAGCATTCAGCCTTCTGCTAAAAGAGAGAGGAGGACTGGAGCCAAAATCAAAGATCGAAACAGAAAGAATAAAAATGTAAAGCAAGAAAGGATAATTCACTTCATAACAGCAGTAGTGTAGGTGGTTGGGAGAAAGAAAAAAAAAGAGAGGCTGAAATCAGGAAGAATTTATTTGTGATTAAGACAATGAAGTGGAGCTTATAGGATTTATATTGAAGCACAGCTTTGCTATGCATTTCTTGAAGAACCTTGAGCAAGTGACCTCAACTGGGCTGAACAGAGGTATCTGGTTGCCGAAACACAGGCAGGTCTTCACACTCCCAGACATGTATGTGTCCAACAGCCTCCAGAGGACTGTGGCTGTAACATCTGCCATCTCTTTTGGGAACAGTGGGACATTCAAACCAGCACTAGACTCCCAGATGCGAGGACATGTCCCTTAGTTTGGCTTATTTTCTACATAAAACTGAAATAATAATGATTACTTTCTGTGTTCTTGTTCCTACCTCTTCCATTATCATATGCGACATTTTACTGGCAGATTCAGGCCATATTTGTACAGTCTTGATCTTGGCAGAAGTATCTAGGCATTATAACAAGACAAATAATAAGGAACAGTGATATGGATAAAAATAACAGCAAAGTAATAAGACTGTGGGACAGTGAAATGAATTGCATTTCCAGCAGGCAATGGAACAGGCAGGAAAAGTACAACCCCTGAGGGAACAGAACTTGTTGCTCCTCTATTTTCCTCTGCTCTGCTCCAGGTACATTCTCCTCTCCACTACGCCAGCTCCGCACTGTGCAATATTTTCTTTCAAATAAAAAAATGGAAACTCATACCAGTTCTTTTACTTGAGGAGAATGAGCTGTAAGTAGAACATTCAGGAACAAAAAAAATATGAGGAAGGTGTTTAAATTAATGGAGGAGAAACATACAGGGAATAAACAGAATAGGGGGTATTGTTTGGTTTTTGTTTTCTTTTTTTTTTTTTTTAAATATATATCAAGATAAACACTTCATGCAAATCTTTATTTACAGAAGAGGTTACACAGGAATAAGGTGTGCAGGTAACAAACTACTTGAGGGTTATAGGAATGGAAGCATTGTGTTACTGCGCATTGAAAAGCTGCACACTGCTTTTTTTTTCTCAAAAAATTTCCGTAACACATTGACCTGTACCATAAATAGAGGAAAAAACCAGCTCAATGATGAGTTACTTCCTTTTTACTGCTTCCTGTACCTCTGAGGAAAACAAGATGATATAGTCCTAAAATATTAATAAAGGAGCAAAGGGAGTAATTACCAGGGTATTACATTCAAAACAAAATACTTATGAGATAGGAGAAAATTAAATCTACTTAAATAATAATACAGGCACATCATTCTATTTGCTGAATACTTTGTGTATACCCCATTCAAATGAAACTCAGGTTGGTGGAGTAAACAAAAATAAGGCATTTTGGCTGTAAGCAGATGTTTAATTTTAAACACATTATGCATGTTTAATGCAACATAGAACGCCCTCCTGCGTAATAATGCCATTTACCACATTTCCATGTCCAGCTTTATTACACTAAAAGATCCCTGCAGATGGTTAATAGCTCTGCTAGTGACAGTGGATTATTTGCTGGTTCACTGAGCGTGCCAGATTTTTGTTATGAACACACACACTCATCCTGCAGTGGAAGATTTTACAGTTATATCAACCAATTCAAATCTCATGCAGGCAGAAACCTCTTGTCCAATGAAAATCTTTATTTCCACACTGTTCTCTTGCATTTTTGGAAATGCATACTCAGTTTCCTATCCAACCCAGTATTGCTCAACACTGATACATCCCTATATAGGCAGAAGCATCCAGTCTCAGCAGAAGACTGAGGCGTTTCTCAAACTTCCATACATGTTGAGGCTCTGAGTGCACTTCCCCATCGTGAAGGAAACAAGGAAATTTTTGGAAATATGAAAATATCTGCTTCCTTCTGTGGCTGGGGATGCTGGGGAAGCCACAGTCCCTTTTTGTGGGAGCTGCTTTTAAGCTGAGCCTCTGCTGTTGGGCCCTGACCTGAGCCACATCTCTCACCATGCCTGGCCAGTGCCAGCCTCAGCCCAGGACTTTGGCTGCCCCAGTGGCCCCAGTGCCTGAGGGATGCCCTGATCCTACCATCATGCACCTGGAGACCTCTCAGCACTCCTGGAACAGGAGTCTGTGGTACCCTGACAGATCTCTGTAGGGTTTTTTGTTTGCATTGTCCAAGAAATGGTGGTTGGCATTCTTTTCCTTTCTTTCAGTAATTATTTCAGCATGCTTTCAGATGCTTCCGTGGATGATGATATAAAATTTCTGAATTTTAATTGTGATAAATTTTTCTTCTTGAAATGCTATCGTACCATCCATAATTGCCATGATTTTCTGCTGGAATTCCTGTCTTAATTGCCGGTATGCTGGTTTTTATCAAAGGTGCTGATTTATTTTTAAAACATTTGAAACTACCTATGATTAATTTTTTTCCACCATGATCTTCCTATGACATACAGTCTCCCTTTTGATCTTTAAATGTTTAAAAGCATTTTCTTAACATTTTCTCTTGTACAATTTGAGGAGGACAGAAAAAAGGCTTAGTATAGATTCCAGAATGAGGTAATCTTTGTTTGCAAATAAATTTAGTTACTTGGTTTATTTTGGAAATAGATCAGCTGTCATGAATTCTAGAGGGCAGCATCAGTGAGTTCAGTTAATTGAAACAGAAATGACAGAATGTCAATTAGCTTTTCCATTAGGCATTATATGACCAAAAATTACTGTACAAGGCCAAAGTGAATTTATTTTAGTATCAGATGTACAGATCCTTTTTTATATGTTTGTAGAAAAAAAACCTACTTAAAAAAAATTCTTCGTATTTCCTTGTCTATAAGCATCAGAATGACTGTAATATTCAGTACAGGCGTCTATAATACACAGTATAGGCAACATCAAACCTTGAGAAGTAGTGGTGAGACATTAAAAATAATGTAACAGCTTCCCAAATCCTTATAGTTGTCCTTTGGTCCATTCAATATACCTCCAGCCTATGTCTGACAACTTGAAAAACTGCAAACTGTACAATGTTTGCAGCAAGGCAGTGAAATGTGGCTTCTCCTATGGAAACACCTTCTGGGGGATCCCACCATGAGCTGAACCCTGGTGTGGTCAGCTCCTTAGTACACACAGGGAAGGGTGAGAACTTCACAACAGAGACTTTGTGATGGTGGGAACTGGAGCTTGTCATACTTATACCATGATGTCAAAACTCAGGTCAAGATACCCATTAAGTGAGAATAAAAGTTTTTCAGGTATTTTGCTAACGTACTTTACTGCTATTTACTTGGTGAAAGGAAAAGGGCATCCACTCAGGTCTGACATGTTCAATCCTGGCTGAAGAAGCACTGCTGTTTATTTCTCACACCACAGGTAGATCTGTTTTGTCTTCAAGGGATTAGTCTCAATTAAAAATTAAAAATACAAGCCCCTGTTATTTGAACAAAAGTCCGAGTCAGCCACCCTTGAGACAGCAGCAGTTGTTGCAGCCAGGGTGGTCTCAATCATAGAACGTGTCACAGCTAAGATGAATCAGTGTAACTTACAGAATTACCTAATCTAGCATTTTCTGAGAAACTGTGGCAGAAAAAATGCAAGCTAACAGATTTTCCTCTGGTTGGACTGAGAGTTCTTCAGCTCTGCCAGAAGTGACCTGTGGAAGTTGTCAGTTATCTGTTATTTAACTCATGAAAAAGAGAACAGCTCCTGCAGATATGAGACTTTCCTTCCTAAAAGTTCCAAAACATTAGTGAGATTCAATAGAAGAGCTGGAGATAGATTTTATTATTTCAAGGTTGCAGCTTGAGTGTGCTTTTCTGTGAAATAATCTCTTATCCTCTTCATTTGTCTTCCCCCACCCCTCCCAAAACAGAATTTAAAAAAAAAGGAAAACGCTCTCTCATGAGATTTCCCATGTGTACTGAGAGTCAAAGTTCTCCTTCTTGTGATAAATTTGTAGGAAAAAATATAAAAGTCACCACAGACCACATTGGATTAGATTGGGAAGGTGTTATATCACTGAGGAGGATCTTCTAGTTCTTGCAAAATCCAATGTATTTGCTAATTAAATAATCTTAATTCAGGAAGACTCATTTTGGAAAGTTATATAAACCAGAAATGACATCTTTTGTGCTTCTTAAAGGGGAAACAGTAAAAACTCCATTCTCACTGATCCCAGATTCCTGCCAGATGACTGAGATGTTGGCTAAACTGGTTACTTAAGGATTTTTTAGTTAATTTTCTTCCTCTGAAGACCCTTGCAAAAATGCGAGGTAATGCAGGACCATGTTATCTGCTGTGGGAAAGGAAAAGAAAATGATTGGTGGAAGCTCATGTGTGTTTAATCAAGGTCTGAAATCTATAGTAAAGGAAATGCAGGATTTTCTGTACCTTGCTAGGAGGTGATTCCTGGAGGTGGGTGTTGAGTAGGGGTTTATGCAAACTGAAGGATAGTTTTTAGAAAATATTCTGTGTTCATAGCTCTGTGATACTTTGCAAGCAAGGTAGGACAGCGCAGGGACAGAAAAGAGAACCATAGAAATGCCTACAGTGCAGTAAAACCCAGGGCTGGCCTGTGGCAAGGATCACTCTCTTTCATTGGCATCCCAGCACACCAAGTACACAAAGGGCTGAGCACAAACCCGTGGGATACCTGCTTCCTTCACTGCACACTGTGTTCGCTACAGCAAGGCACGCTAGGGATGAGTGTTCTCACTACAAGATGGAGCTTCACATTTAAGTTTGCAAGGCCACTGAGCTTACTGCAAACTTGAACCTGAACACTCAGCTGAATAAAATCTCCTGCAGAGATGAAGGCATGTGCCATTGACATGTGACCCTTTTAAAGAATGGCTGCAGGAAAAGGATAGACTGTGGGATTGTGCTGCAACCAGTTTGAATAGTCCTCGACTATTCAAAAAGTGCAAAAAGTGCAAAATATAACTTGCCTGAGTTACCCTGGACAGTATGGAGGCACTAGGACAGGAGTGGCTTCAGCCTCAGTGGCAGACACTTCAGGGAAAACTTTTAAGTGTGCTCATCTGAAATCCATGTCCTCTGGATGCAAGCTATGATTGCATTCACACCAAGCTTGCAGATATGCCACAGTATCTGTAGGAAATCCATGCCTTTCTAGAGTAGCATCTGGAGATCAGGCAGGAACCTAAGGGCATTTAAAATGGCACCAGATGTGCATGCAACTACATAAAAGCTTAATCAGTCACCTCAGAAACAGGAGTGGGGAAAAGTCAGACTGCATTTAAGTGTATCGCAGCCTCTCTCTAGACTTCTCAAGAACTAAAGCATTATCACTCCCATTTCTGTTTTGTCACAGATCCTCTTCTGCCTCTGTCATTTGGGGTGGTGATGGTGGAGAAAGAGATACATGAAAAATGCTAAATTGATTAACAGATCCTGGATACTTCAAAATTTTCCTAGATTAAACCTTCTGCTAATCATGAATATACAATCAGTGAACTTGACCCTTGTTCTCCTGGTAACAAACTATTCTTTCTGGAACAATTGCTTAGAACAGCAAGCAATTACTTTCTTCTGTACATTTGCTTACTAATTTCTTACCAGAACAATAAAAAACAAGTAACTTCTCTTCCAGTCCTCACATTATAATTTTATTCCTGCTGCCAAAGTGTGGCTGGCTGCTGCTTTGTATATTTGATGTGCAGCTGTGGTAGGAAGCCACAAATAGCAGCATGGCATCTTGAAGAGCTGTGCTGCCAAGGGTAAAAGGACTCTGCAGGGCATCTCTTCTCAAGAAGCCATCTTAGATATTTGGAAAATTGCAAATCATGTTGTGGTGTGGAAGATACAGAATCAACTAGAAAAGTGCTCTTTTTCCAACCTTCTCCATTGCAGGAAAGAAAGTGGCTTTTGGCCAGCATACACTAAAGAATTGTGTACCCTTTCTCACTGGTTTGAAAGGCTGCCATGGGCTGCCCTGGCTGTGTTATGTATTTATGGAGGCATGGCGCAGGAGGAAAGTATTATACCATAGATGGCTCTCTGGTTTTTTTCACCAGATGTAGTAGATGAGGGATACTTGCAAAGTAATCCATCTGTAGGATGCCTCAGGATCAACTAAAAGGCTTTTTTTATCATTTACGGTAAGCATGTGTCTTTTACACTCAAGAGAGGAAGGGGAGCATCCTGAAATTGCACATAGTATAAACTAATTGCTATATTTTATTGAATTAAAATGCATGAATATGCATGGGCGGCTGTGTCTGTCTTCAGGTGAAATAGGGCAGCCTTTATAAAGCTTCCATGACAGGCTGTGAACTTTTCAAATTCTGCATGTCCCAGAGACTCCTAGCTCTTTTTTAGCCAAGTGCTGGAAGCATAGCACTACTTGAAAGATAAACCTGGGTGTTTAATTAAAATCTGAAGTAAGATATTTGAATATGTTACCTTAAATTTCATCCCTGTATCTATTTTCTTCTCATAGATGCTTCTCCTGATAGCACCACCTATTTTGAAATTAGTCTGTCCTTTATTTATAATACGCATTCCCAGCTCTGTCTTGATAATATTGCAATGAATCATTCAGAAAGTGGGGTGAGTTAGATTATTTCATCCAAAGTAAAAAGTAATATTCAGTGATTTTTATCTTTTTATGTCTGGATCATGTTCCTCTGAATCACAGGGAAAAAGAGTTATGCCATCTTTAATAAGAAATATTCCCTTGCAAACCATACCAAATTTGCAATGTTACACAGCTGATGCACATATGAAAAGTTACCAGCTAACCTTAATTAGCACTTTAAAGCTGTAGATCCTGGGAACAAAGTTCAGCACTCCAGCTAACTGATCTTTCTGCCTATTTATGTACTTTATCTTCTCATGCTCATATACATTCACTAGCAACTTTGATATCAAACAAACAAAATCCCATGCATACATTCTTGTCCAATTGAATGCCATTATTGAATTTTTATCAAATTTGATACTATGTTATGAATAAACATGAAACTGCAGCATAAAAATCCCTAGGGTATTCCGAGGCAAGAAAATGAATAGAAGTCTGTGGTAAATTCAGATGTTCATAGGAACATAGGTCTCAACAAGCCAGAAAAGATCAACAGTCTAAACGATGAAATGTCCTGCCTCCTGCAATGGTCTGTAATTAACTTTCAAAGAAAGTTCACATGGCCTATTTCCATACTGAGTCAAGCCTACCTGAAATTTATGTTCAAATCTTAGTCTCAGGAGTGTTCAGCTTGAGCACTAAGCATTTGATTTGCTTTCCTAAATCATTCTACTATGAGTTTGCTCTTCTTATTGCCCCCACACACTTCTCCTTTAATCTTTGCTACTTAGAAGTCAATCAAAAAAATCAGATTCCTTTAGCTAAGTGTTTCCACATTATTTCCCCTATTTTTTTTTTTTCATTAATACACTGGCTTCACTATAGGACATGAAAAATTCTAGTGACATAGAGCTTAATTTCTGTACTTTTCCTCAAGGGATCTTCATTGTAATCTGTATCACCTGTATCACTACTATTACTGCCTTAAGTAATAACTAAAAGAGGTCATGTTCTAGGTTAATAGCCTGCAGCTGCAATGAAGAGAAGTCTGCAGTACTAGATGCAGCAACCCAAATAAACTAGATATAGCTAATACTGCTATCCAATGATGGGAAGTATTTTCACACAGATGTTGACATTAATCTGAAGTGCCAGTTCATTTCACTCTGCTGGAGTTTATCGTATTTGCAGCTACACTGAAAAGAAGAAATAAGGTTGGAAACAAGTTGACCAAATAATTCTTTCAAGCTGAGGAGTTTCTGAAGGTGTCCAGCTGGAGAGAAAGGTGTCCAAAGCAATGATTTACAGGGGATTTCAGTCATCTTGACAGTCTTCACTTCAGATGCTTTTATACTCACTATCAAAACTGACTTTGTGAAGACTTCTTCACCTGTGTGTTTGATGGAAAATAAATCACAAATCCTACATTGACTTCAACAATTCTTTCAGATTTTTAATAGGGACACTGACAGTGTCCAAAATTATGTTATGCTCAATACTTGTAGAGTTCAGTAGTCAGTTTCAATTCTCTTTCCTGTCAAACCTAATAGTCAAATATCTGCATACATCTCTCAGTTATCAGGAGGGGGCTTACAGTGAGAACTGGAATCAAAGGATTGTCCTCCTATATCTAACATGCTCAGTCCAAACAGTCTCACAATCTCTAGCTTGCACCTTCACAATTCATTATTATAACTCAAATACTGTTTTTGCAGCCAGCTGACAGGTCTGTCTTGTTCTTTTTCTTTCCTTACAGAAATTTTTTTAAAGACACAAAACTATGATTGTCTTTCACCAAAAAAAATATACCAAAAATCATCCCAATTTTGAAATTGGCATTATCCTCTTTGGTAAATGTTGCTAAGGAGCAAACACTACAAGAGCCTGTTTTTTGTGGCATTCTAAGTGATCAAGAAAGCAAGGATGGAGACTAGCACAATAGATGAGATTTTATTCAAGTGCAGACGAGCATTCTCATTGTCTGAGAAATTCAGAAATGCACAGAGAGAATAAGATATCAAGAGTGTCATTTTCCTGGGCAAAGCATACACAATTGCAGTGGATTAAAATAATTTTATCTGGCACAGAAATTAACACATATGCCATTGGAAATTTGCCTTGCCCCCAAGATCCTAGTGTAATCTTATTTATATGAGTACATTCTGGTTGTACAAATTAGCCTGTCAGTTTCCAGAACTTCCACAATATGGAAAGAATCACTTAGAACTACAGATGTTTGCACAGAGCACAGATAATCAGAACAGCAGAGTGCATGTTTTGAAAGTTAAAGGTGCAATGGTGGCGTTTCCAAAGTACCCTCTGTTTGGTATGCATCACTCCATGAAAAAATGAAACTCAGTGAGGCTCCACGGACCTTCTCCATCACCAGACAGCTGATTGACTTACTACTGTTAATTAGCTTGGTTACTGGAGTGGTCAGTGCCAAGGCAAGGACAGTACCTTTATACCTAGGACACATCTTCAACTGGCTGATGAAATTTCAGTGCTATTAAACATCACTTTTGAGAGTTTATGGACAATAGGTGGCATTTAATCCAATAGAAGAGTAAAAATGTTGAGAGCTTTAGAAAGACAGGAAGAAAATGCAACCAATCAGCAAAGCTTCTGTTTCTGGAAAGAGAAGTAATGGAACAAGTAACTATCGGACTACCTATAGGATAACACACAGAGAGTACAAAACGATGTAATTTTGTGTGTGAGTGTTTGAGAATAGATTATATCAGAATAATCCACTTTTATTCTATAATGGGTAACAGATGCTGCAGACAAAGGAAAAGCAATTGCTGTTGTATTATTTTAGTTTAGAAAGGCTTTTGATGGTGGTGGTCATGACATTCATCTTAGCAAATTAGAACACATGACATAGATAAGTCTAGAAGAGAACAGTCACAACCCATACTGGGAGGAGAGACAGAGACTTCTGAGGTGCACAGTCAGTGTGGGTGTTTGTTTTGAATGGGTGCTATGAAGGTCCAGCAGTATTCAAGTGATACTCTGCAGCAAGGTACTGCAAATCAGTTCTGTGGGAAATCTTCCCTGGTAAGGTTGAGAATAAAGGTTCTAAATGCCTCTCAACAAGTGACATTTTCCTTAACTGAGTTTTTAAATAACAAACTAGGAAAAAAGCATGCTGAAAGTATACAGGTAAGACACTGACTATGGTAACCTTTCAACATCCATTTTAAGTGTCTGCTTTGATACTCACAGATGTGAACAAATACATCTCAGACACTCTTAAAGGTTCATTAACTTAATGCTCTAACCATAAAAACAAGACAAATATAAACTAATGCAAAGTTCCTGTATATGCCTCTGTTGCAGTTTCCTGATTTTTATGAGCTGTTTAGTCTCTTAAAGGGTTTCTAGAGCTGACAGCTTCTAATGCACTCACAGATTTTCCAAGGTTCTCATCAACTCACTTGTAGTCTTAAGCTGACACCAAGCAGCATTATTGAAATCTACAGTGTAGACGTGTGTAAAAAAGTATTTCTTTTTGTTTAATTTTAAACCTTTTGCCCAATACATTCACTGAAGTAATTTAAACCCTCTCATGCACAGTGAGTAATAGAGGCATGACTTACCTCAGGCAGAGGCACTGGAGTTACTGTTGCTTACCCCAGACTGGCAAGGAGAGAACATCCTTTGTGTTGTTTTTGTTCGACCTTTCAAGAAACCTAAGTGCACACCTGATGGCAAATGTCTTACTATCAGCTAAAATTAGCCCTAATTTTTCAATATCACTGTTTGCATTTCTTAGTCTTGTGCCTCACAGTTCTTGGTCCAGAGTTTGTTCAGATGGAGGTGTTACTGTTCTATGCTGCAGCTGCCTTCCTGACTGTACTCCTGGGTCTTTGCAAAGGAAACCAGACATACAGGTCAGGAAAGCTATCACCCATGGCTCATTCTCATAGGGAATGGGGTTACTCCTGAGGAGGTCACCTTGTGAACCTGCCCCACCTTGCCAGCACCAGTCTTTGTGAGGTGATGTAAGCACTGCTTGCCACATGAGACAGCACAGTCTGTATGGCTGGAAGCCTTCCATCAGCTACAGAGAGCAGTACCTGCAGTGTAGCCAGAGCCACAGCTTTTGCTCACAACACAGAAGTTTGCCACATCCACTCTGTGGAGGATCTCTTTGCATGTTCTGTACCTTGGCTTCATTGTACATCTAGATTAAACCTAAGCAATGTGTCTCACAATGGCACAAATACTTCTGTACATTCCCTGGAAATGCCGTGTTTCACAATGCTAAGCTGGTGTACAAAAGAGTGACTGTGCAGCTGCACATTATCATTTCTTGCAAGTAATTTCAGAAGAGCTGTACAATGGACTTTGGACTGAGCCTCAGCCCAGTGTTTTGGTGCTGTGCCAGACTATGTGAGGCAGACATTCACATCAGTAATGCTTTGCCAGAGGCTGATATCACTTGATTTCATAAACCTTGAATTGTGACAATATGTGGCAGATGTAGGACTGGTCCTGCTTATATTTGCCATAGCTTTTAGCTAAGTACTAACAAACCACCATCATAATATCAAAATTTTACATTCCAGAAATTCTTTCCTGCTTGTAGGAATATGGTATTACAATAATTATAACAAAATTCAATAATGCATAATTTTTTATTTTTTTTTTAAAAGCTAAATTTTGCCACTACTTCAATGAGTAGATACTTTTCTAACAATGGTCCTCTTTGGTTTCACTTTCTGATTTTGTGTTAATACTGACAGAAAAAATATGACTAAACAGGCTTAGGAATGTAAGATCACTATAATTGGTAAAAACCCAAGTTTATTAGAAAAGCTATAATCAAGACTTGGTATCAATATAGAATTTCTCCAAGCTAATATACAGTGAAAATCTCAATGTTACTGACAGTAAGAAAAATTGCATCTTTCATTGTTTCTGCATCCTTAGACACTAGTTTTGTGGAAGGGTCGCTTATAAGTAGAAGAGGTTTTCCTGCACATGTGCAACATGGCTGGGTGGAGTGCTGAAGACTCTGTGGTGTTGGGTGGACACACAACTCTTTGGCATTATGCTACAAAATCAGGTATTTCAGCCTAGCAGCATGAAATCATTAAAAAGGCATTACATTGCTTCAATTGTTTGGGATCAGCTCTCCTTGTTAATCATAATCTGACTAAACCAGGACTACCCATGTAAGAGTCTGCAGGATCTGCTTTACACAGCTCCTGCAGGACTAATCCTTTGAAGACTGCTGCTGTCAAATGCTGTTCCCAGACAACATGGAATAATTCAGGGAGAAATTATGGATGAATGCCAGATGACATAAGCATAAAGAATCAAAGATTTTTTATTTCAGTCTTTGAACCATGTGTTAATTGCAAAAAGATGTGTAAAATTGGTGAAAATGTGGAAAATGAAGTCTGATGGGCCATTTTGTACACTGATAAAATCTATATAGAACTAAGACATGTGTCTCCATTTAATCTTGTAATTGCCAAAGGCAGTTCATAGGCCTTCTCCAATTCTCTTCATTCCTCTTCCAAAATTCATGGGCTGAAAAACCTGGCATGCTTTCTCTTCTGCCAGTTAGAGAAAGACTTGTGGAACCTTTTCATGCTATGACCAGCAATATAATCTCACATTACACCAAGCTACAACAGCTATTAATGCTAGAAGAATGTTCTACTGTCAAATTTTGTCCTAATTGAACTATAGATGTTGGTATGACAAAGTGCAAGGGTGAGTTCTTTCCATTTGACATATTTGTATTAAAAGACTTGGATTTAAAAGCTACCATTCTGGCCTGGCAGTATTTTACACAGGCAGCAAGGACTTGGTCTTGTAATAAGCTTGGTCTGTACTCTGCATTCATAAGACTTTCACCTCGGAAGTTTTCTCCCAGTTGTAGGATAACTGGAAATTAGTATGGTAATGAAGATCAAATCAGGTATCTAAGCCCAACCTGAGCAGAAAAAGGTGCAGAGCAGTGAGAATCTGTAGCAAAACTAAAAAACCTTTTTTTTCTGCTCAATTTAGTCCTCTTAATCATCTCACTGAAAAAGGTCTTCTCATATGTTTGAGGATCTTTTTCTTTAAACCCCTGTACCACTGACCCTTTGAAATCTGTTGTTACAAATGGTTTCAGATGAATACGAAGGATTTGCCTGGGCAAACACTGGGGGCTTTTTAATAAAGAAAAATCTTGTATCTCCCTCATCTTGTGTTTAAGTTCTATGACCTGCTGCCACCCTCTCTAGTGCTGCTTCTACAGCATCACTCACAAGTCTTTTCTCTGGCACTTGCTGCTTCCTTTAATATGCTTTTGTAGTCAATATGGTGAAGAAATGGTCAGTCTGAAGGCAGAGAGCCCCAGGAGATCAGTCAAGTATTCAGACAGTACTGTTTGGGAAAGTGTAGAGAAGTGGCATCTGACTCATGAAACCACTCACATGAGAAAGTATTTCTCAGTAGTCCTTGTTGACAGGCTCTACCCAGTTCTTTTCGTCTCCCTTTAGAACTGCTGGCATTAATTTTGACCTCTCACGGACTCCTACACTTTTCATTCTCACTCCAAGAACCAGGTGATTTAGTGTCTAGAACATATAGATGTTCCTGCAGTCTTAGATCTCCTCCTCCCTCCCATTCTGCCTCCCTCAATGGGCCCTCAAGCAGAATTCAGTTGCTCAGATGAGATGGAAACCAAGGGACTGTTTTGGAATCCTGACTGTGTCAGCCTCGCCTGGGATTCTCACTGAATGGTTGAGGTTGGAAGAGTCCTGTGCAGGTCCTTTGGTCAAATCCCTGCTGCTCAAGCAAGTGACACCCAGAGCTGGTTACCCAGGACTATGTCCAGACAATAGTTTTGAGTATTTTCAAGGATGGAGACTCCACAACCCGCCTGGACAATCTGTGCCAGTGCTTGGTCACCTTCATGCTGAAAAGGTGTTTCTGGATGTTCAGAGGGAACCTCCTGTATTTTAGTATATGCCCGTTGCCTCTGGTTCTCTCACTGGGCACCACTGAAGAGAACCTGGCTCTGTCCTCTTTGCATCCTCCCTTTGAGTAGTTACCAAGTTGATAAAATTCCCCTGAGCCTTCTCTTTTCCAGGCTGAACAGCCATAGCTCTCTCATCTTTTCCTTATAGAGGGATAGTCCAGTCCCTCTGTTGTATTTGTGGCCCTTCATTAGATTCTCCCCAGTATGTCTTAGGGCCTCTTGTACTGAGGATCCCCATACCTGGACAGAGCACACAAGGCAAGGCCTTCCCAGTGCTAAGCAGAGGGGATGATCCCTGGATCTGCTGGCAGCACTTTTCCTGATGCAGCCCAGGATACCATTAGCTGCCCCAGTGGCAAGGACACACTGCTGGCTTGTGTTTGACCCAGGTCCTCTTCTGCAAAACATCTTTATGACCAGGCATCCCTCAGCATATATTGATGCTGGGGCTGCTCCTTCCCAGGTGCAGGACTTTATAATTCCCCTTCTTGAACTTCACGATGTTCCCATCATCCCATTTCTCCAGCCTGCCCAGATGGCTCTGGATGCCAACACAGCCCTCTGGGTGTGTCAGCCACTCTTCCCAGTTTGTGTCACCAGCAAACTGGCTGAGGGTACACTCTTGAGAGTGTGCCCTTCTGGATACTCCTCACCTTATCCAGAGATGATAAAAGAAGATGAAACATATCAGAGTCCTTGAAACTGCGTTCCCTGGCTTACATGTAATTTTGCAGCTGCTTTGATCAGTAGTTATCCTTCCTCATATTACAGCTCATTAGACCCTGACCATGGTTCCTGAAATGGAGAAAGAAATTGGGTCCTCTTTTATTACATTTTTTTTTCCCATCCGGTTTCTTTAAAATGCAAAAAAAAATACTTCTATCTACGGAAGCAGGGACAGGAATCTATATCTATGTATCTGTCTAAAAACTCAGTATGTAAACATGCTCTCTGAAACGTACAAGAGTAACTTCTAACAGCTTTAGAGACAATGTTAGGGCCTCTCCTAAAGCACTTCAATATCAATAGGTAAGGTTAGAAGAATAACTGTAGTGATGGTGAAAATTAATAAATCATATGACTATTCCTATGTATTTGCTATATGTCACCCTGCTTAATTCAGTCGAAGAGCAACACAAATACTTCTGTTAAGCACAGCTTAGCAGATGTCTGATGTTTTTCTCAGAGCAATGTTTTGTAGAGGGGCTGTGTGTCCCAGAAAGGAAAATCAATATTATTAGTTTAAGATCTGTAGCTCTCTCTGCTACCTGGCTTTAAATGGCCACAATTTACTGAAGAAATAAAAGCATGTGTGGCTTCCTCAGCTTTTCTTCCAAGTTTTCCTCACCCAAAGGGAGAGATCATCATCATGATCAGTTTACCCACATCCCGAGATGTGGCATCATCCTGCCAGGAAACAAATAATTTCACATTAATTATAACTGATCCCAAAGTTCAGATAATAAAATGTCAAGTACTTTCCTGCAACTACTCCAAGAGCAATAGGAGGAAGTAGGAAGCAATATAATGGACAACTCTCTCTGGATGTGACCTCTGATGGAGGTGGTCACTCAAAATTGTCCTCAAGAGTGGCTTTTTCATGGTTAGCAATGGGTGAAACACCTCCATAAGGAAACCAGTCACTTTGAGAGGAATGAGACTAAATTAATCTATTTGTAAGCATTCATTATAAATAATTTGCTCTGGTAAAACCATGGTTTTACTGGTACCTCTTTTTAAATCTATTAGAATACTGAGTTGATGAGTGCAGCACAGAGAGTAAGCAATATGCCTGGTTTTGTTTGTAAAATAAATGCTTTCCAAAGCTCTGTATGTGAATCCTGGAAAAGAATGGTTTTGATTTTCCCTTGAGAAATGGGCTGATGCATTTTTGTCAATAGGCATCCTTTTCAGATATAAACCAAATTCATTCTGGCCCTGCTGAATGGTTTCAGAGCCATATACCCTGGCATCAATAACACTGTCAGTTTTCTCTCATATTAAATTCACACTTGAGGAGCTGTAGATGATGAATTTTAGATTTCTCTAATCCTTGATGCTGCTTTCAGGTTTTGAGCAAACTAATGCAAAATCTGCTTCCCAAAAAAAAGGGAATAAAGATTCTCTAAATAAGGGTCTGAGCCTTGAGGTCATACAGTGAAACATTAAAAAAAATACATATTTTTAAATATATAGATTTCAGAAATCCTCAAAGAGAGCTGATGTTAGGATCAATTGAATAAGCCAAGCAGAGATCAGGATAACTAAGATATTGAAATAAACTTCAGTTATAACTATAAATTTTAGAAAAACTGTATCTTTCTCTAGTCTGGTATGTATTGATCTTGGGAGGTAGGGGAGAGGCAGGCAATTTTAGTGCTATGCATGTTCATACAATATCATGAACATTTAAAGAAGATGTGCCCATTCAAGATGCAAACATGATTGCTTTACACAGTGGCCTTGAGCTCTGCATTTAATTTTATGGAGAGAGCATCAGAATGAAAATCAACAAACAGAGGCTTGTGATCCAAGTAGGAACTAGCATGAGAAGCACAGCATTTCTGGAAGGAGACAGAAAAGCAAGGAAAGGGCAGTTCTGGAGCAAAAAAAGAGGCTCTAGCCCTGTTCAGAAAAAGATATTTCAAAGAGGAATTGGTATCCTGTTTGATGATTTTTTTCTAGTGAGTCTTGGCGTGGCACTACTAGGCTGTACACAGCCTTTCTAGGTCGTACAAATACTCTTGAGTGTAACTAGGATGTGAAAACAGATAATCCTATTCACCAAGGCAAGCAGAAAGCAAAGACACATTGAGAACATACAGTTACTCTAAGTCCTGCTCAGCAATGTGTTTATGTGTCCACTCTCATGCCACAAACTCTCCCAAACATTTACTATATGACTTTAGCTCATCTGTCCACCAGAGATTTTTTTTAGAATGGAGCATTGCAATTTATTACTGGGGAACAAACTTCCCATCCTTGCCTCAATCTAGGAACATAGCTGGATCTCAAGCAGGTTCTACCTAGATGTTTTACTTTTCTCCTTAGGCTTCTTTCTTTTCCTAGAGCTACACTCTGTTCCTGATTCACTGGATCCAGAATTTAGGCAGAGTACACTTTAAAGTCATTATGATGGATGGCAAAAAAAATGGTAGGCTTCAGATTGCCAATTAAGTCTAAATTGAAAAGTCTTATTATAGCCACTGTTTAATACGGGTTGTACAAGAGAAGATAGAAATAATTATGACAACATCATTGCAGCATGATCGTGGAGAAAGTTATATGATTTGTTTCGGTTTTGAGGAAATTAGACTCGGTGCGAGAAGAAAAATGCATCAGGCATAAGAACCATCTGTAGCACTAAAACACAAACAATAAAATTAAATCCTGATTAAAAAAATACCCTGAAGTGTGCGTGGAGATGTTTCTTTGTCATTCAGGAAGGGACAGTTGTACATTTTTATTTGTATATCAGGAACTCCTCTGAAACTATTCACTTTGAACCTGAAATAGGCAGAGTGGATGCTTCACGTGATGTTCTGGACATCAGTCTGTATCTTTCCTCTTACAATACTCAGTCCAAGGTACAACGCTACCTCCAGAGCCACAAATCCAACATGTATCTGCCCATTTTAGCCCTGACACCATAGAACCTATCTCCTCACTAGGGTGTCAGAAACATCTGCAAGTACTGCCGGAAGATACAATAATTATTTGTATAGCACATTGAAATGGAAAGCATTGCAATTCACTCAAATGTAAAAAGTACATAGAGAAGACTTTCCTCAAAACACCAGATTCAGGTAACCCCAAACTAACCCTAAGCACTGAAGAATGCCTCAAACCTGGTAGCAGCCAGGCTGTCTATACACCACAGGTGTAAAGATACAGAGAGTAGAATCAGGTAGTCGTGTACATGCTGCACTTATCAATCCAATAGAACTCCTCCCCACACCCAATAAGGAAAAAGTTGCAGAGGAAAAGAAACCACAAAAGAAAGAAACAGAACAGGTTCCTGTATGCTGAGATGGCCCCAAGCAGCACCAATTGTAGGGAACTTTCAAATTCATTTTCATATTTTAGTGGTCAGGTTTGTGACTGGTATTTTTAGTACTTGGGCATCAAAAGGATGAAAGAATTTCCTGTCACTGAAATAATTCTAATTTATGTGTGTTTGAGGTATTCCTAAAAAGTAGTGACATATATGTACCCTAGGCTAAACTGGTGAAATGCAGCATTCCAGAATCAGCCATCAACACTGCACAGTGATAAAGAATACAAGCACACTGCACCATAGCTCCTGCTGCACATTTTACCAAATGATCACTCATTCTCTCTTCTCAGCCTGACTAGAGACAGACACGGAGCAGTATGAGGACAATACTAACAAAACAGTTGGCTTTTATTTTGTGGTTTTCTCCCTTTCCACATTTTAGCAGTATGTGGCTGTTTCCATTATTTCCTGATCTGAGTCCTATGTGTGTGTGGAGATCTTGCTAATGGCTAATTGTACTCATGAAATTCTAGAAGGGAATGCATTTCAGCACGAAATATACTGTATATCCTGCATTTATTCTTAATCAGGAAGCTCAGCTTCTAAGGAAGTGTGCTGATACATCTTCTTTATTTTTATGTCTGGCACCTTAAAAAAAAGAAAAAAAAAGAAGAAAAGATTGGCAAGACCACAATCTTTATTAGACTGAGGATTTAACTCCTTCAGAGCCTTGTGTTAAGGAAGGATGAATCAGTCTGAATAGGAGAGGCATCCTCATCCTACATGCTGTACTTGTGGAGAAATCCTGTAGCTCTCTGGAGGGGGAATTTCAGAGTGATGTTATTCCTGATTCCAAATGCCAGCAGGAATTTGAAAATGCAGATATCACCAGCTGACTCAAAACCGAAAGCCTGTGTTGAAAGATTTTGTAATGTGCTAGCTAGATTCCTGGTCACGAGAACGTCAGTTGCCACGCTGAATTTGATCCAAATCCCTACATCTCTTGGGGTAGAACGATGCACATGAGAGAGATGCCCATGAACTGAGGAAACCCATTTAACTGCCTTCTCAACTCATTGAATCTTAAGAATTTCACCGAAGCTATGCCATCATATACCAATTTGGAAGCATCTGCTGAGAGGAGTATTTCAATACCAGCAGATGTTGTTATGGATGATGACATTGTGTGTCATTGTTGCCTGGTAAATAACTTAAAAACAAGTGAAAAAATAGCCAAGCATATACAAAAATGTACCCTGCATCCAGAGTTAAAACAAACACTTGACTCACCCTCATCACAAAGAATGTATCATCAGAGTGGATTTCTTAAGGCTACTCTATCGCTTAACAGGTAACCAGTTACCAAAGAGGGGCCAAGAGGTAAAAATGTTCATTAGAATAGAGGGTCAGAAGTATTATGCTGAAAAACCTGAGAAGTTTTGTTTATGTTTCTCAGAGAGGAAAACTCTAATTCCATGAAATCATGCACAGTGGCAGCCAGAAGGGTTTTCAGGAAAAGGTACTGATAATATATGCTAGTTTTTTAATACTATTTTTAAAAAATTATGGAAAATGCTCTTTTCATAGCTTGTATACACTACATTTAAATTCCAAGCAAAATGGTTTGGGAACAGTAACTTTCTGCAGAATGATGGAAACTCAGAAAATGGCCTAGTTTTGTCTGTAGTTCAGACTGTAACTCAGACCTGGAACGTGTGTGGGAATTCATATGCAACTCTACACGTACACACAGCTGCATACAGTGCTGTCCCAGAGATGCAAGCTGACTGAAAACCTCTAGGGACTGAAAAGGGGGAGCTGGAATGTATAAAGTGTTCCAGTGGAAGCCACTCTCTTGGCTGAGAAAATGCAAGATGGACATTAAGGCTCTGTCTGCCCCAGAATGACCTCACACAACTTACCCTGAGATCTTTCAACACTTTGAAGAAAATCATGGGTGACATAGGAAGCAACAGGTACTTCCCTTCCACTTAATTATGGCAGAAGAATATCTGAGCCATTCCCTTCTGACTATCCAATTGTGCCATTTCCACTGGGTGACTTGCCATGCTCCAGTAAAGCAGTCACCTTGGCTATACATGATGAGGCATTGTCACCAGCTCTTCTCAAGGCCCAGATTTTGGGGTGGTGGGCAGGGGGGAACATATAGGCTAGACAAGTACCTGCACACAATACAAACTGTTTTCATAGCTGCTCCTGAAAGACAATCACAGCTCAAGATAATCTATGCTTTGGCTGATAATCTTAGTAGTATTTATGGGAACTGCTCTGTAAAGTTACACATAGTGTTCCTTGCCAAAGGATCAATTTAATGTTCTGCCCTGAAGGTGCATCAGTTGTCTGAATAGTTTCCTCTTTATGGATTTAGGCAATATGAGACTGCATTTTCAGATATTCCTGGCTGGGGTCCAATCCAGGATTCACCAATAATATTGCTTCAGAGAAGGAAATGAAGGAGATGGGGAGGAATGGGGATAAGTACAAACCTTGATAGTCTGTGTCAGACAGACTGAATCACTCTTCTGTTACCTGCATTGGAGGGATTGTATAAAGAAAAGATTGGTTTAAGAAATGGCTCTGAATCACTGAGCTCTGTTTCTAAGTAACCAAGAAGCTTACATTTCTGTGATGTTCATTTTCCTTTTAAAATTCTTCTTTAGAAATATGATTTGTTTACTACTCACCAGATTAGCACTTGTCAAAGTGAATCTAGTTTGGATATTGGAGCAGGCTCCCTTCTTCTCCCGATCCCACCCTTTCCAAGTATTGGTTTCATTCCTTAGTATTTTGGATCAGTTAACGTATTTGTAACTTCTTCCTTGGGATCTGGAATGCTGGTTTTTACAATTGCTCTACCTGAAGTGGTGTCAAACTCCTGTGTCCCCACTGAAGCCAATTGACAATCTTCCCTTTTCCTTGTACGTCTTTATTCAGCTAAGGTAGGGATATCCAGTTTGATTTCCATCATTTCCCCTGCGCCCACAGAGCTGAAACAAGAACTACAAAATTATTGACAAATTATTAAAAGGAGGAGATAAGCTGTTATGTGCAAGACAGTGGCAGAGATGAGAGACAATCAAGAGCCACTAGATCATAAACAAGTCCAGCTAGGTGTGCTCAGAGACAGACATGATTTTATCAGATTTGTCTGTTCTTTCAGATAGAAATAATTTCTGCAGATTATTTCACTGGAATTTGTTAGGAATTCTGCTAGAAACCTATCTAATTTCTCATTGTTCTTCTGCCTAGCTTCTGTGCCAACCTCTTTGTTGGTAAGCATGGGGAGAATGGAAATGTCTGATTCTCAGTGTCTTGAGATCCAGAGTAAATTCTCTGTCTATGAATCTATGGTTTTCTTTCACAAAAGCAGAAGCAGCATTTAATGAAGGGATATTGAAGATGTTCTTCTCTGCACAGGACCACCCAGATTCCCTGTAACTCAGACCCCATCAGATGCAGAAATTCATTCTCTCAGCTCAGTTCCCCATTGTGTCTCATGTCTAGCTCTTCAAAATGTGGGGAAAAAAGTAGAATTGGATGCTTTCTGCTTAGAAAAATGGGAATTCACAGCCAACCCACTCAAGAATTTTGTATTAATAAGGGAGAAAAATAGAAAAAAACCAGCATGCCAGCTGTTGCGAAACGGCATGTGGAAAAATGAAAGCTTAGGACACGTTTGTGAGATGCTACTGAGCTATCTGTAGTATATACCACACACTCCCTGACATGTTGTCAAGGTTTTAAAGAGTCCTCTGAAAATTTAAGATGATGCTTTTCTGTTTTCCTAATTATTTTCTCACCATGTTTCATAGCAGATCAGCTGCTTAACTTTATCCACAGTATTTGCTCCCTTGCATCTGCTTACTTAACTAAAAAAAGGTACCTTGCAGATGAACACGTGCATATTTCTTCTCTAATTGTTGCTTCCACCAAAGCAATATATGCACCTTCTTCTGGAAACTAAACTGTTTCCACCTTCTGGAAACTGATCTGTCATCAGCTTTAATCTTGTGGCACTTAATCTGCACTGTGGCCTCTGGGAGGAAAGAAACAGCTGTAGGGTGGAAAGGGGAGGACAATGGTAAATAAAAATACTTATAAACTCAAGGTCCACCTTCAGCCAGATGAGCACAAAGCAGAAAGTGTTCTTTCAGAAAATAAATTACAGAATCCTCTCTTTGAATGTGTTTGTTACATGTATTTGCCATCAGCTGGAATTAGTAGAATGGGAAGAATTACATAAATTCTGTGTACTGATTGCACAGCACCCCAGAAGCCACTGGGGTGGAAAAGCTGGCAGAGAATGTGGGTGGAGGGTGGGGAGATGTGGTAAAGGAGAAAGAGAACTAGAAAATATATTTTTTAGTAAAAAGTATTCCTATCTGTTGTTGGAGGCTCCATTTCTGGCCTGTTGTTACTGAATTTCATGAATGTAAATGTGTACTTCCACATGTAGCTGAGTGTCCTGTCAGTCCAAAGGAACTTGTTCCCTCAGGGATGATGGGCAGTCTCAGGGAGACTGCAATAGGCCTATGCCAATCTCTTCAGTAAGTAATAAGCTCAACTCAAAACATTTGAAACCTATCTCTGAAACTGCCAATAATTTGGTGCTTCACTAACTTGGCCACATTATCAATGATAGTTTCATCCACTAAAGCGTCTGATAATGTCTCCAGGGTGAACAAACACTTTCAGGATTGTTTCAACTAGCAGCACTAATGCATGCAGAAATGCTTTCTGGGCTACTTTCCTGTTCCCAACCATCTGTTACAATGGCATCCAGGCAGCTTAGAAATCCTTGGGTTTGTTTCATTGGTGCATATATGCCAATGTAACACTAATAATACTAATATGTTGACACAGGCAGGTTGTCAAAGTCCTTCAAGGGCCACTTCTGTTGAAAGTCTCAAGGAAAAGACTGCCAACCACCTGCCTTATTTCTCTGTAAGGCACTTTGGTACCATGGTGATGAATGCACAGAGAGGATCAAACATTGCTTTGTTATCGGATGCAAAATCAGAATTCTTTAAAGAAAGGAAAATAAAAAGTTCCATACTATTAAAACATTTATAAAGTGCAAGAACATCTTTTCATTGCATGGTCTGATTATGAAACTCATTTTCTATTATTCCTTGTTTTATTTGCCAGATTAACATCTCTAAAATCTATAGTTGCATTAAAAAACCCCCAAAACTCCTGCCAAGACTCCTCTGGAAGACAAGGATTAAAGGACAACAATAAAAGCATTTACTAAAGTATCAGTCAAAGAGTACTTTGTATGTACTGTGTGATTGAAATAAAACCTCCTCTGGGGTAGGCCCCAGGTGCTGTTGAGCTGTGCAGGTTAGGAAGATGTAACAGTGGAGAGAACCATCACTATGTTTCCATCCAAACCAGAAAGCCCCCACAGAGCCTTTATTTGAAGACAGCCAGCTCTCTTCACCATGGTGGCCTGCACTGATTGTTTATTAATTGTAGGACAGATAAAGATGCTCTCTTTTCACCCTCCTGCACACCTCTGGTCTGGTCAGGATTTTTCCAGGAAGACCAGTGTCCAGGTGGAAGGAAAGCACTGTTGTCATTGATGAGATTTGGCTTCCAGCTCACATTAGTGTCCTCTTGCACCAAACACCATCTGTTGGTAAAGGGGATCTTCAAGAACAGGAAGAAGAAGGTGGTGGTAGTGGGATTCTGCCTGAAAACGAGCAGCTGGGTTTGTGGTGGCTGAGAGGGCACCGTGGACACTTGCTTGCTGGGCACCAAGGCAGTGAAGTTTGATGCCTGGGGAGAGCCCTTAGGGGTACCAGAATGAGACCCCAGGTGTGCAGGAATGCTGGCACCAAGTGGTAGGGAAGGGTAAGATGGTACGCTTAGGATAAGGTCTGCTGTTAAGAACGAGACTGTAGTCCAAGACATCTGTCCTGACTTCTTCAGAATACTTCTAGCTTCTTGTGAGATACCATGGTCCTGAGTGCCAGTAGGTGGATGAGTCTTTGGGTAGAAAAGAGGGATTTATGCCTGTTAAGACCAGGAGACAGGAATAAACTGTAAAGAATGGATGTACTATATGTTAACAGAAGCCAATACTTAAAAATGGTAATGCTCAAATGAGAACAAGAAAGCAATTCGGGTCAACTGTAAACAGGAAATTAAGAGGGTAAAATAAGAACTAGAGAAGCACTTTGCAATGGATGCTTATGCTGACAGCAAGAATGTTAAGTAAATACTCAAAGGCTTGAAGCAGTAGGAAATGTGAGATGGTTGGATGACCAAGGTATAGAAAGGACATTCAGGAAGAAAAAAGTCATGGCAGAGAAGCCCAATTAAATCTTTTCTTGCCTTTTTGCTGATGAAGATGATGGGGAGACATCTGCTCCCCATGCAGTGGAAATGTAGCTGTGCAACATATCCCATAGCTTGGCCAGCAATGCTGCAACACCACAGCAGCACGTACACAGTGCTGTCTGCCAGGGTCAGTCCCATCCCAAAGTACAGCTCAGAGGAGGTTCTGGGAACCATCGATTTGTGACCCTCCCTCCCACCCCTGGTAAGAAGGACTCTGCTATATAAAATAGGTTCTCAGAGCACAGGGTGAACACAATCAGCTCGGAAAGAATCAGTAAAGCTTCCATAATGGAAAACCTCCAATCCAGCCTTCTGGACATCTGTGGGGGTGTCAATAGCACATGAATACAGGAGATCCAGTCAGCCTCATTCATCCAGGTTTTCAAAAATTGTTTTATAATGTTCCATGTGGATGGTATTCAAGGGTGTCCTGAAGAAAAGCTCCTTCTTTGGATTTAAAGGATGAAAGCAAATGGTTGGCTTAATGGCGACTTCTTGGGACATGGACTACTGAAAGGCTCACCAAAGAACCAGTCCTGAGGTCAGTCATTTTCAATGCCTTCATCAATTCCCTGGAAAAAGAACACTGAAATCTCCACAATGGTGGAGGTAGTTGGAATCTTTCCAGCAGCAAAATACCCACCTGATGACAAGGAACTCGTAAAAATGTGTGTTTGTGTGGTGGAAGTGGTGATAGATGAGCTTCAGGATCAGAAAATATATGTTATGCGTTTTGTAGGGAAAAATAATCTAATCCTACATGTACATGATGCTGAACTTAGAACCTGCAGTTATAACTCAAGAGGGGTTTTGGAGTTACCACTGGCAGCTCACTGAAGCTGTTTTTCACTGACTGCTGCACATTTAGCCAACAAAATGTAGGGAATCATCATGAAAGAACAAGACTTTAGGCCCTAAAAAGACTTTGCACAACCACAATGATCCCAAGTACTGTCTACAGTCCTGTTCACTACATCTAAAGAAAGGGAGTAAAGCTGGAGAAGGTTTAGTAAAAAGTCAAGTGAATAAGCATCTGCCTTTGTAAGAAGACATTTACAGAGGCTGGACCTTCAGTTTGGAGATGTGGAGGTTATTCCCAGGTAACCTCTGGAACTCATTACAGGCAGCTTTTGGAGGCACACTGGATCAGTAGCTCAAGGACAAACTCATTGACCATGGAGAGACACTAAAGGAAATAAGCAGGAATGCATCTTCAGTGCTGCTGCTAAAAGAGGTATGACTGCGAGGATACATGAAGAGGGATAATTGAAAATGGCCAGGTTCACAGACTCCTGATAGTGTCTTCTTTTGCCTTTGCTGGCTCTATGGGCCATTTGTTCAAGTGGATCCTCCGCATTGTGGCTGCTATTGGAAACGGGATATTAGACTAAGTACGTTTTCATAAGGCCCAGTACAGATATTCTCATGTTCCTAGAGAGCTGGAAAATCAAGAAAATAAAAGTCCTTGTCCAGGTAAGACAGGTCTGAACAAATCCAATTGTTTCTTACTGAGGACTCCCAGAAAGAAATGCTGTGATTTACTGCTCTGAAGAGATGGGGAGCTGAAGAAAAACTCAGCAGAGGAGAATGTGCACTGTTTGTTTGCGAGACACTAATTCTACAGCCAACCTCATTGCGTAAAGCCAGATTGGAGGACAGACTCAAAAAACAGAGTGGATGAAAACAATTGCCCCAGCTTTATGAAGGAGCCTGCAAAGAGTCAAACTCAACTCAATCACAGTCAGACAAGGGAGGATGTTACACCTGAGTCCTCTGCCTAAGGCCATCATCATTATTCAGCTGCTTCTAATACAGACTTTGGACACTGATGTAAGGTGTTGAGGAAGGGAAGGAGGAACCAGACTCACAGGTCTGGCCTGCATTACAGAGTATGAACTAAACGACTGCCTTTGCCTTAGTAAGCAGGAGTCTAAGACAGGACACAGCAGGAAGCAATACAGGTGCTTTAGTCTAGCACAAACAGTCGGCCTTAGAAAACCAGCCTTAGAAACCTCCGAAAATTTTTCATTGGAGATGTGAGCTGCTTATAGGATACAGCCGAAACTATTGGGCTGGGGGAAGGGAAATCTGTGCTGAGCAGCTACAGGGAAACTCACTTTCTTGAAAACAAAACAAGAAAAGTGTACAAAGTACACTTAAGAAGCTGAAGTCAAAGGCAACTGGAGTCTAGTGACGCTCAAGGCTTGTGAGATTCTGGCAATGCTAATTTGGGAGCTGGATAAGGAAAAATGAGTCAAAGTCATATACAAAGATTGCATGTTGTTTATACAACAACTGCCCAGCTTTTTTGTGGTACCCATGGAGCAGTGCTGCCAGAGTTTAAAGCCTTGAGGCTTTTAAAAGGTTTTCCATTAATTCTGTTCTGTCCTTCAATGTCTTGTGGAGTCTGTCCTTACCTTAGGGATGATGCCATTTCCAGTTATAAACTTTAGGACAGAGGATGAAAGCTGGCAAAACTGATGCAGTCAGCTGTTAGAGCTTTGGGAGGGCATGGAGGGAGGGAGAGAAGAGAGTGGGGGCTGTTCCTTAATTACTTCTCAAAGCTGAAGTTTCATGAACTGTTTCAGCTCCAGGAAAACATCAGTATCTTCATAAAGGTATCATAAAATACCAGGTTGGAAGGGACCTCAAGGATCCAAAGTTTATTGGCAAAAGCACAATCTAGACAAGACAGCCCAGCGTCCTGTTCAGCTTGATCTTAAATGTGTCTTAAATGTGTGGGGAATCCACTGCTTTCCTGAGGGGATTATTCCAATGGTTGATTGTTCTCATCGTGAAAAATGTTCGTGTCCAATTGGAATCTCCCCAGGAGTGACTTTTACCCATTATCTCTTGTGTTTTCCATACGACTACTTGTAAAAGGAGAATCTCTTACTCTTGTCCTTGTTGAACTTCATAAGGTTCTTACCAGGCCACTCTTTCAGCCTATCCAGGTCCTCCTGCAGTGTGGCTCTCTGGAAGTGTCTGCTTCCCCTCTCAGTTTGATTTCATTGTCAGACTTCATCAGAATACACTTGATCCCATCTTCCAGATCACTTTTGAAGATATTAAACACTGTTGGGCCCAATATTGATCCCTGGGGAACCCCATGTGTGCCAGGCTGTCAGTCTGAAAAGAAGCTCTTTCCCACCCCCCTCTGTGTGCAGCTCACCAGAGGGTTCCCCACCCACCACAGGAAGCAGCTGTGGGAAACTGCACTGAAAGCCTTGGAAAAATCCAGGCAGATAATATCCACCACTTAACTCACATCAACAGAGGAGGTTAATTGGGTAACCTGCAGGTCCAGACCTGCAGTTATGTGTGCAGACAGATTAGTCCATCAAGACAAAAGCATGGAGTTCTTCCCACTAAAAAGAAAAACAATCTAAACCTGAATTTTGGATGCATCATTCAAACTGCAATACCAAAGCACTTTCAAGTAGACTGTAGTAAGAAAATTATTATCTCTGGGGAAGCAAGAAGTGAGAGACAGTTAATAAAAGCTCTTGCTTCTCTGCAGAGAAGCTTAAAAATTCAATTCATATGCACTCTAGAAGTCCCTACTGGAGGAAGCATATGAGTTTGGGTTTCCCACTTTTTGCTGTAGGGGAGAGTTTGTTATTCCGTACAGCAGGGACTGAGATAAAACTCATAATTCCTACGAAAACTTGCTTCTGTGGCACTGGAGCCTCTTCTTCATGGCTCTTTTATTCAGTGTCCTGTAAAAGGAAAGTTAATCCAATTATGCGTTAAAATATTTTAAAGGGTTCTTGCAAGTTTCTCCTAATTTAAAAAATATCATTTGGGGGGTGGAGAAGGTGGTACAGAACTGCTATTGCCAGTACACACCTTGAGCCCAGCACCACCAAGACAGGAAACTGTACCAGGTGCACCTTTGGCCTGTGCAATATCAACATTTATTAGTCTCTACAGTGATGTGAGGAAGATGAAAGCAATTTTTTGTCGCCTGTCTTTTGAAAGGATTGAATCTCTTCCAGTACTACAGTGATATTTTTCAAAACATACAAAGTTCAACAGGATGAATTAATTAGTACGTTAAGACAAGAGCATGGAGTTCTTCCCATTAAAAAGGAATACAAAACCTAAAGTTCAGACTCAACATTTAAGATGCATTACCAATGCACTTTAAAGTAGACTATAGAAAGAAAAATAACATTCCTCTCCCTTGCTGTGGCACACCTCCAATTGCATATTAAGCTGGTGGACTTGAAAAAACAGACTTTCCACCTAAATGCACATCACATGTAATTCACTATGTGAGGCTGATTCCTCGGATTAATTTAGCCCCATTGATCAATGATCATCTCTCTTGCTACTCCTCATTACCTGTTAATCTCCCAGGGATGTTTACCTGCCAAAGCAGCTATCAGTACACAAAATACTGCTGAAATGCTGCAAAATGTCTTAGGCTTTTGTTCTTGACTTCAGCCCAGACCACAGAGAAGGAAATTTTTCAGGACTTCCTGTAGATCTTAAGGACAACCAAGTCCTATGCTGGATGGAGTAATTTCTCCAGTACTTCTTGGTTTCTGCTTCCCCAAAAAAGTCCCCATACTGGCCTACATCTCTAGAAAAGTTGCAGAGGAAAAGATTAGGTAGTGGACAAAGCTCTACAGCTGAGTATGGAGACTTCTTATCTGCCCAGGTACTGGAAGACTCCACCAACAATAGCAAGTGCTCTACAAATGAAATGGCACCGGCAAAAGGGAACAGCTGAGCACTCAGTCCACAATATTCTGCCTATTCTTATCAGGTATTTAGCACAATTCCCATTCACAAAATAATTCATGCTTATGAGCTAGATCAGCATCACTACTGATGTTCTGCATACTGCTCCTTCATTAAGTCATTAACTTCTTTAAGGTTGTTTAATCAAGCTAACAATATGCAAAAAATATTTTGATTTACAGTGCTATCTTCTCAAAATAGACCATTTTAAGGGTCATCTTAACTTATAGAATGTGGCTCCAAGTGAGATAAAAAATCCAGGTCATGAATACTGTAAATATATCTCTGTATGCTGATGAGTTGGGCTCCTGCCATTAGGAGCCAAATAAAACACAGGCCTAGGTAAATCAGCATATGCTGTACTACTGAGCTATCTACATCTCACACAGTGATGCTATGAACCACTATCTAATCAGAGAAGATGACTATTAAAGGAGATAAAAAAAGTGAAAAGGGAAGCTATGAGCTGGCATCAAATTTAGAAGCTTGCATTTCAGCTGGGAGGCTGGAAAGGTGGGCTGGACAGAGTCTGCCATTTCCTTTAGTATTACACAGTATTCATGACTATCAAATTTGAACCACGAGGTCCAGTTTGTTATTTCTCTGACCCTGCACACAGCTCTGCTGGGAATGCAAAGGTTAACCCTTGTTTTCTCTTGGCTGAAAATCCTGTGGGCTTACCACTGAGCTGGAGCTGAAGTGTGGCTGTGGATGGGCCATAGGAGCACAAGTGGAGTGGGGCAGATGGAGACATGGTATGTGAAAGCAGGAGAATGTGGGAACAGTGGTGTGGAGAGAGCTTCATGGCTGTGGAGGGTGCCACAGAGCAGGTGCCAGAGGGAATACATGAGCCACCTAAGGCATGTTCCTCCAGGTTCTGGCAGGAAGACTCCATGCTTCCCACCCATATGGTGGCTGAGCTAACATTAGAAGCATTCAGCTTGACTGAAGTACCAGCTCAGGGAAAGGCAATAAGGCTGCTCCTAACAAATGTGAAACTCTTCATCCACATGCCCCCACATGCCATCTGCCCAGTTCATCACCCAAGAAAGGGAAAGCTGGAAGAAGTTCCAGTGTGAATAGCCTAGTGAAAGCAGAAGGAAGAGAGGGCACACTGTGTCTTCAGGAGTCCTGCCAGCATTGTTTGCCATGGTGTCCATGTTTCCTGAAACACCCATAGTAACACTATTTATCAAAGACTGGTTTTCTGTTATGGTGGCAAATAGTTTGGTCTGTAAGTAGAGGTACAACAGGTAGTGTGAATGGACAGAAATCTTGGCTGTGTCTCTCTGCTAGGCAGAAATGCAATTGCCTTGGATAAATAAAAGTGAACTGGTTTTTACTGCAGTGCACAGACTTATTTTCCAGCCATTACTGTTTCTTTGCATCTTTTGCCCCATTTTCTTTTTTTTTTTTCTTTTTTTTTCTTTTTTTAATTTTTTTTTAACCTGCATACCTCAGGGCTCTGAGGGAAAAATTTCCCTTCTCAAAACATTTGCTTATGACTCAGTGCTGTCTCCAAACACAGGTTCAGGGAAGTCAGTTCTGTTCTCTTCTCCTTTCAGCACAAAACACTGAGACCAAACAAATCAAGTATTAGGCCACAGCCTTCACTGGACTCCCAATGCACATGCCAGGTGGGAAGCAGACATGGGATCTCCTGTGCAAGCCCCTTAATTCCACAAGGAATCAAGGTTTTCCCCAGGGCTGCAGGAGACAGCATTTCCCCTCTCAGGCAGACACTGCAGCGTAACGGGCTGTGATAAAAGCCGGATTGTGGTGAAAGCTGTCAAGGTACAGCACAGGAGCTCTCACACTCCCCGTAGCTGGAGTGAGTTGCTTCCAGACAGCTGGCTGAGGTTCACATTGTGGTGGTTTCCTTCTGGAGGCAACTTATCCCTGCATCAAAAATGGTTTTGCTTTTTAATGGATGTACTACAGCAACTGTATCACAAGAAGTAATGGCCTGTCCTCTTGTGGCTAGTGTGGGCCATATTTGACTCCAAGGCAATTTGTGTGTTTGCTATTGGATGTGCACAACAGTTTGCATTTCTGATCAGGCTGGTGTACTATCTTTAAAGCTCTACACCTCTGGACAAGACTGTAATAAACTTCTGGTGTAAGACAGAAAGTTCTGTCTCCAAAGACAAAAAGCCACATCCAATGGTTTGTCCTGTTTGAAGTCATTCTGAATGTGCTGGGTCCTTGCAAAGATGAGCATCTTCCACAAGTGACTGCATAGGAGACATTGCTGGAAGGAAGCTTAGAGATCACTGCCTGAGGGGCTGATCTGATGACTGCATCAACAGCATTTCTCTGTATTTTAATATCAAAATTCAGGACATATTCAGTCAGAAGGATTCAATTCAGACAGAAGGAATATGAAAGCAATCAGGTTAACACATCCCATGTTAGCAAAAGAAACTGAACAACTAAAATTGTGCTTGCAAATAATGCAATTTACGTTATGCCCAAACATCAGCTGGAATCAGAGCCCTTACAAAAAAGCTAAGTTTTGCAGAAGAGCATCCCCAATGTTGTGTGGCTCTCTATGCTGTAAAAGAGACCTTGGTTCCTACTGCAAGATTTTCTTTTCCTTCTGTCTGGATATATTTACTTCTTTCTTGCTGTAACCTTGATCTGCATTTGTACTCCAAATAGAGCACACCAGAGAGGAAGATGAACAGATGTGTGGGAATGCTGTGGCTTTTTGCAATATCATCACCTTGGCCAAGGAAGAAGATGACCTTTTAAAACCTGCTGGGTACTCATTCATAAATTGATGCTGTTGCATAATTGAAGGAATTCCAGTTTAGTCTTCAGTGGCTCAAAAAAAGTCATTAATTGTAGTACAGTACAGAGAAAAAAGCAAAAGCCCTGTGTGACTTATAAAAAAAAAAAAGAGAGAAGCAAAAAGGTTAAAATGTAACTAAATCAAATAAATTACATCTACCTGAGAACCAGTCACCAATTCCATATCTGGAAAATTCTGAAGTGACTATATTTAATATTTATCTGAAGCATTTGGTTAGTTTATAAGAATATCCCACCTACTTCTTCAATGGACTTTTAAAACATTAAGTAACTGCCCTATAAATATTATCCTCTAAAAGTTCATTGAGATTCCTTTATTGCAGGCTGCAAACTTTTACACATTCAGTATGCAGAGGTCTTGGACTGCACAAAACCTTTTCTCCATATCATACTACTTTATTATTTTCCTCCAAACCCTTTAAGCTGTGCTGCAGATTCCATTTTTTGCTCTGATAACCTTGAGAGATGCTGTTAGGCGACTAATGAATTAAAACAGGAAAGATCAAGGTGCACATATTCAGAATTCTCAAGAGTTTCCCTCTGAGATAATATCTAATAGGAATGCATGTCTTGGTCACACAAGAAGACCCCACAAGCATTTAAGATGTAACTGGTACACAGTAAAACCTTGAGAAGCAAAGATTTATTAAAGGTGAAAGGTCTTAGCAGGAATGGAATGCTAAGGAGGGAAGCAAGCTCATAAACTACTCTCATAAGGTTTTTACACAAAAACACTGAGAGGGACCTGATTAAGAACATCAAGGCAACCAGTTACAACTTTTTTTGTGTGTGTGTAAAGGTTTGAAAGGCCTATGGTAAAACTGCTCATAAGAGCTACTGACCATGTAGGCAGGTGGGGCACAGTTTACCTGGATGCTTCTGACACATGACTTAATGCCTTCATTAACTATGACCTTCAGTCCTAGGCACGGCTACTTCTTGCACTTGCCACTGGACATCAAACCATCCCCTAGCCAGTCAGAAAGGGGTTATTTCTCCACAATCAGTGAGCCAGTAAAATATTATACAGAGTAACACAAGATTTATTTATTCTCTCTGCTTGACTGATTTGCTGTTAATATCTGCTGCTGTCACAGATAGGCATATAAATGGGCTTGGGAGTTCAGGAGCCTTCATGCTGGAATGCCTCACCTAGGTGAGCATGGGAGCTGTGATCTTCTCCTGCTGACAAAAACTGCATGAAGAAAAAAATAAAAAAAAGTTATTTTGCTATCAGAGTTTCTTTTTGTTGTTTGCTAGAGTTACCAAGTTGCTTCTTTCACTTTACTCAGAGCTCAAACTCCTAATTTTAGGGCTGGTGTCCAGGAACAAAGCATGGACTTAGGACTATTCTATTTAGCCCTGTGAGCTCCTAGCCAGCTTGAGATGACCCAGGAACAAGAGCAAAACAAGGACATAGTGCAAGGGTATCTAACCATGGAAAGAACAGGTGGATTTCCAAATGACTCAATGCTTCATGACCTTCAGAGTCTGGGTGATCTTGCCATTGGGACATGATAACTGTTCAAGGTGGGCTGACTGCAGTTTCTGGCACTGATTCCTGACCCTGAGTAACTCTGTAACGCACGTACAGCTTTGGCTGTAATTCTGCCCAAAGTACCTCAGCTATTCTTAATGGCTGTGCTGGGATCGCTTCTTGGAGCCATGCCACAGTACAGAAAAAAATGGATGATTCATGGGGCCAAAAGACCAAGTCATTTAAAATAAAACTTCAAAGGCATCTTGCTGATTTCTATATTTAGCTGCCTAGTAACAAGAATTTGAACAGCTGGCCTATTAATTAAGAAGAGGGCACCCTCCTGCAAGCACTTAAACCTTCAAGTTAGATCTAGTGAGCTATTTGAAAAGCATCTGCCCTCAGGAGAGGACTCTCTGCTTCAGATTACAACTCAAGACAAATGCCCAAACCTGGAGGAAGGCAAGATGTTGCATTAGATCCTGCTGATTAATTCCTGATAGCTCCTTGCTAGGGAACTGTGTGGGCACAGCAGAGCCATGTAATCCTCTCTGTGCTCTGTAAATTGCTATAAGATTGTGCCATGATTGCACTGCTCCTCCCCTCTTCCATAAAAGGCCATTTTTCTGTCAGGAACTGTGCTGCAGGAAGAACCATGATGGCTTTAGGTGGCAAAGAGTCAAGGACAAACCTAACACAATGTGTTCTCTCATGCAGCTATGTCAGGCATGGCTGAGTTCAGCAGACAAGGAAGGAAACCAAGACAGACTCTACGGTGAATTGTGGGGTTTCTACCGACATCTGTTGGCAAAACTCTGAAATATCCAAGGGTGATGGACACAGCTCTGCACCTCACAGGTCACTCTTCTCTGTGGGACAATGAACCTTCCACTGGCAGGAATGCAGAGGCAACTGCCACATCCTGTACTGAAGATGAAGAAAGACTGCCATTTACCAGTCATTTACTTGGATGCGGGAGCAATGTAACACATTATTAGAGTAAAAGTAATAGTCTGGGTTTATTGCTGCCCTATGGCCATTTTAAGGTAATATCAGTTGGTAATGCTTAGCACTTAGTGGGAAAAACCCCTTGAAATAATTCATCATTTTGAAGTGCCATATTTTGAAAGCCTGCACAGTATAGTTTAGTTAAAATACTGCAACTTTAATGGTAGGATCTACTGAAACATCGTGATTACAAGGAATTAAGTAAACTAGGTATGACTGCTCCTATGAAAGATGTCAGAAAATATTTGGATTTTGGAACACTTCAGTGAATGTTTTATCAAGATTTTCAGTGCGTATATCATGAGAAAACACACAGCTGCTCTACCTGTTAAGGCATCAGTGTTAGTGCAGCAGAACAGTGAAAGACCAAATGCAGATCTTGCCTAGGAAAGCCAGGCTGCTTTCATGTCTGTAAAGGGCAGAAAATTAAGGGTGGAAAGCTACCCGAGCCAGAAAAAGAGAAGCCAACATATCTGTAGATGACTGTATAAACCTTGCAAACCATTAACAGGCATTGGCAGGGGTAGGAAATGTGAAATTGTTTTTGCATGGGGGCATTTGGTTGAGGTGGAGCAATGCAAAGGAAATTGGCCCTGAGGTTTACAAGCATGCTTCTTTTTTAGCTTAAAAGAACCACAAATAACAGAGGAAGCTGAGGCATGGACAGCACACTCAGGCTTCACCTGGTAGTGAGGGCTGCACCTCATGTGCTGCAGAGCCTGATGCGAGTGTGCTGCAGAGGCCAAAAGCTCTGGAGCACTGCAGCCCATGTAACACAGGGAGAATGCTCAGGAAGACTCCTTCCACCCCACCTTGCTGGAAAATGTCACCAGACATGAGTAACAGGTTATCCTGCTGCACTGCTCTTACACATCTGAAGTCCTTGGTTTACCCATTTGTTCCAGAAATGCAACTTCTGTTGGTCTTGTGACTATTTACTGAGCAACTCAGTTTTGTAAACTTCTCGCTAGGTCTTCCTGGCATGCTTTAAACATTACAGTTCTCATTGAGCTGGCAGAATAAACAAGTGTTCCAAGGAGAAGTGTATCTTGCTACAAATTTCATTTTTGTAAAACATCAGATTATTCTTTGTGGCCTCTAGAGCTCAGACAAAATGTAAAGATTTTCCTTTTCCCCTTCTGTGATCAATAGCATTTGCTGCTGCTAAGTCTGTTATTCAGGTTATTGATTGCCAGTCATTCCTACCCAGACCTGTTTCCTGAAGGTCCTTCAGGAAAGAAATATTAAGATATGAGGTTATCTGATGATGTGAACATGCAGTTATTCTGAGTCCTGGTATATATTCCCTTTTGCCTATTAACATGATGCAGGAGGAGCAAGACTCTTACTTTCACATGAAAGTTATGGAATTTATCACTGTAAATTGCTGACAAATATGAAGTTGAATACATAAATAAAGTAAAAAACAAATAAGATTCCAAGACAAGAAGTGTAAGGAATGACAGAAAATACGTCTCAATGTTAGATGATCCTTTCCCTTGCATCAGAGAACTGTATGAAGGCATAAATGCTTGGTAATGTCATTATTAAAAAAACCTGCTAATGGATTGCTTTTTGCTTTTGGGAAGAGTCAGGTAACTTTACACTGGGAAGCACTTTCAGAGTGATTCTGATTCTCTTCCTGGCCCAGCTAGGATTTATCACTCTGCCTTTTAGTCTGGTACACTATATGTGCAAAAATTCTTAACACAAAACCAGTTACAGGTGTCCTGTCACCACTTCCGTGGCTCCTGAAGTGCCTGGCTTCTGCATCTTAGAGAGTTTGGGATGCAGTGGGAGACAACAAAAACTTCCTCTGGGTCAGAAGTGCCTTTAGATGGTAATTTTAAATATCCAGGCTCTGCCAGCTGCTGAGGATTTGATGATGGTCTAGTGACTCCTAATCTGCAACTGCAGCATGGTAGACTGTTGGATTAAAGCAATTAAACATTAAGACTAAAGGAATTTAATATGCATTTTTATTTTTAGGTCAGGTGTGTCCTAAAGCTTATTTATAACCTTGCATCCATTGTAGGTCATGATAGTATAAACCCACTTGAGTCCCTGCAGTGCAGTGTCCCACCAGCAGCACTAAGCTGACAGTGTGGAGGAAGATGCCAAAGCCCAGAGCAGATGAAGCCCATTAGCACAGGATGCCCCAATTTTAATAGATGAAAAGTAACTCTTAAAACCTGTGGTGGAGAATCTCCCTGAGGTGCCCCTCCAGACTGTTAGCTAGGCAACAGTCCAACACCTTTACATGTCAGGCCCTTTGCCTTGAAGAAACTAATCACGGACCAATACTGGACTCTTAAAGGGGCTGATTACTTTGAATACTTGTTGACTTGCAGCTTCAGGATAATTAGCTGTTAATTTGTTTTACATTTCTGAGCCTCCTGTGTCTCTGCCACACTACATCCATATGCTTCTCCCTTTTTCCTAGCCCGCTCCTTCCAGGTGACAGGTACATGCTTTTCCCTCCAGTAGCATTTGGGTTATTTATGTAACTAAAGAGTACAAAACAGAAGAACTACTTCGAAAAGGAGATGGCAGATGTACAGATGTGCTCCAACAGCTTCACCAGTTCTTTCATTCTGCTGTTTCATTATGCAGTGCCTGATGCAACACTGGGATCACTTCAATACCGAGCTGTTAATGGATGGACAGGCAGGCAGAAGCCCAGCCTTGTCCAAACTGAGGTACCTTTGCTATACTTCTTACCAGCCTTTCCTACAATGAATGCACTGCTTGAGAAGGGATGATCTCCTGCTCATCCTGTATGAATTACAATCATGCCAGGAATTCTTGCTCCACAGTAGCCACTGTACCCAGACAGTCTCAAATCTACTCTTTGTAAGAGCCGGAAAATGCAAGGTTATAGCAGGGGAGCACAAGTGCAAGGCTGGATACAGCTGGAAACAGAGCTCCCTGATAGGAATAAATGTAATTTGGAATTCTCTTAGGAAACAAAAAATTGCCCTCAGCTATCCTTTTTACAAGGAGGTAAAATCTGTGTGATTCTGTGAAATACTTTGACATAGTTGGAAATTACCTACAAGCTGTGCAGACTATAGCACTGTCGCTGAACCCTGCTGACAATCCCTATATACTTGCTCCAGCCGTCCTGTGCCAGCAATGCTCTTCCAGGACCTACATAAAGATATAAATAGCAATTCATCTCACAGAAGCCTGCTGCTAATCTTGACTCATGGTAATGGTGAGCTTTGCAGTCTCACCCTAACCCTGTTCTGCATGAATGTGCTCTTACTAGGCTTTATTTATTTTCATAGTAAACACAATTCTGGGAAAAGTTTTCCTACGCCCTCTGCTGGTTTTCCAAGGCAGCCATTTTCATCTGAGTATCACAACTCCTCCTGTAAAATACCAGCAGGTTCCCATACCTCTCTTCCATTTTCATCTGACTAAACTGCAGCAAGATGTATAGGACAGAATCATAGGTGCAAATTATACCAATTACTTCCTTCTGCTTCCTTGTGACCTGTAAAATGACAACCGATTTTCATGTTTACTTACCAGCCTTTTTTCTGAACTAGACCATGCAGGAAATTCAGACAATCCCCATCTCTTCATAAACAGCAGGCTTCTTTGAGCAAGTCAGCACAGAGAACAGGAGTTGCCTTTGCTTCCCTTTCACGTTGAGGAGAGTGGCAAACTCCATGCAACTTCAGCCTGAACATCATGGTCGCAAAGTAATTTGTAATGATCAATTATCTCCTTTTATTTCTGCCTTCACTGCCAAGACTCCTTAAATGCTTAACCACTAAGATTTAAGCAATTGTACTAGGTTATTCCCAAGACTCTTCCAGAATAATTCTTTAGTCTTTAATGTAAGTTTTGTATATTCCATGAGTGTTTTCCAAAAGCTCCAGACTACATACTGGTCTGATTCTCACTGGTGACTTATTCTGGTATTCAGGGCTAGTTCTGTAGGTTTCAATACTCATGTTAGTAAGTCTTAATCCTTCTATTTCTGTATTTTTGTGGCATTTTATTTTGCCCTATTTGTAAAGACAATCTAACTTATCCATCAACAAAAAGACCCTTTGATAGTAATTCTCCAAAGAAAAAGACACAAGCAGTTCCCAGTGGGCAGATGGTGAAACTTGTCAAATATAAGCAGGGTATACTTCAGTGCTAGAAATCCATACCATAATCACAGGCTGGGCCAGGTCATGACTGTAATAAGGGATATGGTGTCTGAAGATTCACATAGCTTGAGTCACCTATCTTAGGTCAGGTGTCTTACCTCTAACTTTGAGAGTGAATAACCCAGAGTAAACCCTCTACAATAAAATCAAATGTGCACCAGATCCAGCTAGGGATATACAACAGCAGTAACTCTACCTTGTCAGAAAAAAAGGAGGTATTCATTAATCAATCCAACTTTAGTTTAAGGTTTTGGATGTGAGCACAGCCTTTCTTGAAAATTCTCTCTGCTTCAGTTTTTTCCTTCACTCAAATCTGCCCGCACTTTTTAAATGTATTAGCCAGTTTACTTACTAAATGCTGTGCCAAACCTGTGGCCTTCATTACTGCTCAAGCTCTTTGTTCTCAGTAAATGCAGGAAGAGCAAAAGAACTTCCAAGGCAGTAGAACTTTCACCAAAGAAACAAAAAACCGCTAATGAGCAAAGCACCACAGACAAATTCACAAAATCAAAACCTCCACACAGCATGCACCTCCACCATGAAATTAGCAATTTCCTAATAGTCCCATAAATAGACCACTCTCTCAGAAGTGCTGACATGACGATGGTGCTGCTTCTACTGAACTACCTCTTTAGGGAGACTTGAGAACTACTTCAAGTAAAAATAACAGTGTTAACAAAGTCTCTTCCTACTATTCTCAGTGACATCATGCACACAAGGCTCACAAGAAAGAGAGAGAAAGAGAGAGAGAAAGAGAGAGAGAAAGAGAGAGAGAAAGAGAGAGAGAAAGAGAGAAAGAGAGAGAGAGAAAGAGAGAGAGAGAGAGAGAAAGAGAGAGAGAGAGAGAAAGAGAGAGAAAGAGAGAGAAAGAGAGAGAAAGAGAGAGAGAGAAAGAGAGAGAAAGAAAGAGAGAGAAAGAGAGAGAGAGAAAGAAAGAGAGAGAAAGAGAAAGAGAGAGAGAGAGAAAGAGAGAAAGAAAGAAAATTTGTATCAAAATCACACCAGTGAAAGCCAGAACTCAGGAATCCAGAGCAATCCTGAAAGCGGAAGTGAAACCTGGCTGTAGCCAGCTGCCTTCCCAATGAACTGACAGGCAAGGAAACAGCCATGTTCCTGTGGCACACGCTCAGTGTCCCACACATGACAACCTGGGACGCCAGGAGCCAGCCCACATCTCTCACTGAAGGTGCCTGCCTCCTTACAGGAAGGTCAGGACTGGTAGAGTCATGGAAATGTTTAACATCTACACCAGCAGGACCAACTCAGCGCTGATGCCTCAGCTCTTTAACACACAGGTAGCTTTTCTCTGCACCAGCCTGCAACAGTTCACCTGCTTAAGTGGGAGAGCTCACCTGGCCCAGCCAATACATGTCTTGGGTCACTGCATGACGATAACCAAACACCAGTACTGAGTGGGAACAACAAACACTGTCATCCACAATATCTTCAGAATTTTAAGCAGGAAATGCAAAATTTGGGTTGACGTTCACCTAAATGTTAGGATAATTTTGAGCAGTTTTCAGGAAATGAAAATTCATCACATTCAATGTCAAACAACTACACTGCAGATTATTAATTCAGCCCTGAGCTGGAGCATTAGGTAAGTACAGTCAACTTCTGAGGACAGTATTAATCCTGGAGTTATGGTTTCCATCAGTGCATTTTTTCAAACAATTATAGCTTAACCTTCCATGAAACTCTGCTCTCAAATTTTCACTTCAACAGTGCCAGCTAGAACTCCAAAACACCCAGCTGATACGTCTGGCACCACAACTGAAAGCATTCAATACACTTCATCTGAAGCATTTAGATCTAGGATCTCCTCTTGGCTTCGATCAGTTGGTAGAATTGGAAACTGAAGATATTCAGACAAATGACAATTCAACTGCCCCCCATAAATGGGCTGCACAAAGATGGGAAACAGGACTATGCATGCACCTTCAATCACAGCCATGACTACTCTGCCACATGTTTCACTGAAGATATTTTATTTTTAAGTTAGGCCCACCATTATTTCAAAAGAGATAAGTTCCCTGCCGTTCTTCTTTTTACAGAGGAAGGCACAACAGCAAACACACCAGCATTTGATAGGTACCAAGTCCATTTTAATAGGAGAATCCGCAACCCTGAAACCATTAAATCCCCCTTCCCATAACCAGTTGTAGGCAGTTCTCTTTGGAGCTCAGAATCTGACTTGCATCCGGAAATGCATCTGCTTTGTAGCATTGTTACTCATTCCTGTCTTAAGCATCCACTTTGACTTCATCCTCTGCAGGTACTGCATGTCACGCTGCTGAGCAGAGATGGCCCCTGTAGGGAGAGAGAAGGAAGACAGATGGACCAATATCTGCCACCTTTCTTACAACTTGCATGCAAACCAGCTGACTTGCCCACGTACTTCAGCAGTTACCTATAGGTCTTCCTTCCCATACTGGCACTCTTCTTTTCACTTTTCTCTGGGCAAAGCCCAGTTCCCTCTACCAATACCCAAGAATGTGATTAAGGCAAAAGGTTCTTTTGCACTGCAAGCATGATTCTTGTATTTCAGAAGTGGCTATACACCACAACACTGTTCCCCAACTGGAAAAGTATTCTGTCAAAGCATGACTTATGTTATATTATTAAATAGCAAGAGTAGTGGCTTGCACAGGCAGAAACCAAGAAATCTCAAGAAGTCACCAAGTTATCACAAACAACGTAAGGAAAAGCCCACACAGCAGCTGCACTGGATTTTAAACAAACTTCCTGTATCTGCTTGGATGTCAGGAATTAAAATTAACCGAGTAGAAAACAAACTACTGCATAAACCCCATGTGTAAAGCAAAGTTGACCTCTGGAATTGTAGAGTGCTGACATCCCAGAGCCTCCTCCTCTGCAAAGCCCTCCCATTGTCACTCACCTCCCTGTCCCGTCCAGCCCAAGGCTCGGTACTGCTGCAGCACCCGACCCACGGCTTTCTTGTTCTTTGCAACAGCCACGGCTCTTGTCACACCAAAACGCTGCTTGTAGTACCTCATCAAGGAACGGTGACCCACTCTGGCACCTGTTCACAGGAGGGGACATCTTATTATCCATCACAAACCAGCTTCTGAAATGGAGTACTCAAGCACATTGTGAGAAATATGGAAAACCCCTCTGCTGAGAAATGTTTTTAAAGCATCCACAGAATCTTAAAATTTTTAGAATTATTAGGAACTCAATGTAATTACTGTAAGAGCTGCTTGAAGAAAAAGCACAAAATGTGATGCTGTTCACGAGGACCTTAGCTCAGATAACAAACAGGCAGTTATCACAAAAGAAAATTTTCATTAGTGGAATGAGCAGAGAGGCAATGCTGTTTCAAGTAAACAGTGAAGCCACTTGCTGACATTTAGGAAAACTTGTGTAACTGCAGAGTTGGCAGCACTTTTCAGAATGAAAGGGCTGATGTCCCCACATATAAAATCACCAAACAAAAAAAAGGAAGCGAATGCCAAATGCTGAACGAGAGAAAGGCTATTTAATAATTTAATTTACTGAATTACGTAGGAGCTGGTTCTCTACAAAAAAAACCCTACACTAGATAACCTAAGTTATAGCCTCTCCAAGTTGTACTCGAACAAATACAGAAACTCTTGCTCGAGTATACCATGAGTGTCAAATGATAATGAAGATGTAAAATGGGCAAAGCACCCCACTGCCACAGTCCACATATCCATCAGTGCTGAAGAAGCTGAACTACTTGGCAGTGAAAATAATGGAAGGTGAGGACATAACCCCAAAGACACTTAAATGCAAAGCTACCTTCTCCCTTCCCAGAGGAAAACCAACTAATGGCCTGTGCTGCAGGTACTGGAGGCAGATATGGAAAGGGCAGAGAAAGTTAAGTTATAACACAAACTCTGTCCCCACCTGATGGAAGGATCAGCTCCATGGTGTCATCATCATAATCCAACTCTTTCTCTACCGGGCGCTTTCCAGGACTCTCCACATCTTTCCCATCCTCGTGATCAGGGTAACTGCTTCTGTGGAAGAACAGCAATACATGGTTTAAACATGGTGAGCAGCTACAGCTATCCAGCCCCACTCTACAAAAGAACTACCATGCACAGCTACAGCAAGGCACAAGCACTGCCACGTTTCACCTGCCTTGGTCTGAGAGTTCCTAACAGCAGAACCTTGCCCTGAACAGAGCCTGGAGACAAGGAACCTCTTTCCTCCACCCTGTTCTGCAACTCAGCACAGTTCTGCTGCTGCACACTTAACAGTGGCCTATGGTGAAAAGCCACCACAGTGCAGGTCACCAGCTCTGCACAGCTACTGAACAAGCGCTCCCAGAAGCTCTCCCTGTCACCATAATATAAGGTATTTCTGACCAATATGAACACAGCTTAGGATGAGGTGAAGGAAGTTCAACAAGAGGCCTCTAAGTCATAGAAGTCCTGTTCAACTCCAGCTACACAATAAAACTTTAACCACAGTAGGTGTTAAGTCCACAATCTGTTTAAAAGTTAACGGGAAAGACAGTTATGACCTTTGCTGGTGCACTGAAATCTCAATTCAGTAACAGCAAACATACAAAACAGAATTCAAAATGTACTTTGATGTAGGACTGGTAATAATGGTCACAGAAGAAGACAACCAATTTTCTTGTTATCATTACCTAAAAGAGTGGGGAACCAGCAATGGGGAACTAGCAATGCAAAGTAAGTACCAGAACCTGAAACACCACTTAATTTTAAGAATGAATAGTAGTTTCCAATGTAATATTTAACTGTTCTTTTCTCTGTCCCCACCTGTGTCCCACTCAAAGAGAAATGACCTCACCTAAAATCATAGAAATCTGCAAATTCCAGGGCAGCATCTCCATCTGTGAAGAGTTTGCAGTGGCTTTTATCATTCATATGAGCCTGGACCGCTTCTGTAGAGTAGAAGGATTTCCCCTTTTCATTGCACCAGATGCAGATTTTCCCAACGCCAACTTTCTCTCCTGCAGAAAACATTGGCAATTCTATTGGTCTGAACAAAATCTCCCTAGTCAGTAATAAACATTTCTGTGACAAAGCCATCCGAGCTTGCAAGCAGAGAGACTTAAGAGGAGCCTTGAGCCCTTAATTTCCAGGATAGCCCTGGCGTTCTTATGCCTTGACCATATGGCCCCATCAGGGACAAGTCTGGCTATTTAAAGATTTCTTGTGACAAGGTATGGGCCATTCAGTATTCTCAATAAAAAATTTCACACTTCCAATAAAATTACTTTGGAATATTGGATAGAAAAACATTTCTATCCAATATTCCAAAGTAATTTTATTCTCATCATTATTTTTAGACTTGAAGTATGATACATTTTTTCCTAGCTTTTAGCTCTCTCACAAGCATTGTGAACTGAAGAGACAAATACTTGTGACTCACTGATAGGACAACACAGCCCATATGCAAGCTTTAGCAACAGAATTTTGTCCCAGATTTCATGTTATTTGAACAACTCTCTCAACATCAGAAAACTATGTGAGACCTACAGGGTACATGACCATGTTTGCTCATCCAAGTTTTTTCTCATTCTCCCTGAAAAGCCTGTGGTCCTGCTCATGATCAAAATACTGACAGCACTCAGACAACAAAAAAAGCAACCCAAGCCAGAACTTTGGTGCCATATTCAAATGAAAATAAGCACTATCAGAATATAATTATCCTGACAAAAAATTATAGAACATTCACTCATACCAAGATACTTGATTAGTCCTCTGAGATCCACAAGATATTCTATATCTGGAATAAAGAAGCTGTGGATTTTTGTCATATGCGCCACATTTTTTGTGAGAGATCTTGAGTGATGGGGACAGAACAAGCAGTCAGTGACTGGTATGGCTCCAACAGGAGGAATGCTTTCAGCTTCTGCCTGTTGTTCCTCTTCTTCCACACTTTCCATCTCTTCGTCGGAGTCAATGTCTTCATCAAGGCCAACGTCTTCATCAGAATCCATATCTTCCCAGTCTTTTGAAGGAAGTTTTAAAAAAAGATATTTATTGTATACTTTTCCCAAGCAAAATAAGTCCCACATAAGTTAGAAAAAGCCATCACAGAATATATTGCATTTTTTGTTCTCACAGCAAAGTGCCACACAGTAACTTCCAGGTGCAAGAATTTACCATTGCCAGTAAAAGACATTTCTTTTTAAGATGCACAGCAAAGCACAAGGTTGCTCATAAAAACCTTTGGTAAATCTGATACTTTTCCCCCTCCATTTTCTCAACTATTAACACTTTACTGATGTTTCTATGCCTCAATTTTAATTCATGACAGCGCAAGAACACAAGCATGGCTCATTGAAAGCAAGAAATCTCCGGTAACATCAGGAAGATACCCATTTCCAGCAATGAGGGAAAACACACTCCTGCTCACACACTTAAAAAGAACAATTAGCATTCAGAAACCTACTAAGATTTTCGCAATACAATTTATGACAAACACATTAGTACTAGACAGGTGCAAGCTAGCTGCTTCTTTAGGTGTTATCATGTATGTTCAGAGGTAAATGTTTCTTCTCATGTAGAACAGATTCACTGAACTGCAACTGAAATTTCAAGAGCACAAAACTGCTGTAACAGATGCAGTAACGTGACACAGGGGTTTCAGAAGCTGGAATGAAGTTCCCCCTCATTCATACCTCTCCCCTTGCTACAGCTCAATCACTCCATTCAACTGCTCCAATAGATGTGTTTGGAGCTGCACTGTCAACTACAGCACTGAAAGCATCCAGGTTAAAAAAAAAACCACCTTTTCTGGAAATTCTGGAGCTCTGATCTTTTCAGCTGTCTGCTTTCCAGGCTGACCTCCAACACAGAGCTGTACTCACAGGAAAAGGCCACTAGGGTGGCAGCTCTCGAACCCATTTTAACACAGATACCAACATGCTGAGAGGTGACGCCACACAGTCAGGTTAAAGAGCAAATTTTCTTCTCTGGTCTTGGTGGGCAGAGGGAAACAAAATCAACCACAGTCCCACCCCCCTTCAACAGATCAGAAAATGAGTTGGGACAATAGGAAATAATCATAACTGGATTTTTGTTCATTTATTTTTCTGAAGCAGTTTTAAGGTAACATGTTACTGGCCTTCTTTAAAGAAAACTTCCTTTGACATTTTATGTGGGAAACAGTGCTCATACTGGTGGCTATTTATTTCAATCTTTACATGCATTAGTGTCTGACTGTCAGTTGAACAGCTGGCAGTTCAAACACTAACACAGAGTCCTTGACTGCAAACATGGGCCAACCTTAACTCCTTCGTTAAACTGAAAATTTAATCAACAAGACCTTTTGTGATGGAAAATGCTGCTACAGAAGCAGGAGGAAGCTTTTACTCAAACCATAGCTTACTTTAAGCTATGTTCTGTCGGTGTGTACACTGCCTTACCTTCTTCATTATCCTCTTCTTCCTCTGCTTGTTGCTTAGCCAGCTTCCTTGCTTGCTGCTCAAACCACTGCAGCCGTGGAGGTATTTCTGGTCGTTCTCTGCTCTGGGACAAGCTGGCACTTTCCCTGGAAACTGGAGAGCTACTTGCATTACTAGGAGGTAGAGGTGTCTTCTTTGGAGATGAAGATGGCTGGGCTCTGATGGCTTGCTGAATAGCTGTGTTCATTTCATCTTTATTTACACTCGCTGGGGCCAGCCCCTTTTCCAGATTCTTCTCATTTAATATTTTCACCTTCTTGCTGACAGCTTGGACAGCTTTCTTCTCCAGCTCCAGGTGCTTCTTGGACTTCAGGTGATTCTCATAGGCATTGAAGGTGGAGAATCTCTTGCTGCACACTGTGCAGTAAGTGGCAGTGATTTTGTTCTGCTCCTCTGCTACGGCTCTCTGCGCCAGGACTCTCTCTTGGAAATTCTCAGCAGTGACAGGAGGCATGTCAGCAACTTTACGCTTCAGGTTGTACCTGTGCCAGTCGGTTTTGTAGTGGGCACGCTGAATGTCACCATCCTTGAAAGCCACACGGCAAGTGATGCAAGTGTAGGTGGCCATTACTAGGAAGTGGCAAAAAAGAAAATCATGCTAAAAAAATTAAGTAACAGACACAAAAAAAGCCCCAACACAACATCCTGACAACCTTTTTTTAAGGCAGTATTAGACACACAGTTCTTCCACAGAATTAAATTTATTCAACACCAGCATCAGCAATGAGTGCAGCATTCACGGGCAGGAGCAAGAGAGGAAACTTACAAATAAAAGACTGAGTTTACTTGTACCACAGCAGCAGCTGAGCATCCCAGCTCTGGATGCAGAATATTGTTCCTGTTGGGATTAGGATGCAGGAGAGGGCCCCTAGTCACAACAACAGTATTTCAGAAGCTCTACACTTTTCACTGAAGATCAGTGACGAAATGTTCTTAACAAGCTCATGTTCTGCCAAATGCAAGACTTTGAGGACACCAATGACTCCTCAGAAATAAGGGTAAAAAGGGAAAACCTGCTTACAGGCCTATTTTCTATTTTCCACAGCCTTATTAAATGGAAAAAAAAAAGTTACTGCATTTAAAAATGAAGACTTCTTAGCGACTTTGGAGCACTGCATGTAGTGTTGACAACACTTTACCCTGCAGACCTGTTCATCTGGAGATGCAGTCAGTCATGCCTAAGTCTTGCACTTGAAGCCACTACTAACCCTGGTCTCCCTCCACTTCCCACCATGCAGCTGAGCTGTGTTACCAGGGCTGGTACGGGACAACTGCAGAGCAGTGACCTGCCACTGCCACTGCCTTTCCAAACCCATACACTGAACTTAGCATTTCTTTTTAAAGAAGTGATGGAATCTCTTAAATGGTCCAAAAGCAAAGAGCAAAAAAAACGTGATCTGGAGATCACAGAAAGCACCCTCATCTTTTAATTGGTTTAGAAAAATTATGGCTTAATTTGGAGAAAAAAGAAATAACACATCAGGATGAGGGGGTCTGAAAGCAGGAAGAAGCAAAGCGGCCCCTCCCTGAAGCTACTAACAGGGAGAAGCAGCGGCAGAAGTCATAAACACAGGTTATGAAATGCTCATTCCCTGGAATCACCGGGCTCCTTACATATTATTGCTTGTGCTACATTGTGACAGTGATGGGGTGATGCAGAAAATAAAGGCCATATTATTTTATTTGGCGTACTATACTCATCTGATGTTTTTTGTGTTTCAGAGAAAAATGTTTTCTCTACCCATGAGAGATCCCGAGTATTGGCTCCGTGCCTCTCTCCCCGCCCAAGCACCAACCTTTGCCATAAACCACTGACCCAGAGCCACGCTAGTTAGGGACAAACTCCTTCATGACTCGGAGGCAGAACAGTATTTCCTGGTTCATGACGACAGACAGAAGCTACACGCAACACTGCCACGGGGGCATTTAAAAACACTCCTTTAATCTCCTCCCGCTCCACCCCACCCAAAAAAAAGCAGCTCAGAGGACGAGGTTTGTAACTAAGAAAAAATGAACCCATAAACCTTCACCTTTAACTGCTACGTGGAGTCATGTTCACAACTCTGCATAAACCAGAGGAATCCCCTGTAGTTCCACAATACCTTCCCATGGCCCGCCTGCATTTTCCCCTCCCGTTTTAGGCCACAGACCGAAGCTCCGAGTCCTACCTGGTGTGGGTCTCAGGAAAACGACACCGCAGGCACTCACAAGCGCACAGCACAGCCAAGCCCTTCCAGACAAACAGCAATCTCCCCTGAGCTCTTTATTATGGCTGATTTTTAGCTGCCTTCGGTTGAATTTAAACTGAGCCCGTGTCCCTAATCCTGGAACCAGGCAAGCGTTTACCACACGGAGAACAAAAATTTCGGCAACACCTGTAGATAAATAAATACAAATAAAATTTAAAAATAGATAAGACGGGGCGTAGGCGGCAGCCGGGAGCCAGCAGGCCAGGCGCTGACCAGGCCGGGCTCACAGGGAGCCTGCATCCCAGGAGAGCGCAGCCGGCTCGGCCGGCCCACGCCGCCTGTCCCCCACCGTCGCCGGGCCGTGCCATGCCG
>VWZS01007509.1:61348-126429 GCA_013397075.1 Rhabdornis inornatus
ATGCCAAGCCATGCCATCCCGCCCCTCAGTGCCGGGACACGCACCTGCTGCCGGCGGAGCTGGCGGTGCCGGGCGCGCGGCGGGGCGGGGCGCGTGGGCAGGAAGCGGGCGCGCGGCTTCCGGCGGGAGCGGCCCGCGCCCGCCCCCTGGCGGCCGGAGGGCGCGGGGCAGGGCGGCGCCCGGAGCGGAGGCGGGAACGGTGCCCGACGGGCCGAGCCGGAGTGCGGAGTCCTGCTGCACTGTGGGCTGGGGGTTGTTTTGGGTTTGTTTTTTGTTTTGTTTGATTGCTTTCACAGAACCAGTTAGGTAGGAAAATAGGTCTTAGATCATCGAGTCCAACCTATAGCCGAACACCGCCTTGGTGTCAACTAGAGCATGGTACGGAGTACCACATCCAGTCTTCCCTGAAACACCTCCAGGGACCGTGAGTCCAGCACCTCCCTGGGCAGCCCCTTCCAGTATGTGATCACCCTTTCCGTGAAGAAATTGTTCCTAATGTCCAACCTAAACCTTCCCTGTTGCAGGTTATGGCTGCCTTCTTGTCCTATCACTGGTTATCTGGGGGAGAGGCCGAACCCCACCTGGCTAGAACCTCCTTTCAGGTAGCTGTAGAGGGTGATACGGTCACCCCGTTTGTTGTTATAGGGTTTTTTTCCGTTTCTGGAAGCAAACACGCAGTGACACGATGAAAGATAAAAACTAACACATATTTATTAAAACAATCAATATAATAGTTGCATGTTTACAAAACAGTGATCAGGCAGGTAAAGTGCTGCAGAATACTTAAATACGGACGTTTTGTTATTCTCCAGTTTCTGGTTGCCCGAGTGGGGGTTTCTCACAGACTGTGATGCCGCTCATGTGCTGAGAACAGACATGGAGACTACAGGGATTTGTTCAGAAGGCTGGGACAGCCTGGAAAAAGTGCAGAACAAACACAGAACAAGTAGAACGAGTATCTCTTCAGATCCTGTTACTTTGGGTTACAATTATTTAACCTTCTCTGCATAGAATTGTATTTTTTTCCACTAACAAACAGAAGAACGGTCAGTAGGTGTGTGCTACATATGCATGGAAACTTGGTGTGCTGGAAATAGGTGTTTTTGCACTGGATTTGACATGCCTATGGCCACCAATCCGATGGTGATCCTCTCACTCACGTGTACTGACACAAGGGGGAATTTTCTGAGTATGAAAGAGTGACCTGCATCCCTGCCCTGACACACATCCTTTTCTTCCATCAGGGTGCGTGAAGAAGCCACTGCAAGGCACAGGAGGCTGAGCCCTTTACTGCCAGGTGCAAGCACACACACAGCACAAACAGCACTGATCCCAGGGCAGGATCACACACTGTTACCACATGGCACTGGCTCACACTATGCCCTCTACACTGCCTCTGTGCCTTTTGACTGGATATCACATGCTAGCAGGCTTCCCATGGAAAAACTGCACGTTTCAAAGCAGCAAGGGAGTGCTGCCTTCTACTCCCTTGCCTGTCTTCCTGCCCATGCATTCAGTTTGAAGGATGGGAAGGTTACGACAGTGCTCAGTAGGAAAGATGCTATGGACCATTGTGACAAGAATTTTTAAGGAACTGCTATTTTGTGGCTGCTGCTATAATACAGCAAAACGAAATTTTCTCAAGGGATTTCCAGCTGAGGGCAGTGTGGGAGGGATCCACAAAGGACAGAAACATTTTCTTTGTGTTTTGCTGGTGAACTGCTGGCTGTGGAATGTATTGTGTCCAAGCAAAGTGTTTCGTATATGTGGTTGTGTGGAAGGGAAGAGATAATTTCCTGCAGAAAATTAGACATCTTTTTACTACCTGAGGAAGAATATTAAATGTTACAGAATTACATCTTTCCCATTACACAGTATTTAGGGGCTTGAATGGACTTGACTACCATGACAGCAGAAAAAAAATTTCTAAAGACACTCAGAAAAGCAAATATGTCCCTAACTTTAATGATTTACTTGTTCAAGTTTTGGTTGGTTTTTAATTTCTGAAAAAAATTAAAAATAGAAAAATGAGAGTTGTATTGGAGCAAAATCAATCTATTTACTTATCTTGAAACCAGAAAATGGGTAATTTACAAAAAGTCTGAGAAACTCCTCCAACTGCTTTTCTTTCTGATCTAATCTATTATTTCTAGAAGAGTGCCCTGTGTTACATACTTTTATAACCACAAGTACTTTTCATAAAACAACAATAAAGTGCATGCTGTTACAATGCCACCATTGACAGCCAGCTAGTCTGTCCTGCCAATCTCCTCCAGAAAAGCCTGTGAAGGACTGCTCCCTCCCTCCCGCCTCTCTCTGTCCTGCAGCCTGTTTCCCTTCTGGCACCAGTACTCCTGGACAAGGAAGCACACAGTTGTTTGGGGATCCTACAAAGCTTCATCAGCAACTTGGATTTGTACTCTTTTAACTGTACAGATTGTCCTAAACATGCGGCAAAGAAATGAGGCTTTTAAGTCATCTGAGAACTTTTTAAACTCACTGATTTTTCAACAAAAGCTTTTTTAAATTTTGGTTTGGTATTTGACTTTTTTGTTTATTTGTTTTTTCCAAATGAAAAGAACAGGCTGTTGAAAGCTAAAGAAGAAACTTAGCAACTAAGGCTGTGGAAGTGATGTGGGCCATGTTTTCTAATGATTTCCAGAAACTCAGGTGTTGAGATACCGTAATTTTGAAAGCTGCATCTTGTGGGATCTATATCCAGCATCCACTTATTTCATAATGTATTTGATAATGAAGGCACAGGCTTACCCTTTTATTGGTAAAGGACAGCAAACACGGTCAATATGCATTACTGACACAAAAAGCACAAGCAACAATAAAGCTAGTGTCAAAAAGTCTCAGCATCCTTTCTTTTGCTATACTCTTTTTTGGCCATCTGCCTATTTTTCCACCTCAAAAGGAAAAAAAAAAATACAAAATGAAGTTAATTTCAAACACAGGTTTACCTACACATATATATTAGTGGAAGATTTTTATTATTTCTTGCTGTACTTTTTGAGGGTCCTAGATAACAGTATTTACCTCTTCAAATGCCAGCAAATGGAAATTTACTTGAGTAGTAGTAGCAGCTGACATGGTCCCTCAACTTTGCTAATGGTTTACATCACATTAAAAAAAACTAGCTTTATTTCTTCCTCTTTCTTGGATTACTATTGCTTGGTATCGCAATGCAGTTTTGTCACAGGTGAACAAAAAAGCCCTAGAAAAATAAGTTATCTGCTTGAGATCCCATGCCACTCACTCAGCATGTGTGGACTTTAAACTGGCAAATAATTTAAACAAGTTCTTTTTTTGCTTTAAATTACATGCCAAGAAGAAGATTCTGAGTGTCTTCTCTAGCAACTGACCTCACCAAATGCTTCTAAATATCTTAAAATAATCAGCTTGCAACACAACTTTTGTTGCAAGTGGAAGCAGCTATCATGGGAAAAAAAAGCCAAACCAAAATCTATAGAATCTCAAATTAAGGAAGTGGCACCTAAAAAGCCTTTATGCTTTTTTTTTTACATCTCTAATCTCTACTCCAAACAATAACTACCCTCACCTGCTCCCAAAAAGGTTGTTCAGTTTACACAATATTAACTTTTAAACATAAAGATTCATTGGCTGACTTCACATGGGCAATACTGCCAAGGACCAGACTCTATCAAGGAACACAGCAGGTGGTCAGTCATATAACATGCCACTTTACAACTCTACAAGCCTATAACAGCAAAAAATTTGGAAATGCATCACCATATCCAAAATAATTCAAAGGTTTTAAGTATGAAATCTAGGGGGTTTTATAGTGTTGCACACATATTTAAACTCGAGTTGTGCCAGTTAATGTGCTTCATATATAGTAGATGCACTACACATAATGCTAACTGCAGGGATCCATACTTTCTGGTAAGATTGAAGGAGGTGAGATGCAGTTACTCTCACTGCAGCCCTCTGATAATTTGCCCTCACAATATTAATTGCATTACATGACTGTAAAACTAGAGTAAATAAACTGCCGATACTGAAAATTTGGCTCAGGACCCCAAAATAGATGGTTGGCAAAAACGTAAAAGAAACCTCTCTCTCAACTGTTTTGAACTGATTTCCACCACGCATCTGCAACCAAACAGCGGATAGATAATTCATTTCCATGCTATTACATTGAGGTATAACTACCAGAAACATTAAACTATCAGTATTAGCTGATATTTATCCAGTTAATTCACTCTGCATAAGGGAAATTATTACAACACATCTAAAGGGATAGTTAAAGCTTACAGCTCAGAATTTTCTTTTCTCTCTCTCTTTTTTTTTTTTTTTTGCATTTGATGGTTTTTTTGTGTTTTATGTTTAATTTCTTCTGTGTTACCAGCTGCAACTTCCAGGTTAATGACTTCCAAGCAGATTTGAAAGGAAGCCTGAAGACTTTTTCTTTTCCTGGGATTCTGCTTCTTGACCTTGTGAAAGTCCCAATTCTTTCTCAATCTGCTCTAGCTCTGACTGGTCAAGCAGTTCAAAATCATCAGCTTCCTCTGTGTCTGTCTCCTCGCTCAAACTGGGTGCTGCCTGTGAGGGAGCTTGCTGTAGGGACTGCAGCTGGTCTTTGATGGCAGCAGACACTGCAGCTGTGATGACATTGCCAGCAATTCCACTCATTAAATTAAGGGTTTGGTCACTGGTCAAAGGCAAGGACAACCCTGCAGTGGATGGTCTCTCTTTACTCTGTCTGGAAGTGTGATCCGCCTTGACATCCGTTTGCTCTTTCCTTCGTTTTTGCTGGATGGGCAAACCAATGCTTGAGTCATCGTCATCATTTGTGCCGGCACCATTTTCTAAAGAGGGAAACTCTAAAAGATCTCTAGCGAAAGCTTCTTCATGATCACTAGGTCGGTCAAAATCTATTACAGAAGAAAACAGTGTTAGCACTCACAAAAGGTTTCCTTTTTCCTTTTTCACAAAAGGCAGCTATGTGTAAAAATGCAAGTAATAAGTGTTCTGAATACATTTACTAATCCCTACTCTAGTAGTCCTCTAATAGAAGGAGCTTTTTGTGACGTCTAAAACAAAATGGTTTTGAAGTCATAAATCTAGCACCCCAAATCAACTGGTGTGGTTTCGGCCCTAGAGAGAGGGAAGAAGAGCAACAACACACATGGACTTTTTCAGGGAAAAAAGGCCAACTTTATTGAGCAGAGAGCTTGTATTTAAAGCATGTTACGAGAGACTAGAACAGGACAGTAGCTCATTGGCTAATTGGGATAACCATCCAGGAGACCATGCCTCAGGGAAAACAACAGGTGTTAATCTTTATTATGACTAGCACTCTGTTTTTCACCAGATTCTAAGTTGTTTTTGACCATTTATCACCTTGGGAAATTTCCTTTCTGTCTGCAGCTAACATCAGCTTATCAGCCTGTGAAGCAAGAAGGATTCAGGCTTGAGAGAAAAGATTCTCGAGCTGTAATTTTGCAGCTCCCTAGGTGTCTCTGTCCACAAACTGGTATGAACCTAGCTATTTGAACAAAAGAACTTTTTAAAGCCAACTTTTTTAGGTATCTATCTGTAATGAAACAACCCATGCAAATCTTGAGCACAGCTATTTCTAAATATACTAACCACGTGAAGTCCTAAAATTTATTTTTCTTCACAATATATATAAACTACAAATATGTAAAGATGTAAGGATGCATTACAAGCTTTTAATGTGCATATGGAGTAATAAAAAGAATGTTTAAATAAAGATATAAAACCAATGTAAAGACTAATTTCTTTTTCCTTTCTTGGCGAATGCTTGTATTAAAAAGGAAACAGAAAATGGAAACTCTACAGATGATCTGAATTGTTTCATGTTTTCAAGAGGATAAAAAGCATGATGTCATCAAATATTAAATTTAATGGCTGCATTAATGAATGACACAGTATTTGTTATTAGAAATGTGTAAAACATACTGTGAAATACATGGCCTGTGGAAGAGGCCTAAATAAGCACAAGCAAATACTTTCATCAAGTGTTTGAATGAGAAGATAAAAAGCAATCAGTTTGAACTTACTTTCTATGAAAACTAGCAACAGAAGCCTGTTGTAGGAGCATTCATAAGGGTTAAGGAAATAAATCCTAAAAATGACTCATGTGTCATTTTCTCCATTTTCTTTAGGAAAGACAGGCTGGGAAAGTGAGAAGGAAGGGTTGTGCTGCATGCAGAGTGGTGGCTTGAATGCATGGAGCTTTGACAGGAGATGAGCCAGTCCTTGGAAGCATCCCATTTGGTCTTGCATTTTTGTGTATGTTCCATTTGCTGAAACGCTCCATCGGGAAGAAGAGTGGATGTTGTTACTTTTCACTTAGCAAGGCTTTGAATAGAATTTCCCACATGGTCCTTGCAGCCAAGCTGGTGAGCGAACAGGGTAAGGGAACTGTAAGGTGGGTGGAAAAGTGGCTGGACTGCAGGGGTCAAAGACTTCATCAGTGACACAAGGTGCAGCTGGAGGCTGGTTATTGGTGTCTGTCAAAGGGACTGAAACCAGCACTGTTCAAGGTTTTTATTAATGACTTGGATGACAGGCTGGAGTGCACTCTGCAAGTTCTTGGGCAGAAAGGAATTGATGTGGGACAGGTCTATTTGATATTCTGGAGGTCAGGATGCCTTCAGAGGGACCTCAACAGGCTGGAGAAAGGAACAGGCTGAAAAGGAACATCATGACATTCAACAAAAGAACATGTGAAGTCTTGGATCTGAGATGGAATAACCTGTGCAGCAGTACAGGCTGGGGGAAACAAGACAGAAAGCAACTTTCCAGAAAAAGATCTGCGGGCAGCAAGTCATTGGTATGCTCTTGCAGCAAGGAAGGCCAAACACACACTGAGCTGTAGTAGCAAAATTGAAGGCAGAAAGTCAATGGAAGGGATTTTCCTCCTCTATTCAGCAACTGAGAGTACACACTGAAGTACTTTGGCTGGTTTTGACCTCTCCCGTTCTAGAGAGACAATGGCATACAGGACTGAATCCCCTGGAGGGCCAGCATGATTATTTAGGGGGCTAGAGAACAGGATATATGTAGATACTGGGAGAATGGGCCTTGTTTGGCCCCAAGAGGAGGTGGCTAACTGGGAATCAGTTTAACTACTGAATGGGAAGGTAGAGAGAAGATGGGTCTGACTCTTCTAGAAAGTGCACAGTACAAGGATCAGAGTAAACTGACACAAACTGGAACATGGGAAATTTTGACTCACTATAAGAAAAAAACCTTTTCATCATGAGGGTAAGCAAATATTGAAAAAGGCTTTCCAGGGAAGTTGCTGAATCTCTACCACTAGAGGTGTTCAGAACTCAAGTGGTCACAGCCCTGAGAAACTTCATAAAGCTTTAATGAAGAGCTTTGAAACTGCTTTGGATAGGAAGACAGATGAGATGAATGACAATTGCTTTTTACAACTTATGGTTCTGTGATCATACAATACTGTTTATTTACAACTTGAAATATTAGGAAAATAACTGAAATTATAAATTTGGCCTGTAGTATCATCCTGCTTGTCATCTACAGGGAACTTTTCCCAGGAGAAATGCAAGATGAGCAGAGCAACAGATCCACAGGTGAGGTAACATCAAACTACTGTTGTCCTTAATCTTTATTTCAGCAAAGTGTTTACTGATAGCTAGGTCTGTAAAACGTAAGAACTTTTTTCTGGTCAAAATCAAGCCAAGTGCTTGAGACTTTTCCTAGTCTAATTTTTCATAGGCTCATCACTGGCTGTCTTCATTTCTAGTAGTAAAACCTGATAATACTTTCTTTAATTGGCTGTTTAACAAGTCGGTGTTTCACTGTTTCTTCCTCAGCTTTTATTTGCTTATCTTACCCACAAAAGCATTGGTAGTAATTTTAAAAGGTTTACTTGCTTAAAAGGTTTGGTAGAAGAGAGTGCTACACCTGGCATGTATTTAATGTGTTGGTTTTACCAAGCACTACTTATTTATTTAGACCCTTGCTGATGTACTTTAACATTTTTAAGATGAGGACAGTTCTTACACAAAATGTGTCCCAAACTATACAAAACTCTAAGATTAACCTTAAATTTGTTTCAGAGAGAAAAGCAACAACCCCGAAACCTTCTGTCCTCAAATTGTCTAATACTCTTGGGGTAACTTGCATGTGTGGAATTCACTGATGATACAGATGAAGCTGTTACATACCGTCAGATGTGTCAGTCTGTGGAGAATACCCCTCGGATAAGTTAAAGGTCCCATTATCAGTCCAGGATACTTCTGAGACATCTGTGTCAGACACTGACAGCTCTTTGGCAACAATTGCAGGACTAACCTACATAGAAAACAGTCCCATACACGGTATTATTATATTAAAAAAAATTAAAATCACACTACAGAAAGCCAATGCTTAGAGACTGAAAAAAATTCCTTTTGTATGTCATAGCAACATAAATCACCTCTTATTTAAGCCTTAATTGAAGAAACATGAAAATACTATGCAATGCTTAGAAGTGAAGCATTCCTCTTTGTAAAAACTAAAGACTGTATTATACTAAAGAAGAATAGAAAATTCTAGTTATTCATTCTGAAAACAATCCTGCGGTAATGAAAGCAAAATGAGCCTGCAAATACAATATATGCAGTAATGTAACAAAATGAATAAACTTGGACCAGAAAAACCAGCCCAATATCTATAAGACCATCAAAAATTAGGTGAAAAAAAAATCATTATCCTTTTTCAATTTAGTGAACAATATTTAGTTATGTTAGCTACAAATTTTTATCCCATGGGATATATATTTTTTATTGTTTTTTTTTTTTCCCAGCACAAAACCACCTCTGAAGCAATCACTGTCGAAATCAGGCTTTAATACACTACTGCATAATAATTCCTACGAGGATGATTTTTAAAATATCAGCTGGTATTCTGATTATAACAGAAAAAACCTTTGCCACACAGTCATTTAGAATACTAGTAGAAAAATGAGAAATTTGAGTATTCTCATACATATCTAGAAAGATTTTATAGATAATATACCTATTTGCGCCATCACTGAAGATTAGACAAGTGATTACAAAAATATCTGACAAAGAGGTTTTCTATTAATGTTTCCCTTTTGTATCTTAATTTGATAAAAATCAACTGCAATTTCATCATTGGAAATAAAAGTAACCACCTTTGCTTTTAAATATTAATGTAATCATTCTACAGCCAATACAAAATAAACATATTCTTAGCTCAGTAGGCCAATGAAACCATTACCTTGAAGGCCAGAAGTCACAAATGCAGTAGGTTGATTAGTGTAAGGCTAAAGGTGGAGACTATGAATCACTCCTAAAGCATACTGCTTAGTTCAGGAACACAGCCTCCTGGGGAGGTTAAAGTCTTCCACAGAAGAACAGAGACAGCAATCTAGATAGCCTCCCATTATCTATATAGATTTTACAAGCAAGACAGGGCTGACTGAAAAAAAGTCACCTTAGGACACAGAGCTGATATGTCTAATTCACTGTCATCTTCTGTGGGTTTTGTTTTTGCTGTTTCTGAAAGAAAAAAGATATATTTTTTATCCTACTCATGACAACGGATTTCCAGGTTCAGTGTTGTTCTCTGTCATACAGCTTGTGTAGCACAGTAACCTTCTACCTGCTGACACAGTGCATCATTTATGTGCTATGCTACCAGGGAAACAAGCCTGACTGAGAGACTGGCTGCTTATCAAAATACAGCAATCAACGTGGGAGAAAGAATGTTATTCTGAATACATTCCAGTAGATCTATTTACCTGCATTGTACTTCCTTCAGGAGCCTCTGTTGCTCACTAGAATGTCATCTGCCCTGGCAATAAGTATTCCTCTTTTAGACTACACTGCTGGTAAAATGCACAGGTGTTATGTGCTGTTAGAACAGGCTGTGTAGTTATCCCACCACATTACTTTTACATGAGAATGTGCAATTTTCTTGATAATTGCATGTCATCTTCATTCACAAACCCCTTCTTCTGATAACACCCAGCTACCCTGCATCCACAGTCATATGCAAATGTGCATACAAAGCATCCTCTGAAATGTGGTAGAATGTTGCTCTTTACAGATAAGCAGAGATACAAATTTTGCCTCCTCTGTCTGAGAATCTCATAAACTATATGAAATGAAAAACACAGTGTCCTTGGTTGCTTCATCCTGCAACTTGCTTTTTCCTCTCTTGTGCCAACACAAGGTTTGTGTGCCCACGTGGTGAATCCAAGGAGCAAAGCAAGGTAGAGAACTTGTCTGGGTTAAATTAAACTGGAGGATGAGATGCAGGAAAGAACGCATCTAACCTCAACCATTTTCCCAGTGCAGGCTTATGAAGTTTATTAAACTACACTCTGATCTTTTTCTCTGCCAGTTTCACTTAAAGAACTGAACAAGTAGAATAATGCATGAAAGAAAATTTCCAATGCATTATTCCTTATTTCCAATTACTATCACATTACATGTAAGAGAAGGGGAAAAAGACACATGGTGGTTCTCCTTGGGTTTAGGAACAGCACATTGTATAATGAATTTTATAATAGTTACAAGAAATGCATGTTTTAAAGCAGATACTAAATCTACTGATGTAGCACTTATTAAAAAAGGTAGGCTACCTGCAAGTAGTGTGACTACACTACAAAGGTTTGATTACCAAAACTGGAGCACACACAAAAAACAAACTAACTGTTCACAGACAGATTTTTCCTTGAAATAGCTTTATTGCTTAAAATCTAAAAGTTTCCATTATTAGAAAGATTTTGGGTGAGATAGGCAAGATTTTGTTTTAAATTGAGTTCTCCCCTTTCCATGTAGAAACTTGGATTAATTTGTAGCTGCTATCCTATGGCAATTCTTATATGCTTTTGGAGTATTTGAAGAAGAAAACTAATTATTTTTGCTGGAGGGAGTGAAACCATGGCAAATTTAGATACAGGAACAGAGTTTGGTCTCTTACTGAAAATTCTCTTATGTATTTATTTTGAGACTCTTGAGTGAGTCTCTCTGCTGGGCAAGTTTGCCTTATCTAAAGAGAGATAATCATTGCAACCTAACAGCAAGTAGTTTTTTTCTGAAAACTTGTAAGCACTACATCTAATCACATACAAAGAGCTTGCCTTGTGTCTTTCCATAAAGCAGTAATTTATTTATTATCATACCCAGACATTTGACATATGTTGTCACTCTTCATTAAGCTAATAACAGTAGCCAGGTTCAAAGCATGAAATAGCTCTACAGCTGGCTTCTCAGGACAAACCAAATTTTCTGCAAGGTGAATAAAATGCTCTGCATACAGAAATATAATGATATTATCTAATAATATATGGGACTATAATTAACTACTCACCAGATCTCTCTTTTTTCTTCTGGTTGATATATTCCACTATTCCAAAATCTAGCTTCATCAGAAAAGCCTTTATTTTGCTGCACAGTTTCTGTCCAAATTCATTGCACTTAAGGAAGGGACATAAAAAGGCACACAATACTGTGATAAAAATGAAGACAGAGAAAAAAGTCGTATTTAAATATTGCTGTACAAGAAGTTATTCAACAAAGCTTAAGCAATGCCTTTGCAGAAGATAACTACTAATTTGACATAATACAGTTAGTTTTACATAAAAATGCCCATGTGAAATGCCCATGTCAGACAATTTTATGGTAAAATCCAGTTTTCAGGAGCCATTCCTACTCATCACAGAAAATACCATTATGATCATGTCAACTGACATCTTTTTTACTATCAGTAAGACATGATTTATGGTCATTATAACATTTATCATTACCTTGCCTTAGCCTGATTTTGATATCTCAACTTGACAAACATGACTATGCAACATTGTACCAGAATCAACACACTGAAAAAACTTGTAAGCTGATTTCCATATGACAAAAAATTGTAAAAAATTTCTTCCTTATATCTAACTTAAATTGACCTTCCTTCAGTTTAAAACCATTACTTGTGCTATTGCAACAGGCACTGCTCAAATGTTTGTCTTCAGCTTACTTGTAAGCCTTCTTTAGGAACTTAAAAAAGCCTCTTCCCAGAGTGTTCTCTTCTCCAGGCTGAACATCCCCAACTTGCTCAGCCTGTCTTCATAGGAGAGGTGCTAGGGCCATCTGATTATCTCCATGTGCCTCCTTTGGACTTAACAGGTCCATGTAATTCCTGTGCTGGGGATGCCCAGCACTGCAGGTGGGGTCTCACCAGAGCAGAGCAGAGCAGAGAGGCAAAATCCCCTCCCTCCCCTGCTGCCCACACTGCTTTGGATGCAGCCCAGGACACGTTTGGTTTCTGGGCTGTGAGTGCCCATGGCTGGGTCATGTCCAGCCATTCTAGCACTCCCAAGTCCTTCTGGGCAGGGCTGCTCTGATCTGTTCATCCCCAGCCTGTGTTGATACCAGGGGTTATCCCAACCCAGGAGCAGCACCTTGCACTTGTTAAACCTCATGAGATTCCCAGGCACCCACTTCTCAAGCTTGTCCAGGTCCCTCTGGATGGTATCCTGTCCCTCAGACTTGTTAACTGTACCACAGAGACTGGTGTCTTCTGCAAACTTGCACGAGTGTGTAAACAGGTATATAAATAAATAAATATATAAATAAATAGTCCCTATACAGAGACCAAATAATGAACAGTACACACATACACAAATCATGACTGGAAAAGAGACCATACTTACACAAGACATAGGAGAGAACAACTCCAGGAATGTAACTTCCCAAGACAGTGAAAAATGTACATATGCTGCAGACTAGTAGGCAAAACTGGCAAAAACATTAAAATTCACCGTTAACACTTCCACTTAAATGATTAGATAATTTTGCAAAAGAAAGACGTTGCATGCTAATGAAGTCTAGAAAGTAGTGCAAAATTTAAGTTTGTTTTTTAAAACTGGGAATTACTTTTAACATCTCTTGTGAAATTAAGCATCAAACAGTCCATTTTGGATAATTAGGATGCATCCCCTCTTCTACCATAAAAACATATTATTTTTATTCATTTACTGTAAAGCTTTAAAAAGCTCATGTTTATTGCTAAAATTACTAGAAATTATACCCTCATGGCATGAAAGTAGACTGGACAATTTATGTGTAGGAAAAAACCCAGCTCACTAATTGCAATATTACAATGCATGCTTGTTGCATGCTTACAAAAGCAAAACATCCTTCCTCCAGCTAGAGATCTCTCCCCTGTTGTGTTACTTTGTGAGACTGTTTTCTCTCATATGCTCGCAAGCAATCTCTTGATGCTTCTTGGCTGCCCTAACACCCCTGTTAATGACAGGACTGAGATTAATTTTCAGTATAAAATTTGAGATTTGGCCTTTGTGGTGACTGAGACATAACAGTATATTTTTCACAACTGCACAGTGCTCAACTGATCTGCTGAACGTTTGCAGAAAGGATCCATTTGCTTTTGGAGCTGAATTGCAGTAAAATGGTTAATTCAAAGAAATTTTGCACACAGCATTACTGCTTAATTAGCTTCTAATTATAGCAGTAAAATAATGGCATGGATTAGAGAATGAGGTCAGGGAAAAGAAAGGAAAATATGCTATCAAAATGATAATTTCTAAACTAGTATTAGATATCTCTTAACATACAGGTACTGTCATGTTACCACATTACCGATACTACATTTCCTTACTTCACTATAAACTTACTTCTTTTAAATATAACTATTGTCCAAACACACAACTGCTCTTTATATAATTTATTAATTTTTTAAGGTAATTTTAATTCTTCTATAATTTTCATTTTTTTTCATCCAGTTGCTCATCTGTATTTTCAGTCTAAACCACTAATATTTCAGTGTGGTACTACATACTTTCTATTTGCTAATTCTGAATGGCCTGTTTGCAGGAAAGATTTTCTGGCAAAATTATGAGAGATTAAAAAAGAGTAAAAGCCTTGTAGTCTTCTTTTAACTTGTATTTTAACATGTATTTAGCAATACAAATATAAAAATGTGATCTACTATTTTCATAATATACATTTACATTATTTTTATTTCTCTTTGGAAAAAAAAAAGCAAACCTGCTTTGCTTTTGACTAGAACTAAATAATAATATTCTTCCAACTTGGAGGAAAAAAAAAGTCTTACTCTTGCTTCCCTCTTCATGAACTGGGTTCTCCAACTCATTCTTTCCAGTAAAAAAAGGAAAATCACCAACTATTAGTGTATAGGAGAAAAATTGCCACAATAAAGTATGAAGAACTCTCTTCATACAGCTATTCCTGAAAACTACAGGTATTTGATAAAAACCCCCAATGTTTACATTTAGGAACATGCCTATTTACTTCTTTGCTTTTTTAAGTTTTTATTAAATTGTGGTCTTTTAAATTTCCTTTAAAAAGTCCGTGGAATAATTGGTAAAGTTCCAACAGCTGTAAGGGGATGGACTGTATTGCTATAAACTTTACTGTGAACAGCTTTTTTCACTGACTACCTACCCCTATTCTTCATAGCAAAAAAAAAAAAAAAAAAGCAGAAACTCATGACTGAATGCTGAATGTGTGAGAATGTATTTTTCTTGTTTACTTGTTTTTTTTCCTAAATTTCTCTCACCTTTTTATTAAGTCATATAGAATTGTTAATCTTACTGGGGAGTGCTTACCTTGCCAGGGTTTTGTTCCTTAAAGTGGGACATTTCTTGAAGAAATACAAATAAATTCATCAGTGCTTCTGAAATGCACTGATTTATTCTGGGTCTGTAGTCTTGACTGGAATCGGTGATTTTCCAGCTGAGCAAAACAAACAAAAATACCCGACTTTGTTTACAGCTCATTTGGAAGTTGAAACTGGTTGAAAACATCATGTAAAGCCTTAGCCTCTGGAAATCCAATGGCTGTTGCTATGCTAGACACACCTGTGCTTGTTTCATCGTATTTTATATTGAGCTAATTTGATCTTTTTAACAACAACAAAAAAATTAATCTGTTTAGTAGCAGTTTTCAGTCCATACAAAAATTACTGCTTATTCATTCTGGTCATATGAAGACATTGAGTTCAAGGCACAGTTGTCATCTAAATCAAGCAACTGACCCCAAACTTATTTTTAAATATTATTTCTTCTTTTAAAAATATACTACAGTACTTTTCATTGCCACAAGATGGCCACACATATTAATACATTTCATTTTATGCATCTAATCTTGTGCTTTCTCTTTTCTATTTTTTATCTTGTTCTGCAAACTATGATGATGAAATTGCTAAACCAACCTAGAAAAAAAGAAATTATTCTTGAAGTCTTTCTGTTTGCATTCATTTTCCTACTGAATTTTAGTTTTTCTATTATATTGAAAGGATCGTTTCTAAAGCTTGTCTTATGACTGTTCAGTATTTTTAATAAAATAACAACCCCACCAGAAAACCTGTACCAAAGAATTTTTGGAAAACCACGGGATAGCGTATGTGTCTATCACATTTGGGGTTGATCAGTTTATCCAATATTGAGCTTAAATGGTCACATCATACATCTTTGTGGAGTGAACAGAGCATCTACAACAAAGCTGTTTTATGAAACCACAAATAATAATACAGACATACACAGGCCAGTCAATGTCAAGTCAAACTGGTACAAAGAATGGATGAACCACCGTGCAAACACTGAGAAGCTGAAGTAAATTCTACATCAGCTTTACTGAGTTGCTTTTCGCATAATGCACTGCTGAGTACACACAGCTTTGGTCACAGTGAATGCAAGCCAGCCATGAGCAGCTCTGGTCATCTCACTGACATATATAATCCACAACATGTCTAATCCATCGCTGCATTAAGAGCAAATATTTGTCACAGGTAGACTGAATTAAAAGATAAATAAAAATCTGCATTATTAAAAAATGACTGTACACGGGTCCGTGCACAGCCATAAGGGGACACACAGACGATCAGATCAAACCCTCGACTCCTATCAGCTACACACGGTCTCCGCAGCCTCATGTTTGTAAAAAGGCACAGTTTCGGTCAAAAATGCTCCACGGAGACCCTTCCCTGCCTCCCGATTGTCCTCTTTCTCCACAAGGCGGTGGCACAGCCGCGCGGGGACCAGCCCGGGACGGGAGGGACACAGCGGGGACACAGCCCCACTGCCGCGGCACCGCGACCCGTGTGAAACAGCGGCTTCAGCCACTGTTTTTCACCCCAAAACTGGTGCCCTATTCCTGACTGCATTATAGTATTTATGGTGTTGCAGTGGTGTGATTTCATCTCACATAACAAAATAGTCAGGGTGAGGGTTTTTTCCTCCCCTCTGAGAAAAAAAACCAATGAACTATTTAAATGAGCGCAATTGAAATGCATAGGATAAGAACCCTGTGTCTTGGACTAGGTGACTTTCGCGATTTCCCTGCCATGCAAGGCACTGAATGCAAATATTTGCCCATGACAGAGGATGCAAATAAAACCACTACTCACAGAGATCACTGCAGGAACCCAGCTGGAAAGATGAGCAATGTTACACAAAACTTTCTGTCTGTATACCACCCACAATAGAGATTTCAATTTCCATCATCTCTGATAATTAGCAGCTTCAGAAGAGTATCATACAAGGGTTTTGGCCTACAGGAACTGCAATTTTTATGGATAGGCTACTTCCCCTAAAGAAACACTGCTTCCAGCTTCTGTAAACCATTCTAGAGCATTAATAATAAGTATTTTAAGAGCTGCCCATTTATTCCAGTACTACTGTTATGACAGTGCTCTGAATAACAAAATCCTTTTACAGACTTTTACTCCTACCCTTCATTTTAAATTGTTGACAATCAAAGTAGAACTTTGTGGAAGCACAAAGCAAAAATGAACAGGCCTGATGCCTGCTATCAAATCAGAGCTTCGAAATACCTAGTACAACTGTTGATACTTACTTCAATAATTTTAAGCTAATAGCAAAAATAGAGGGATGAAAGATGAAAGCATAAAGTACAATAAAAATACAAACTATTTTCACATATGCTAACCACTAATATAAAGACAATATAGATTAAAGAGAAGGAGCTATAACAAGGCACAATGGGATAACTACTAACAATTTTTAAAAATGCAAATTATGAAGAAAAAGTGCATATTTGCAGGGAAAGTTCTCTGCAATTGCTTTGCTTGGTGATAGTGATGCATGAGCTGCAGTGCAGATAAAATATATTGCAATATGCTTTGGCCCCGTGGTCCACATGTGGTGCATGGACAAGAAGACAAGCCTCCTCCACAAGAGGAGTGGATGGTACAGGTGAAATTTGCTTCAAAACTTTGCAGACCCACTACTGAGCTCCACAAAAGAGTACTTGGCAGTTGCTTCTAGGCCACAAGGAATCATAAGACACCTTTGTCAGTTCTACAATAGCTACAATTTTCTATTTTACAAGGAACACCAGGGACTATTTTGAAGCCTTATTCTGATCTTAGGCAATTAGAGGTGTAAAAAAGTCAGCTTGCTGATCTTCAGTGTGACCACCAGATGCACATGCTGCCTCTTCTTGTTCACACCTCCCAACAACTACCAGCCTTGGTGATATCTATCTTTCCCATCTTTTTACTCTGAGCCAACTTAAATAGCAGTGTTACCCACAGTCCAGAGGGTTGGAACAAGGGGGAAGCAACAGATCCTGTTGATCCTGTGAATGGGGAGTGACAAAGAAAGGAGGTACATCATATAGTCGTATGTACAACATATAATGTATGTACACAGAGAGGTTATGTCATGGTCCTGTAAAAACAGAGATAACTACTAAGCCTGCATTAGATCAAAAGGAAACAGGCACACAATGATGCATACTCCAGAGAAATTAATTTCCCAATGGTCACATTTAAAGATAAAAAGGAAAAAAGAAGACATGCGAAGTGATGTAGATGACAAATGTGGAGTGCCTATGACATAAGTCAATGAAGAATATAAATCTATTTCAGCATAATATTAGTGGAGTTAATTAAAGTACTCATAGTACCTTAATACATTACTTAAATGTGAACCCTGTACTTCCTGCCAAAAAAGCTTTGGGGACTGCTGTCCAAGTGCTCCTTTGGGGATAAGCAGCCAACTCTGAATACTTTCAAAGGCCTTTGTGGATCATTTAGAAAGAAGAACATTTTATGCTCCCATCACTTATCCTTAGTTTGATATACAATGCTACACTTTCATCCTAAAACTACCATCAATAAGGTCAGGAGTGTTCAGAAAAAATAAATTACTCACATCCTTCTGACTGCCTGTTGCATCATTTCAGTAACTGAGCAAATATATAAGCCGTTGCCTAGTAATTGTAAAAAAAACCTACCCAAAACACTCTACCACCCAGATGCGTCCACTGATCACAGTCACAAACCCTGGCCAGAAGACCCAGTGGCATTACGTTCTCTAAAAATGACTGATGGTGTCATGCTCCCATTTCATAGCTAGACATCTGTTCAAGCAAAGCCCCATCACATTTCTCTCAGAAAGGTCAGCAGATCTCATGTTACTGGTTTAAAGATCTCTTCGTGATGTGCTGGATTTTTTAAATTATGCGTACAGAGTTTTCTATGTATCTTCATGCAGACACACTACTCAGAACTGCAGCAGGGACAAGAGAACACCATGATGTGGTGGATCAGAAGGACTGCACCCACATAAACATAGAGTTAGTAATTATAGAGCTTCTAAACCCTCTTGATTTCCCAACTGTAACCACACACATTTGAAGCCTGTGCACTCTGTAATTTTCATGGTAACTCAGAATGTAGTAGTCAAGGTGGAAGAACTGAAAGTTACATTCACAAAGATATGTAAATCAAAATATAGGTAGTTTTAAAAAAAGGTAATATATAGAATTATAGAATGGTGAAACTGTGAGGGATCTGGATATCAAAGGACAAGCAGGCAAACCAAGAGTTCATCATGAAACTTAATCAAATGAAATCCAGTGTGCAAACTGTTAGCAAAGCCCAGTCAAGTAGGTCTACCTTTTCAGAGCTTTCACGGGCTTCTCCTGTAAAAAAGAAATCACCACAATGCAGAAGAGAGTGATTATAATGATAAAGTTTTTATCGGAAGCAAAAATTTTATACCTGAAGACCTATAAAAACAAAAGTAGGTTTTGAAATTTTTCTTCTAAATTTTTAAGGTACAGAGATAAGCGATTTGAAATAGTATCTAGACTGAGAAGCTTTGTGTAATTTTTTTAAACATAAAAATATCAGAAGTTCATATACTGAAAATGAACACTCCTTTCTCTTTCCAAAATATAAAATAGTGTTAAAAGGAAATTTTACAGTTAAGTATATTAAAGTACCAATGGCAAAACCTCTAAAAGCTACTGTTGAACTGTGGTGGAACACAATGCACTATTGATTAGCCTTACAGACACACAATGTAACACATTTGTGAATGCTATGTGCACTATGTGGAAAGACAGAATGGTCAGCACTACTAAACTCATAGCAAAGCATCCCAATGACCTATGTGGCTAATTTTAAACGTGACTATGTAGAACTGGGCTCTATCCTGTGCCACTTTTGGATCCTAAGCAATTATTAAGTATACTAAAATAATTGTAATTGTGTCATGTGGCCATTACCAAGTCATCAAGACCTGCAATTTAAATGAATCACTTGGATACCATGTAAAGTTGTCCTTGCACCAAAAACTTCCACAAAAGAAAATGCAAAAACAGGAAGCATCTACAAATATACTCCATTCTTAGACTTCAGGGACAATTTTCATCTACAACCTTTTTGCTCCAAATATTACAAAGCTTTTCTAAGAGAAATCTCTTCAGCTTGTAGATATCCATATGCACCCTATTTCCCATCGCTAATCCACACGTGCTGCACAGATTTAGGCTTACTAACATGTAGTACTATGGCTAACATAGTTTAACTGATCACATTTGACCACCCCTTCCTTGTTGAGGCTTTGGCACCCCTGGAATCTCCAAGATATAGAGACAGATCTTGTTTTTAAATGGAAGCTGGAGAATGTAGTTATGAGCCTTAAAGAGTTACTAACATTTCCCAATCCAAAAATCTCCTTTAATTATCATACCTCCAGTAGTTCAAATACATTGTTTATAAGAAGTAAATGAATTATATTAATACAGTGTAAAATTGTTTCTCAAACTCTTGAAGCATTTTCTTCCCGGCCTTGTCTATTTTCATCTGACACTTCAATTTTGTGCTTTTTGTTAGGAGTGGATCAGTCCAATTTGCTGTTCCTGTCTTTTTTTTTCAAGGGAAGGTGTGGAACAAAAAGCTGAAAAAATATCTTATTTCACAGCTTTCCCCCTTTCATTTCCTGAACAAGATGATTTTTTTGTAACATTACTGTACAAGAAATATGTTTAAATCATCAGCATTTGATGAGGTTGGATGTGTCTTTCTCAATGGACTGCAGAGCAAATTGGTGGGGCCTTGTGGCAGACAAGCAACCTTTCATCCCTGACTCTTTATACTCCTTGCATAGAGTGTTAAACTAAAGCCATAATTATATTTTCTTCTCTACAACTGACATGGGAACATTTTACCACTGGTGTCCTGCTAAACAATGTCAATCCAATAAATTAAGGTAGTTTTTTTGCTTATATTACTAGTCGAGAACAAAGTTTTCTGAAAATGAAAGCAAACTTACTGTTATAAAAATACACTGAAGTGTTCTGCAAAGAGATAGGGCAATTAATCTTGTCCAACAGATTGCTTAAACAAAAACAAATTACCCATTACTAACAAGATTTTATTTTGGAGCACACGTGTTCATCTCTTCTATTCAGGTATAATACATCAGTCATCTTATGAAGTCTTAGTAAGGAGCTGCGTTTTATTTCTTCAGCTGACCAAACATGATCTGGTTAATTCCAGCCTTTTTTAAAGGTTATTTCAGTATACAAGTTCCTCAATACAGCAGACAGTATTAAATGTCACATTTTGCTGAATGTCCTGCTAAGACAAACAAAATATACTCCAGCTAAACTGGGGCATTTCCTTGTTGAGGTCCTCTGGGCAGACTCTGGTGAGCAGACTGGAAGGCCAGCTCTCACAGGAAACCCTTCCTGTGAGCTGTACTACCCCTGCCCAGTTCCCCTGAGGAGAACACCAGCTACTACTGCAGTGCAAGGTCATTCAAAGCATCATCTGACAGTCAAGTGCCATTAGTCCAAATTCATGACTTAGTCACTAAGATTTTTTAAAATGTCTCTTTGCATGAAAATGGAGTGTTTCAGTGCCATGTAAATACTATTACTGATTTGCTTTCTGTTTAGCAAAGACTATAATGCTATTTACTATATTTACTATGTGCTGTTGTCCTTTTACCAAGATGGTCCAAGGGCTGGGATCTTTCAGGTCAGGTTCGCGTTTGTAACTGCTACAAACACAAAAGAGATATTTTTGTTCAGAAAAGTAAGAAAACTCCTTACTAAGCAACAAGACCATAAAGTTCCATTTGCAGAACTTTAAACAGATCTGGCCAGCTGTTGGAAGCAATTATTTTGGAATTATTTTTTTCTTGCAGACAACTCTTCTAGTGCTTTTTCACAAAATAAATTGATTTTCCTCCTTCACAACCTCCACATTCTTCAGCTGGGATATTCCTAGCTCAAGGCCTTTCAAAGTCAAACAGCTAGGAAAGATGAGCTTAGTATTCCCCGAAGTTGTAGAACAGCTGCACAAACAAAAAAATTAAATAAAAAAAGGAAAACTGTATTTTCAAGTGCCAAAGAATATATTTTTAATTACTTTCTGTGTTACCTAACAAGATGACTCTAACTTTTTCTGTGCATAACTTCATGTTGACTCTTTTCTGTGGGTTTTAATGTATTTTGTACAAGTAGGCTATCATTTACTACTCTGATGGATTACTGAGAGTTCCTAAAACCATATGTCTCCACCACTTCAGGACTGATATTCACAGTGTCTTTTATATATTCTTGACTATCATTAGATTCCTCACAAAAGGTTAATTTTCAAGAAAAAAATAAAAAATTATACTGTCTTACACCAAAACTGTAGTGGATCCATTGATAAAGAATTACTGAGGGAAAATATCTCCTTATGCTAAGCTGTTTTCAATACTCTACCTGTGGCTACATATTTCCTCACTGATCTTCATATGTTACCACCCATGATCATATGCCAAAACAGAACAGAAGATATGAGTGGGTACCTGCTCTTCACAACTCTTCGCTTTTTGGCTAGCCTTACTAAGAAGTACTTGTGCATCTGTTCCTTTGCTTATTTTTCATTTTAATTTGCAGTATGACTAACAGAGTATTGACCAATTCCACAAATTTAACTATGATGTAACAATGTTCATGAAATACACCTGTGACACAATATTACATATTTTCTGAAGTAGGACATGAACTTGACAGGAATCATTTGCATCTGAGAAGGGCCTACAAGGAGGGCAGTGCACTGAAACCAATCACTGATCAAAGCTCATTCTGCACCTTCCACAAAAATAGTATTGCTCTCATTTTTAAATGCATACAAGCTGAAGCTTTGATTCAGTGTGCCCTTAAAAATACACCACTATTTGTACATTTACATTACAATTTCTTTCTTTGCAATTCTAAGATTAATTGTTCTTGTACAGCTCCCGTAGCTCCTCCTTCTATTCTCTCTTGTTCAACTTGGACCAAAATATTCTGACCTCCACCAAACCTCATTAGCACTTCTTTAGCAATGTTTTCCAGTTATATCCTATTTGTAACGACCAAGACAAAAAGGCAAATTAATTTCAGAAAAAGAAATTGGAACCTTTTGATTAAAGTACTTTCTCAAACCTTTTTGCTCAATAGCATAGACACAAAAGGATGAGGGATGAGCATCAGGGTCAGTTAATTTAATGGTAGCTTCAAAAATGATAAATGGAAACAGCAGGCTGTTACGTTTTTCCAAGTTACTGCTTTAGAAAAGCTCATCTTTTTTCTTCCAAAACAAAAACTCCCAACTTTGATAGAAAAAGAGGTCTTAGAGTCTTAGGCCTTCTGTTTAGCTGCCAAAGCTTGCTGCAAGCCTTTATAGAGAAAGAACTGTGAACAAAATAAATAAGATATTATTACAAAGCTGAAAGCTTTTTAAGGGGTCACACTTATTTCTGTTTTTCTTTATTGAAAAATAAACAACTGAACAAAGTGGAAACCTCATCAAACATTTTTTGAAGAACAGCAATTAACACTGGTGATTATCAGTAATGAGTCAACATTTCCTTAAGAGAAGAAAAAAATGCTACCTGCAACTGCAATTAACTGTAATCTATGTCATGTATATATAGGGCACAACCCAGATATCCCTGCAAACGGAAATGTGTAGGTGACCCCACCCCTGCAGAGACCCAATTGCCCCTGGGGATCCATTCACCCACACTCATCCAGTTAGGGGGCTGTGCTTGAATGGGCTGCTCTACAACAGGCAACCAGAACTATCTCCTGTATTTCATCTCACAACGCACTGACAAACATACTGGAAATGCATCCACATAAATGTTCAGATTTAAATTTAAATAGAAGAAATCAAACCCAAAGCCGTAATGAAATGCCCAATTCCGATCCCTCTAGCTGCCTAATTTCTTCTATTTGCCTCTATAGTCTGGCATTTTGTTCACTAACTTCTAAAAGAAAGCATCTATTTCTACATACATGACAAATACTCTTTTTACAATATCAAATATTTCATTAACACCATTTTAGAGCCAACATTTTGATTAGCATCAAGACTATGGAAAAACCATGTGGACTTTAAGAAATCTAGATTATAAATTCTGTCATAGCCAAACATCAATAACATCTACTTTTCAAATACCTATTTTAAAAACTATTTGGCTAAATTTAATTGTGGTATTTATTTCACAAGAATGTGCTGGATCACATTTGAGAAAACAGTATTTTTAAAATTGTTACCAAGTTTTGTATGCAATTACTTTGTTTTTGTCCTGTTGGTTTTATCAGCTTATTAAAACAAAAGCTGAACTTCAGAAAGACAGGCATACCTCAAAGGGACACAGTGCTCTATCTCACAGAAATGAGTTAGTGTTCTGTCAGTAGCATGGCTCCAACTGAACTATTTCCATGCCTGACATATTGAGGCTTTGAAGGAAAAAGTGACCAGGTAGAAATCACAGTATTTTCTTGCCTTCAGCTTCAGTTTAAGAAGCACCTCAGAGCTGTTGCATTTACCCTCTATCAGTCATTAAGACTCATACTTCCCTCCTGAGAAGGTTAGCATTAGAGGCAAAGCCCTCAAGAAGCAGAAGATTGGTTACAACACAGAGAAAACTGATCTCAGGCTGAGCACTCAGGAGCACACACAGATTAATTACATGAAACCTCAGTCCTTGCTGCACTGCATGGGAGGGCCACCACAAGCAAAGTACAGTACCTGTCATCCTGTCCCAGATCCTCACTGTCTGGCATTTCAGATGTAAAAGGGAATTCTCAGTCTCTCTCTACCAATCTAGATAATCCAGGCAACGATCTTCTGGTCTGTTTTGTGTTTTAGGAGCCACCAGCCAGGCACCTGTGCTGCTTGCTCCAGGAAGAATGCTCCTTGCTCAGAGAGCAAATGTTTACAAGACATCCTAAGTGCTGCTGGTCTTGAATGAAGTTCAGAGCGGTCGGCTTTGATTGGCCGTGGCTATAAATAAACAAGTCGTGACTCACCTCACACACTATGACAGGGTGTTTAGTAGCAAGCAGTCAAAAGCCAAACAGTTTGTTTTCCTTCTGGTCATGTGAGGGAGAATCACCACCCATTTAGTACTTTTTATTTTTCTGCTTCTACTGGAAATCTTCCTCAATATCTCCCATTTTTCTCAGGTGTAACCAGCAACCCAAATTATGAGAAGCTAAATCACTCAAACTTTATTAAAGTGAAAGACTTGAAAATATGAGAGCAAAGAGTTTTACTCTTAAAACTATAAACTATAAAAAATCCTTTTTTCCCTCCCTGCAAAGTGTTAGTCACAAGCTGTCAGAAGAAGCCAAATTATTCTCCAATGACTAAATTCACAGATGAAAAAAATCCACAAAAACTTAGTAATTATTTTAAATAAGGAATAGGAAGACAAGTTTTCAATAACCATTAATTGCATTGCTTTTAAGTTCTGATTCCAAGCTCAACTGCCACAACTAATCTTAGACAGGAATACCAGAACACTGCTGAAGGAGTCCTCATAAACCAAAGTATGCTGACAGGAGGAAGCTTTCTGACAAAATACTTTGATTGCCTCTGTTAAGGTGAATTGAATATGGATTTCCTCCTATGGCTTTTCCTCCTATTGCTGCATGCATGACAAGGATTCTGTCACTCCAGCTACACCAGCTATGTCTCTATTAATTTTCAACACCCCTGCAACCTTATCTGTGCTGGTGAAGCTTTGTCACACAGTCCAGGACTCAAAGGATCCCTTATGTCTGTCGTTCAGCACATGGCTCAGCACTGCTCCTTCACACAGCTTCCTTCCTTCATTGAACAGGCTGACCTGTTCTTAATATATTTTCAAATGCACATTACATCCAGAGACCTTCATGTAAGAAATCTCTTTTTCTAGGAAGGAACCCAGCAAGATTTACACTTGCCTGTCCTGCATGAGTGAGAATGTCCTTCAATGGGACAGTAAGAATTGTCCTGGGGATATCACGTGTTAAAGATAATTTTTTTTTAAAAATAAGCAAAGCTGGAAAAAAGGTATGCCATGTATCTTTGGTGCATTGTGAGTAATATATAATTTCTAGAAAGCTGCTTAATTTTTAGAACCATGAAGGATTCTACCCTTTCTTCTTTTTTTCATATAAATTTCTTCAAAAGGACGAGTAAGATCTAGAAAAACAGGAGTAAATTCCTATGACTAAATTATGCAATGCATTATATATGTAAGCATTAATAAATGTCCTGCCTACAACTGAGAGTTTCCATGGTCACTGATACCTGTATATTCCAACGTAATAATTTTTTCTTTCCTTTCCTTTTTTCTTTTTTCTTCTCTTACTTCTGACAGTTATAGATGACATAATTAGGACTTGAATTTCTTCACGCTTACCCTGAAACAACAGAGCTGCTAAATTCAAAAATCTTAATTAGTGAAACAATTCTGTGTAACAGTTTCATCTTCAGATCAAAGCTGTGATGTCTTCTAATTAGGAAATGAAGCAAAAGAAATAATTGGAATCTGCAAACATGTAGGAGCATCATTCAAAATTTAAATGTAGCATAAAAAATGAAAACAAACAAAACTGAACCCCTTATGCAATTTGGTCTGCTTTACTTTCCACGCACTGCAATATACTCTTACACAAACACACACATTTACTATGGCAAATGCCTTTTTACAAAATATTCCATTTTAATGCATTTGATGATCACACTCAGAAGCTGAAAAGCTTTCAGGATCATGTCTATCTCTGTATTTCAGCCTTGGAACTGGATGTACTCCAAAGTCTTCAAGTGAAGCTTTGGACTGTTTATTTCTTAGTCACACTCTGTACACAGAGGTTATTGCTGCAGCAAAAAAACTGTTTACTTTTACAATTCCTTATAAATCTTCCAAGCCCTCACTGAGGCAAGGAGGATAATATAACCTTATTTACTTATTCATAAGGAAGACCTGGAAAGATTAGGTTCAAAACTGTCTATTAAATGAGTACCTATCTAAAATGTCAAGGACCTGTTAGCTTGGAATTAGAGCATTTATAAAACACTTCAACACTCAAAGAGTAGTTTCTACTGGTATCACTGCTCATCACTTTTGAAAATCGTACTTGAGAATAGCATGAGTGCATAATTAGTGGAACTGCAATCACACTGAAGCATTTTGCTTGGTATCACAAAGAAGACTATCTAGGAAAAACATCTCATTTTTTTGATCATTCCAAATTCTTCTGCACCCGAGGGAATTAGAATTTGTATTGGTCCATCTGAAGGTTTCCTGCAGATCAGGTTCCAGATTATTTCAGAGCGGCATGAGATGGAATGACATCTCCAAGAACACTTGGGTGGAACAGCAGCAGGTGAACAGAACTACTGTACTGAATCAGGCCAAAGGACTTTGGCATCTTCTACTGTGTCCAAAAGGAACAGCCAAGGAAAAAATACATTGCTGCCTTCTACATAGAGTCTTACAGACTACAGCTTGTGGAGATTTGAGCCAGCTGTGATGCCTGTTTTTTAGCTCTGAGTGGATTTCCATCCTATGACAACACCTGTAACATCTTGTGGCAAGGGCATCTGCAGCTTAACTGCATACTCTTTGGGAACAAAAAAACAGCAGCCCCCACGCAATATTGTTTGCCCTGGTCTAGCCACTTCAACTGGTTTCCAAGAAGTCTTATACTGGAAAAGGCTGACAGTTGACTCTATCTTTTCACAGTGATTTATTGTTTTTGCAGATCATTATAATTAAGGGTTTTTTTTGATGGGACTACAAAATTGAAATACAAAGCCATTTAGAAAACAGTTTACCATTTTTTATCATTGCTAAAAATCAGTTTTAAACTTTTCCAGTACAGAAAACTCAAAGTGACTAGAAATGACAGAATGAGGAAGGAAAGTCTTTTCCTACCCATGTTATTTTTCAAGGAGATTCTTATTTCCTTGCTTAGTCACAGCTAAGGACTGCTTTAACTGCACTGGACTTGAGTCACAACTCTCTGTCCTAAGTTCCTTCTTGCCACTTCTGAGACCTCAACTCATGTGACTAGTCCGTGCTTCTCTGAGCAACTTCTTTGTCTAGAGCTGCTATATTCCACCCTCTCCATGTCTCTCTCACTTCTTGCAGTGTTTTCTGAAATTTTCCCTCCCTTTGGCTCTGTTTTTTGTTCTTCAACAAAAAGCACAACCCCTTCCACCTTACAATTAATTCCTCCCCCTTGTGCTATTACTTTTAAAAGGAACAAGGAAGCCCTTGATTTTGTATTCAAGAGGAAAAAGATTCTATCTACAATGTCCTCCTCTTGGTCAGCTCATTCAGCTTTAAAAGCTCTATTTTGCTCACCTGTTTCATGCGTTTATGCTTCTGCATGCCCTCAAACATCCTCACTATTCTTTTGTAAATTCTTCCTGTGTTTACCCTAACCAATTTAAGGTAGGAGAGACCAGAAATGTAGTTATTCCCAGTGAGAGCATACTATTATTTACACATTTTGAACTCTTTTCTAAGTTGTTCCTCATGCTCTGTTGGCTGTCATTACCACATTTTTACAAAGAGCTTTCCAGAGTACCTGATCTTCTTTATGTTATTTGGATAACTTTAAGAATAAATTCTTCTTGCTTCTGCTTCTCTCCATCATCCTGTTTTCAAGTAAGCTAACCTCTTCTAGGCCTTTCTGAAAACTTCCTTGAGAGCTGTTGAGTAAGAGCTCTTTTCTGTCAGGTATGAAGACACCCCAGAAGATGTGCTGGAACGCAAATCCGATTGACACATTGCCTGACATATTGCTTGATCAGGGAATCTTACCAGTTCTGCTCTTGCTGAGTACAGACTTGGACTGAACATATATCATAATTATCAAGTAAATGGCCTTTTCCCCAAAGAGTATGGACATTTATGCAAAATTTTTCTTTTATGGGCAGGCACCAAAGACTGCGGAAGTCTTCAGCAAAAGAAGGGAACTAAAAGCTATGTTCTTCCCAGAGACAAGGAAGCACCCTCATTGAAAAGCTAAAAAGGATTGGAAGTAGTGTCATATGCACTGTTTTACACACTCAGATAGATATTGTCGATGCTCAAGGGTTTTAGGAGGTAGGTGGTATGTCCCATCCAGGCTGCAAGCTTTCAAAGACTTTAATTAATCAGCCTGTTGTATGCTTTAGCTGGACAACCAGCTCCAGAACTACTCAAAAGAAACACAGTGCTTTCAACGTATAACCCTGTCCTAATTATTCAGCTATGAATGAGTCCCACTTCCAATAATGTGAACTCCCTACTGTACACTTAAAGACACGCTAAAAACCCTCAAGTGATATTAAAAAAATTACACACACACACACACACACATATATACACACACACATATACATAAACCCACTCCCAAAAGAACATCTAGTTTAGTTTGTATTTCCAGAATGAATGGAAAAGTCTAGCATTTTACTTTAGTTAGATGGTTTGTACTGATGTTATCTTCAGCAAAAGCATGGGTTTAAAAATTACTGTCATTGTCAAAGACGTGTCTAGGATGAAAATTAATGTGAAAGGACACATGCTGTTTAATACTGTTGAAAAAAAAATCATATTATTAACATACATGAAGTCCCCCAAAATGGACTATTTCCCTTCTTTTTCAATATAGGAAACTGAATTAATTGATCACATTTGTGTGTGTGTGGGCAGGCATGTGTACATCTATATATTTGTAAGTACACACACAAGAAAGCATATGTTTTACCATATTTCGTCAACTTGAAGGGCATGCCTGATTTTCCTGTATTTTCAATCAAAATTTGCTGAGTTTCCTGTCCTGATTCTTTCTATGTAAAGCTGACTTCAAACTACCAATACTTATTATATCTATTTAACTTTGAGGTCTCACTGTGTGTGAGATATACAAAGGAGGCTGGTTTTAAAAGAGAGGAAATGTTTCATACAAGAGTAAATGAAAAATCCTCAAACTGGACCTGCTGAACACACTCAGTTCTTTGCTGGGGTATTATACCAGGTGTAACCACAAGCAGTAAGCAGTGTGCTAAAAAAGATGAAGACACCTATTACACACAAAACATAATCTGGTGTTTAGCTGCACCAAGGTTCAGGATTGGAAAAAAAATAAAAAGAAAAAAATAACAACACAAATAACAACTGTCTTCAACAGTCAAAGACCAATAAAAGCAAAGAAAAAAGTGTTCAAGAAAATTTTTCTTTCTTCATGGAATTCTGCATATTATGCAGGATTCTTATTTGTACCTGGATGAAACAATTAATTGTTAAACATTTTTAAGATTATAAGCTGCATTTTCAGAAAAAAACACCCCAAACAAAGAGCATTCCATTTGGACAAAAAAGAAGTAGTGCAATATTCAAAAAAGCTAAACAAGATACCACATGCAAGAAATATTCACTGGGCAGAACAAAGCACATGAATATGTATTTTTAGAGAATCATTAAAAATTGAGTATGAAAGCAAACTGACTATCAACAGACACCAAAACCTGACTTGTATCAGCAACCATGAATTGTCACTATCAGGTTTTAGTGTTTCTCACAAAGCAGGCATAATAATGCTCCCTGGTGCATGACAGTGTTTCCAAGTTTCAAATGTGAGCATAAAGAGGAGTTAAAGGAAGTAAGAGACACTTCAACTGCAGTTTTAAAAGCAGATTTTAGTCACATGAAGATAGCAAATCTTGCTCTTTACAAATATGACAGATCATGCTGTATTTGTGTGACAAACAGAAAGGAGCTGGAGACAGGAAGGTAGATCTTACCACTAAGGGTGAAAATCTCCACTGTTCTGTGACTTTTTGGCCATGGAATCTTGTTAAACAGCTATAAAAGAAACAAGCATTTGGAGGCAAAAAAAAAAAAAAAGACTAAAAAAAAACCCCAAACCCACCTAGCAATGATGTCAACCATTTCTAAAGATAACTGAATATTTTTTCAAGAAACCTTTTACATATTGTTTCATGAAATTATTTATTTTTCTACATTTCTACTAGTTCATCTCATGATCTGTAATTCAGTGAAGTCTCATTAAAATGCAATTTTTTCCCTAGGCATACATGCTACTCAAGGTTTTAAAAGAAACCCTGTCTCTTGGTTTGTAGCACTTTGAATCTGTTTCTTCTCAGCAGCTGTTTTCTTTTCCTACTGACAAAAAGATGAATTATATGAAAGGCTGACCATGTGGCGAGATACTCAGACCACATACTGAAAGCACCTATGTCTAAAAGATGTTGCTGGTATGCTCACAGTTTGCTTAGATGACCCACCATTACTTCAGTGCTGTAATCATACTATGAACATGAGGATAGGAGCCACTTTTCCACCTAATCATATAATTTCTTCTTTGGTGCAGCGTAAGAAAATCTCTCCAGAGAGGGATTAGTGGAATTTCAAGCCATAACTAGATCCAAGTCCAGGTCACCAGTTCTGAATTAGACCTTAGACGCTTAAGGATTAATAACTGCAGGACTTCAAGTACATTATAATGTAAGCACAGCACACAGTTATGTATCATTCATAATTTTCACCGACAACAACCCTACTCTTCCATCCCAGCACAAAGAGCCAAAGTTTTGATTAATATTCAGAATTGCTAGCCAAACATTTTCATAGTAGGTATGATTCATTTTGATTCCTTAAGCTCCACAGCCTTTTTCAATGCCTGTATAGTGGAAGTGAGACAGATGACTAAATGACTGAAAATTTATCGACTTACTAACATCAACTTGTCTATTTGTTTGCTTATTATGTGATGAGATGAACTCTCTAGTTCATCTAGAGTTCATTCTAGTTTACATGGCCTATGGTAAAATTACAGTAATATTCTCTCCCTTTAAAAAGAGCTTTTTTTTCATTAGAATTGTCTTTCTTCAGTCTCAGTGTGGTAGTTTATAAAACTGTGCAGCTGCAGCAAAAGAAAAGATTATTACATTGTCACTAACATGACCCAGTTTCAAGACCATATTTTCATGTGATAGTAATCTGTATGCTAGATTTGTATGCTACTTTCCAACTCCAACACTTGTAACAGCAAATTAGCAATTCTGATATACTAAAAGAAAAACAGTCACATGTACATTTATATAAAAAAAAATTAAAGTATCTACAAACTAAAATCAGTTAGAAAATACCAGAGTTCATGCCACTTTAGAAGGCACATACTTATGTACACTGATCAACCAGCTGGTTTAAAAAAGTATAGGAACCTGCCACCACAGTTCATATTATGTTTTCACCTCACATTATAGCCCTACTAGCTGAAGAGAGAAAGCAGACATAAACTTCTAAAATGCTAACATCAAAACTTAAAGAAAATAGTTCTAAATAGTATCACTTATGACAACATAGAAGAGTAAGATAGGCAATAATGAAAAGCAGCAGCAAGGAAGACATTATACAAAGAACAGTATGTTTCACATGATGGCAATTCATATACATACACAATTAGAAGCTGGGTAAGATGGTTAATTCTGAGTGCACTGATTAAAACAAAGCTAACTTTATCCTGAAGTGACTGGGTAAACCAATTTCTTCACAGTTTCTCTAAAGTGAATATTTGTCAAACCCAACCATTCTGCTCTTTTAATATCCAGCTCTCTGTGTCATCTGCACATTTAAAGCAATGGAAGGCCAATGCAACACCACACAACTCCATGGAAAAGGCAAAGAGGCAGCCAAGACTGCAAGAGAGACTTCAGTGTTCTCCCGCACCCACACCTACCCCCAAAAATTACAGTCAAATGGCGCCTGGGCTAGTAGAAGTCAAGAACGGTTCAGAGGAGGGATGATGATCAATGAGGGCCTGCAGCTTAACCCGTTTGTCAGCAAGGGCACCTGCTGAGTTGTGACTGAGAGGAATCCCCCGAGCTGGCCAGGCAAGCGCTGCCAGAGCACTCAGCCAGAAGGGCAAAGCACCCAATAACCTTCACCCTCAGCAGAGGATGACATTCTGCTGAGAGGCTGACAGAACTGCTGGGAAGACAAAACTAACTTCAGCTAGCTAGGCTTTTGTCCCACAGACAAATTTGCCATTCCCTACTCCTTTACTAATAATTTCTATTTAAATTCAGTGCATTTCGTAAGGTGGTTTCGAACACAGGTACAGACTATTTGTATTGTACAGCATAACAGCTGCTCCTGTCATTGCTAAAACTTCCTTTTCCCTCATTTTTAAATGGACATCAAAAAACGTATACATAATCCTTTTTATTAAGCTGTATGAAATACATTTTAAAAGTACAATTTGCTGCTAGAAGACTGAAAAATTAAGCTTTCAATTTAGAAGTTACTTATATATAAATTTGTATATATCTATATAAATCTGTAAAACACACAGTATTTTATCACAGCTTTTGCTGTTTCCTTTAGAATCTTGTATAAAGATCACTGAACCCATCTCCCTGGATATTCCTATAGATGTTCCTATAAAGAAGGGAAGTAGGAGGGTAGCAAAAACCCTCTCTACTCAGACTTTTACTATAATTCAGTGAGGTGTTTTTTTCATATTAAAAAAACCCAACAAACAAACTACACATACAAAAAAAACCCCACCCAAACAACTTAAATCCAAAACAAACCCACAAAAAAATCCCAACCCGAAAAATAATTTATTTGGGAAACATTCAGAGTACTTTAAGTACATAATTTTTCAATGGCGTTTCAGGTAACCTGCAGAGCTTTTCACCTCCTTTCAGTAACTAAGAAAGCCCCAAAAGACTAACTTCCATCTGCTAAAATTATTCATTACAAAAAAAAAGCCTCTTCAGTATGTTTTGAGTTTGATTACTGATTGAAGAAATAAGTATTTTTCCAAGGTACATCTACAAGGATTTTTGAGCAAAGTATTTTAACTTCAACAAAAGTTCTACTTATGTGTCATTTTCAGAAACTTCTGTTTATCATCATATTGAATTTCCAGCTGAATTCCCATATTTATGAGACTTCAATTATAACAAAAAATATCTGATTCAGCTTACCAATTAGGACAGAAGTTGTCAAGGTACCCATTCTAAGAAAATTGTCTACTTATGGTGAACACAATGGAAACAGCTTCCTCCCATACAGCCCTGACATGAGAACTTCATACATTAATTGTTCTGACACATCACAATTTGTATTCTAAGGCAAGCTACAAGTGTTTAGAACAGTATTTTTTTAAAGATCAGACATGCAAACCTCAGATATTGTTGCTCTGATTAATTATATTACTCTGATCTCATGCCTAAATGCATAAAAGTGCAATGTTAAGGTACACACTGACCCTGCAACTTCCTTGGAATGTGGTGGTAGGAACAGACACTCTGTCTAAAATTGAGCAACAGCTATCTCACGTGCCCTTCTCAGATTTCTCAGAGTTTCACATTTATATACAATTTATATACAAATACAGATATAAATAGCTACATTTATTTCAGTCTTACTGCGTCACTTAACTGAATAAAAAGTTAATGCTTGTGTTACCAAGACCAGCTAGACTGGGTCTGCCAAAGACCCATCTAGCCCTGTGCGCTGTCTTTAACACTTGCCAAAACTAAATACCTGGGGATACCTAAGCAACAGAATAAAAACATGGAATAATACATAATGACAGCTCCACAAAATACAACACAGCTTCCAACAGTCTGCAGCTTGGGGACTTCCAAAGCCAAAGGTGGTAATTTTTTATTTAAAAGCCTTCAATTAATTTTATTTTTAAAAACTGTCCTGTAATTTATATTTAAAATACATCTATAGTTCTAATATTCACAGCAATCATGTGTCAAGGATTTCTGAAACTTTTTACATATTTCTATTTTTCCTCAGCTTTCTGTCTGCTATTTTGATGCCTCCTCATTCCAAAAGTATGAGAGAGAAGGCATGTTTCCCTTGGTATTTTGAGAGACCTCTACTGTATTTCTCTTTTTTTCTCTTTTCAAAAGTCCTACCTCATTTACTTGTTCTTCATAAGGAAATAGTTCTGTGCATTTGATCTACCTTATTGCCATGCTCTGGATTATTTTTTCTCCTGTACCGTTTTCTGGAAGGTAGGAGATCAGTCCCACACAGAGTATTCAGGATTTGGACATAAAATAGATTTACAAGAGTGGCATGTGACTGTCATTGCTTTTTCCCTGCATGTCCTTTTTACTGATACTTAAGAGTAGATATAGTCTGTTAACCAATGCTGGTTTTGTGAGACCACACCTTATTCATGAGTGGTTACAGTCACCTTCAGACATTATTATTTTATATGTGAACTTAATATTGGTATTTCTGCATAACTTCACAGTTATCTACACTGAATTTCAGAAGCTATTTTACTGAGAAAGAATTCTGTAAGGATCTTGTGAAATTCTTCATAGTTGGTCCTTGCTTTAATTTTCTTGAATTATTTGGTACCTGGCCATCCCACTATTCACTCCCTTTTCAAATCCCTTATGAGTACATTTGTCAGAATAGTTCCAGCACAACTAGCGGATATTTTTTTAATTCACTGTGAAATTCTCTTAAGCATTACCTGTCGCTGTGAACCGACCTACAGTAACCTCAATGGCCACATCTGCATCAGAGATCTATTAATCATGCTACTAATCCAAGCACTCAGTAAAAAAAAGCCGAACTTCTGAAAGAGGAGCTAGGGAAAATCTAACCTAGGGAAAGGAAATGTGTATCATATGGTGCTGTGGCCATAACATACAGGTTGACTTGGGAGAATGTGGTTTTGCACTACAGCAAATGTTTATTTCTGAAAATTTTAATTAAACTGGTCACCTTAATATGTCTGATCATCTGTATTCACTGAGTGTGGAAAATTGCACAACATGCAGAATATGAGCATATGTTACTTTCTGTTTCCCTTAGTGTAAAAATAAAATACTTATAGCTGTCTAGAATTTATCTTCAGTGTTATTTAGACTCTAAAACATTTTGAATATTAATTAAAAATGCTTAAAGCATGAAATATATTTTAGTAAGTAAACATGCAACATCTCTTCTGTCAATAAGAAATGAGAGAAGAAAATGAGACTTGGAAGGAATATCATGAAGTTTGTTTCAAAACAGCTGAGCTGTTTTACTCAACTGCATGTTGAAACACCTAAAAGAATATAATGTGTTATTCTGCTGATAGGCTCACATGCTTGAACAAAACTGTGCCAGGACATTCCTTACTAAATTAGTGACTAATCAGATGCTGGGCTGGGAAGCACACCCTCACATGTTACAACCACCCAGACGTCTGCAGCATTAAAAAAACAACAAAAAAAACCCCACTACAACTATATGTTCTTGTGTCCCCTATAAATAATTTCCATCATGCGTTTTGTAATCTAATGCTTGCATTTGGCAAACCAGATGCAATTAAAGGTCAAAACCTGACAACTATAGAAAGTACCTCACTACTCTACTTGTTCTAATCTTTCTCTTGACTATCAACATTCTAAATATTCTAAGCAAGGATGTCCTTTTCCCTCCGTGTCAATAACTAGCATGTATTTCTAAATACGTTGTTTAACTGATCACAAATGTTTCTTGCTTCTTTTATCAAGTTCTCAAATTAATCAAAGTTGCTTTCTCCTTTTTCTTTCTTCTTACCCTCAGATTCCCATTATCCTTTAAAGATTGTTTAGACTTTGAAAATTTGACAGAAGTTAACTCAATAGGCTGTTGGGAGACCAGCACTTTTGTTTTTGTTGTTTGTGCGGATCAAACCCTACTCTTCTCAAAAAAAAAAAAAAAAAAGCAAAAGCAGCATTTCTGCCTACAGGAAACAGTTAATACAGGCCAATGCTAAAAGAGGATAAAAGCTACTTGTATTTGCAGGAGAAAAACATCTTTTTCACAAGTTTAGCATAAGCCATTCCATTTGTTTTTCATGCAGTCTTTAGTGATAATATAAAGATACAGAATATGGTTTAGCTTGCTACCCATTTTTATGGAGTCTTTAATCAACCATCATCAGACTTACATTTAAGAAAAGCCATTCCAAAATGAAACAGTCCAATTTTCTTCTTAATGCTAAAAGGAGTCTCTCTATTTAAGGTAACACTGGGGGCTCCCTGAATGCTATAGTTTATAAATACCCTTTAAGATGACAAGTCAAATGACTTCAGGATTGCAAGTTATCTCTCACAGTTGTTCAACTGTTAAAATGGAAAGTGGTAAGAATAGAATAAAAACACTGATGGCAAAAATATTACATGTGCAATGGAACAAACATAGCGCACAGGACATGACCATTTTAACATTACTCTTTTCACTTAAATTTACTCTTTACCCTTAGAAAAGGTCAGCTTTGTGAACTTCTGTCCTGATGATCAATTTGAGGTCTGTCATTCCATTCACACTCTTAACACTCATCAAAAATGCAGTCATCCTTTACTTATGATCTGTCTGGTACTTGTTGCAACAATATTCTGCTAGTTTAGGCATTAATTTGATGCAACCCCCTAATTCTAGAATAATGTACATTTTAAAATACATAAAAAATGTGAAAAATAGCAGCATTACATTTACAAACAAAACAAATCTCTGAGGCAGGCAAACATATCCAGCAGCTCTGTGGCAATCAGGCTGCTTCCAGACTAGGCAATAGATATATTTATTTTATGGTGTAAACCTACAAAGAGTTAGAAAAACGGATATTTCAACTCTATGTAAGGTTTCTGTTCCCTTTAGCAAGGCTTGGTACCTTGGTACTCTAAAAAAAGTATTATTGCCTATTAACCAATTCAAATCTACAATCTACAAATGTGTAGCTAAGGTCTAACTGTCTAGACATCTTACTATGTCTGCTAAGCTCTTTGAAGTCTTTGAACTAGAAGAGATAGCCTTGCTAACTCAGAGAATTGACCTAGAAAACAGATGTCCTTTACAAGGAATTGACTTTTTCCAGTTTGTGCTGTCTGCAAAGCCTTGGAATACAGTATCTCCACTTGAGAATAAGTAATTAAAGATTGCTCCAGTCAGTAACTTAGTGTCAGTTCTACTGTATTGTATGAAGGTACTTCTACACAGTCACAACTACAAATTGCAAGACACATGGATTCCCAATAAAAATTAGAAAATCCCAGAATATGGAATATTTGTTCATAAATCTTAATGGATTAGGGATAAATATTTGGGATGAGACCTGACAGAGGCAGTGACCAGTTGTTCTGTTCAAAATGATGTGACTGAAAGCAAGTCATCTCCTTTCCCTGTCTGAGCTAGTTGGGAAGGCTGTTGCCACACTTCAAGAGGCAGTTCTTGTAACTTGAGCCTAGTAAGTTTAACACATGAGTTTAAGTACATGACATTACTTTTTGGCTGACATTTTGTAAGATTATGTCCAAGCCTCTTGGATCCTTCAAATGGAAGAATCTTCATTTAAGATATAAGGGGTCTTTGCCACTTTCTACCACATACACTTGATTCCAAGTTTCACTTTCTTATTGACAAAATACCTGTCAATCACATTCCTGGACAGGTTTTCCTGTAATGTTATTTAGGCTGGCAGCCAAATTAAGAGTGTATCCTTCTACACCCTGCCACTGAAGCATTCTATTTATAATAACAATTTGTAAATAGAGACAAAAAAACCAAAAAAACCAAACCCAAAGCAAAGTATTTATACTGAAAGTGCAGTAATATTCAGAATTGACAACAATATATACATGTGCCTGCCAGTACTGACAATTTCCAAGCAGCTTTGAAAAAAAATAGGGGAAGAATAACAGATGCTATGGTTAGCATGAAAAAGCTGACCTGCTCAAGAACAGCCAGAAAACATTTCATTAGATTTAGGAGGTAACCAGATATTGCCCTTTTAATTCATTTGATACTCTCTGTGGGGGTGTTGCACTCCACAACAAGATTAATTGCTTGCTTCACAAAGGGTCCCTGAAAACAGAAAAAGTAATCTGAGATGAATGGTACCAGCACAATTCCTCTGCATTTTTTCAGATAGATTTTCTCTACAGAGATATTCACAGACTTAAGTCAACCCATGAAGATGGGATAGGCAAGTATTTTAAGAAAAGCTTGTAGATTTCATTGTATGACCAAATTGTGTCCCACATCTCATAACAGAAGAGAGTATGGTTTGTTTTCCCTGTAATTAAGATTTTTAAAGCTTTAGCTTGGTGGTAAAAAATACTGGTGTCAGTTTTGCTGTATAAGTAAGAAATATTAAAGTATTAAAAAGTGAAGGACACCTCCAAACTCCCTTGCTGAAAGCTGGGAAAACTTGCCAAACAGCAGGCGACCACACCGTCCAGGTTTGCAAATTCAAATGCATCACTTGCCATACTTGCTCTTGTCTAAGATGGAATAGTAGATCTAAGCACTCCTTACTGAGTACTTGCTGCAATTTTCTGTATTTGCTTTATAACTTTCAACTCCATCAGCTTTAAGAAGTTCTTTTATTTTCAAAGTGCTAGAAAAAAGCTGAACTAAAAAAAAAAAACAACCAACCAAATACCTTCAATTCTACCTAATGTTTGTACCTAATGTATCTTCTATCTAATGTTTGGTTAGTGCTGTGATCAAAATAAACATTCTACCATTACAATAAACACAGTGACAAAAAAAAAGACATGAGAAAGTTGAGATGATGGCAGGCAGCAGTGTGGAGGTTGCATTTTTTCCTCAGTGATGACATCATGGGTGGCACATGACATGCCAGTGAGCATGTCAGAACTGGGTCAGCTCAGAATTAGCAGCTCTTAGGCTGTTCACAACACGCAAATCCACCTGCCTGCACTCACAGATGCCTTTAACAGAACTGCATTTTAGACAAAGTGGATCCAGGAGCAAAACTCGCACAAATAACTGAACAGTGACTGCAGCTCCATACTTCAAAATATCAAACATGGAATAGAGCTGGCTTTACTATATGTGGAAAATTGCTGAAGAAGTAACGCACTATGTTTAAACAAAAGATGGCGAACAAAAGCTGTGTATCTGTCCTCTCATCACCACAGACTATGACTACATTTTCCAACTGAGCGTAGCATTTAATTTTTACCAATGTATAACAAAGGAAATTAATTACCAAGCTACTTTTGCACAGGATGCAGCACACCCAGCAGTTTGCACAGGCTGCACTTATGTCAGGTATTTATTTCACACATTTAATCATGGATGCAGAGACTCCATTTGAACAAAGTATTACAAAATCTAAAAAATTTAAAAGAAGAAGTATTTCAAACTTATTTAAGTATAGTAAAAATATGCATCTCACAGTACCCAGACAAACTTTTTTTCCCAGTATGGAGTCAAACTGGTAAAATCACAGAATTATTAAGATTGGCAAAGGCTTTCAAGATCATCCAGTCCAGCCACAATACTAGGTATAAGGATCTTTTGAAACCTCCACGTGAAATTGCCTTGAGTTCTTTCATGAAATTAATCCTTCTGGCTTAATAAAGGAATAATATTTGTTTATCCCTGAGAAAATACAAACAGAACACACACACCCCAAAAAGCTTTCAAACAATATGCTTAGAAATTATAACTGAAATCACCTGTGAGATTAGCAAGACCGAGAAACAACTGTCAAATAAGACTATATGAGGTGTTCTTTTGAATCTCAGAAATTTAATTCTATATTTGTATAAGAACACTTCTGTTACCAGAACAGAAGAAAAAAATTTCCCAGAGGTACACTACAGCAGTCTTCCAAATGATTCCTTAGTATCTCGGTACTGGAACCCCAAAATAAACAACATGGAATGCATTCAGAGCTCTCTAAATAGAATTAAAAGTTTAAAATAATTCTGAATAATTTTGATTTCCTAGTCAATGGAGTAAAGGAAAGGACAAGATTGTGGGACAAATAATTAGAGTAATAAATTTCTCTAGGAATTAGATTTTATGAAGTAAAACTAGAAAAAAAGGGCTATCCAAGTAATTAAGAAGCTGTTAAAGCAGTCAAGGAGGATTATCAGTATTCAAAAAAGTAAAAAGAAGCCACATTTCTTTTTTAAAAGTACACAGCCTGTCCTGAAGAAAAGATGAAAGCATACATCTCAACTGCTACAATGCTTTTGAAATTCCACTATATGACACTTAAAAGCAAACTGCAAAAATACAGCATATATGCAATCCCCATAACTTCACATTTATTTGAAAAGCTATACCAAAGGGTAAGGACAGGGTATTAGAAGTGCCTTGTTATATGAGACTGGTATGTCCTTAACATTTTCATTCAGTATTTGCCTTAATCCTTCAGATGAGTGAGTTGCAATATCCTAGGAGGAGTGGCAGACACTGGAAAGGACAGAATCAGGGTTCAAAATATATAGGAGCTCAGACTGGGAAATATATAGGAGCTCAGACTGAGAATCAACTACCCTAACTCATAAGGGACAAACCGTATTTGACAAGTCAAGTGCATAAACACAAAATGGGAAACAATTTATTAAAAAAGCAGTGCAGTGGAAAAGGAGAATGTTTCTACTTGAGTTATTTACAAGTCTTAGGAAGAAAAAAATCTATGCCTGAGATGCATTTACAAGACATTTACCATATACAGCACAAGTCATGTCTTTTACATAATACTGATATAAGCGTTTACTGATGTTGCTCAGTTTGAGCATCATGCTCAGAGCAACAGAGATACTGACACACAAATAATGACAGTTTCTGTAAACATAACTGGGTTAGAATACATCCTTGTATAAAAACAGTTAAAGTAGCCCCAGTACAATTCTGCTGGTCCTTTGTTTCTGTCCTTACTTTTTCAGAAGTTTTGTTCTTGCGGCCAAGATAATGTTTTATCTTTATGTTTAACTAACAGGGACAGAAGGCAAGTAAGGCTTACAGAAAGAGGAATGCAATATTTATTTGGTAATTGTAAAGAAATGGGACGATTCCAACATTTTCTCCTCATCTCTTCTGTGCACGCTTCATAATGAAAGGTGAGTTGAGCTTCTGGGGAGAAGGAAGAGAGGAAAATGCCTTGTGATGGCTAAGACAGAATTGAGATATAACCAAATTATGAGAGAAACACAGAGAGCAGGCCTGACTTCAAAAGTCTGCAAACCACTCTATGTGAGAAGAAATTGGTTATATGCACTACGTATTATTTCTGGCAAATACAAGAAAAATAACAAGTCAAACAAGCCAACTATTTCTACCAGTGAGATACATGACACCTACAAATGCTGTGCAACATCCCTCATTTCCCCTCCCCTTAAACAAAAAAAGCACCAGCCAACCACCAACCTTATAGAATATAGTGTCATTGTATAGAAAAAGGTATTAAACATTTTTCAGACTAAGTGTGACACTTTTGCCAAAGTTACAGCATTTCTACGGAAGTATTGAGTTTTGCTCCTGTAAGAAAAAACTTTACCAGCATGTTGGTCTTATCATGTATCAATATAAAACAAGCAAACCCAGCAGAATACATTACTTAGAAAGGTAGCTAACAATTTGGAAATAACTAGCCAGAAAGCAGGAATAAGGTCCCACAATACTAAAAAAAAAAAATGAAAACTGAAGCATTGAAAGGTTTTTGCAATGTAGACAAATCTTTCTGCAATCTGCATTAGGTTTGATCATTTATGTGTAAAGTGCCTTAAGAAAAAGTCCCACCACACATATTGCTGCCTGAGTTGTGGCAACTCATTATATAAAACGAAGGACAATCACAATCTGGTATTTGAACAGTACAGCGGCTACTGAAAATGTACGGGTTTAGGCTGCAAATAAAACTCAATTTCCTTTTGCTTTCTATAAGTATGCACCCACTTCCTGAAGGACTGTAATATACTACCATATACTAAGAACATTTGGGGGAACCTTATTTGAAGCAGAATTATTTGAGGTATGTTATCCAGCCATATATATCATCCAATTCAAACTCATATGAATATATAAGCCGAAACGAGCAGAACAGCAACCACTATGAAATACCAAGGCTGGAAGTCTCTGAGTATTCCAGATGCCTTCAGGTTATACTGACATAACTGAAGCAGCAAATATTTGCTCTCTGGAGCCTATCTGTATCTATTTATCTGTTAGACTGTATTCTGCCCTCTGCCTTAATGTAGGTCCACAGGAAGTATTTTCTTCAGTCTGTAACCAGATTGTGTAGTTGTGTAGGGCCATGTGAGGAATGGATCCTGTCTGGAGGACCAAAACAAGACAAAGAGACTGCGCAACAGAAACTGGAGCTGATGGTTCCGTGTTTTGGTACTGACTGGCCCACATGACTACCCTTGGCTTACATTACGTTTGTTCCTATCTATAACATCAAGGAAATGGATTAACAAGTGTAAAACAGGAACACTTCTGCTACAGCCTTGATCTTGTTGGAGCTCCTAATGGAAGAAGACCTCTTATTTCCTAATCCACTCATCTGCAAAGAAATCTCTTTGCAACACCCTGAAGGACAGGACTTTTATTTTGAGACACAGTGAAGCAGCATATCCTTGGTGTCTCGAGAGCGATCTGAATACACAATCATACTGTGCCTGAGACTCATTTCAGAGAAACTTTACATACACAAAGAGGTAAATAAATCACGTTCCCGTGCCTGGAGGTTGTTACTGCTGTGCATTGGTATTCCCATGTGTTGTGGCAAGAGTCAGCTTCTTATTGTAGCCACAAGCAGCAGTCAATGGCATCTCTGAAACAGCCAGGCCTTCAAATCAACAGGGAGCAATGACACAAGGGCTGTAAATACCCTCACTTGTCTCACCACCCTAGGCTTCCTGCATATATTCGAGGGAAACAAACAGTCACCATTAAGACACAGTATACCTGACCAGCCTACAAGCATTTGTTTGGGAAGAGATAGATCAGGATATACATCTCATGAAATATTTCAAATCTTTCTCCATCGATTATGAAATTAGACTAAGCAGACTACATCAGAAATATTTAAGCACATGACTTGCAGATTGTCTTAAGCAAACCCAGCAGGCAAAACATATGCAAATCAGAGGTATGTAAAGCCTCTGTTATAATAAACAAAGCATGGTAATTAGACGAAAGGGGCAACTGTCTCATTTATATTTAGGGACAACACAAGAAGAGTTTTTTTCATTGCTCTCAGTGACATATTAGGAATAATTTTGCGCAAGTGCATTATGGAATTATGATTAGTTCAAAAGTGTTTTTCTTCTTCTTGGAAAAAAGCCAATAGTCATACATCACATGAAGTCTGTCAAGCTCTGAATGGTGCTAGCACAGCATATTGTTCTTTGGAACACACTGACCATTGTAATGCATACAAATGTCTATGAGCTGGGCTGATGCAAGTGTGAAATCAGTGTAGCTCAAAAGATGAATTCAGGTCTGGAAAAGCTATGACCTGAATTTGAAGCTGATCTGTCACATCAGCTGACCCAGTAATGGATGTAATGTAATGTTACCTACCAAACAGTAACGCTCGCCTGGAAGTGGGCAGCTCTGGGAGTCCAGAAGTATCACCACAGCTAACTCTCATAAAAAGAATCCACAAAGAAGGGACTGGAGGAGAGAGGTGGTGAGGAAGAGGGATGTCCTGGGCTTAGAAAATAACCTCTGTGTGTTTGTTTGTAACCTTCTATCAGTGAAGGCTATTATTTCAGAAATATCCCAGTTAGCTAACTACCGAGCTTCAAGAGTGCTTCAATATTAACCCACGGTTTCCAACATCAAGTCTTAAAGTGCTTCAGTAAATGACAGTTGCCAGTTAAAAGCTTTGACCAAGAAGTGTCCATTTTCTCTTGTAAATGTTACTGTTTCTTCTTAAGGAATTCCAAATCTTCATTGACATGATCATATGAGCAGCAGCGGGTGAGACATGCTGTTCATGGTGCTGCACTTGGTTATTTTTCCCTCCTCTTGGGAGCAGAGGAGAATGTGTTCTTTGGGAATAAAAAACCCTTTCTTTCAACCTACAAGGCCAGGAGAACCCCTTCAGGATTTATTTTCACAGCCCAAAAGATTACATCCAGAACATTAAATGTATAATAATACAGTAAGTCCTACACACCTACTGCAGTCTGTGTGGCTGAAGCAGCCATTAGTGCAGCAGGGAACTTAACACCATGACTGGTCAGGGAAGGCTCCTCCCAGAAATCAGTAGCTTTGATTTGAGAAAATGATAAAACGTAACAGGGGACTGAAAACAAGCTGTGCAGAGCTGCTGGTCTTCAGAGCATTAACTCCTTTCTTTCTGGCTTATTCTCTTCAGTTTCTCTCTGATGGCCATTTAAAAGGACTGTGGCTTAGTCCCTTCTCAGGCTGTCACTAGGGTTTTTTTTTTAGGCTTGCTATAAAAGAATTTTGCGTTAATATTAATTTCACCTTCTTAAGTTTGACCACTCAAGAAATGAAGCTACAATTCCTGTGGCTATTCTAATACATCTACTGACTAGAGAAGCACCAGATTTCAAAGAAATATCACTAGGATAGAAAGAAGTAAAACAGCTTTATAATGAGGAAAAGTAATTTAACAAGTGATCTTTTCCAATGCTACTTTAACATCTGTCACCCATTTTTTTAAAAGGCAAGACACCAGTACAGCAGTTCCTCAGAAACCGAACCAGATTAGGAAAAAAAAGGTGCTACAGTGCTACCTTCCCTAAGGAAGGTTCAGCACATTTTCAGTTTGAAATTTTAAACATAAAATAGTACTAAACTACTCCATTAGAAATACAATCACAGGTCTTCTTACACAGACACATTTTACATTTGAGACAACAAGCATTCTATATTTAAGTTATGGCAATGAAAAAAGTGAGGCTGTGCTTGCTTTGACTAGTCAGCAGTGCTCAACAAAGATGAAGGACGACCAAAATCAAGTGCCACAAATCAGCATTTTTATTTAAATGCTTCTATCTCTGATACTTGGAATGTACATGCAGCAGACAAAATACACAATGCACAGTAATGTTGAAAAAATGCAAGTTTCAAAACAGTCACAGTCAGTAATTCACCCTCCAACTACCAGAAGTTTACCATTTCACTAGAAAACTCATCAGAAATCAGTGCCACCATTTATGAGACATCCTACTGTGATAGTGACTGGCTGATATTAATTTTCAAAACCAGAACCACATAACAAAAAGGTAGGGCAGGAAATGAGTCTGTTCAGATAATTTTTTGGTACTTTCTATCTGCATCTGTTTTGATAAACGAAACCGTGTGTGGCAATTCTGTCAGGCACTAGAATCGGTCAGTTCTGCAGTTAAACCATCAAAATAGCCATTAGAACATTTTTGGCAGATGCCAACTAGCACTTGCTAAAACAATCCAAAGGAGTTTCAAAGTTGGCACAGACCAGAAATCCTTTCCTGCCTGCATACAGCCATTTTGCACAGTCCTTAAGGCAGTTACAAACTATTGATGCAGAGTTGTAAGGCCACGATGCCAAAGAAAAATCATGCACACATTTATTAGAATAGACATTTATTAGAATAGGCGTTATCTCTCGCTGAAAGTATCAAAGATCTACCACATTTTTTCTCTGTAAGCTACCTAAGATCAGGTGATTCTCTGCTAGATACGGGGGATACACTTGGCACATCTTGCTCATATTTGATAACATGAAAACAGTTTTTCATATCCAATTTTGAGTAAAATGAAAGGGAACCATGCACCCAGCCTCAACATCTTAGAGAAGTTCTTTCAATTTCAACACAATCAATAGGCACATTTATAGTAGCATTCAGAAAAACCCACCCACAGTGCAAACAAATGTAAAGTCTTTATGTGAACATAGAAATTAAAGGTTGGGTGCAACAGTTGAAATTTCATTTATGTTAAACAGCGTCTCTTAAAGCTGCCTTAAGGCAGAGGACTGTGAAGTGTCTAAAGCAATATCTATTTTTAGGGAAGGTACGCAAGAGCCAGAGAATTGCAAACCACCAAACACTCATCTCTGTTCTGTGCAAACTGTCAGGAAAACTAACAAAGGACATGCATGCCTGTCTTAATGTAAGCTGTAAAGGACATCGTATCACAGACCTTTGTCCTTTCAAAAAGTGAACCTGCTTTTAGATGAACACTGATGTCCATAAAAAATCACCTGGATTTCTGAGAAAGCTTTCAACAAGGCTTCTCATCAAACGCTTTTATGGAGCCTGAGAAGCCATGAGAAATGAGAGGAATTATTCTGGCAAAGACAGAGACCAGTTGCAAGGAACAGCAGAATTTAATCAAGCATCACATGATTTCTTGCAAAAAGGCAGACGAAATGTGGAGAAATACAAAGAGAAAAAAAAAACAACAAAAAACTTTTAAAGTCACATGGGCTTTAAGCTGATCTTTACTACTACGAATTATCTTGAAGCGATTATATATCCATGAAAACATCATCTCAGAGCTCAGTAGAGGTTAAAAAAAAACCCCTATCACATGTTGGGATTTGTCATGAAAAGAAGGGAGGGACAACATATAATCCAAGGATGTCTCTGAATGCTGAATGCTATTTGTAATTCTGTCCCCCCAACAAAAAAGGAGCAGAGATATGGAAGAAAAGTGCAGAAAAGCACAATAAAGACATCAAAACTCAGAGAACCTCTATTTTGGGAACAATTAAGCAGTCATGAACTGAAAAAAATAGGACAGGACAGAAGTTTATAAAGTCACAGCTTGCTGGAGAATACTAATAAGAGAGTAATTGCTCAGTATTTCTTCAAACAAGAAAAAATGTAGGAAGAGCGTACTGACTATTATACAGCAGTAAACAAACAGAAGACTGTTCACAAAGCACGTGGTTCAGCTGTGGATCTCTGTGCTACAGGATGCTGCCAACAGCAGAAATTTGTAAGAACAAAAGCAATGAGACTAATTCACGGAAGGTCCACCTAGAACAGCTTGGGAGGATGGAGGGTAAGGTTCAACTGGAAGCTGCAGGAAAAGTACACCAGGAGAACCTTGCAAGCTTATCTGCTTTAATGCAGGACATTACCCAAGGTCGTGTTTCTCCTGGCTGGATCCCTTCAGAGAGCAGATGCTGGGCTAGATGGACACATACAATGCTTGTATTATATTACCCAAGGGCATGAGCTACAGTGAGCTCATCAAATTCTCTTTTCCCCTCTCTGCATTGTCTCCTCACGGAACAGCAAATCAAGTCCAGAATTCTGAACAACTGAAAACCTGAATCCAAGATATTTAAAGTACTATTTATAGTCTTTTCATTAAAATCAACTGTTCTGGTTTGGAGACCTGATGAACTGGGAAGTAAGACAAAAAAAAGTATCAGACTGCAGAATTATTTTTCATGGAAACAAAAGGCAGTCAAAACCCTATGTTTCCTTCAACTTCACATGGAATCTGACTTTCTTTGCCTTCCTCTTCTCAAATGTAAACAGACAGGTAAAGTCAGATTCAAAACCCCAAAAGACAGTAAATTTTATGTAAATTTTATGTAAATTTACAGGTGGAAGAAATGAAACGTAAACCACACTAATCTACTGTGCCACAGCAATAGCTTTTCAATTAAAATTATTGAAGCCCTACATTCTACACAGATACACAAAGTAGCACCAGCTATAGTAAAAGAAGCATTTTACTCTGCTCAGTTCATGAACTAAGCTGTCATCAATTCCACATTGCTTCATTTCATGCTTGAAGGAAAGTCTGAGGAGATTTCATACCTGTGGAAGTTTAGAGGTATGAAACTGAACAGGAGCTGCACATCTGAACTACTTTCTGTAATTTCTATGACACTGGCATCTATCTCTAGAAGGAGAATAAAACCTGGCATCTTCCCTTTTTAAACTTTGCATTACTGTTTCTTCAGTGTCAGGGTATAATATGATAGTGTACCACTGGGTATGCTTTCAAATTATGTCAGATATATAATAAATCCTGGTGGTCTGTTTAGAAGTATAATGCCTTAAATATGCAACCTTTTTTTTCTGAAAATGGATTGTCTGCAAATTGTTTAAACATTGCTTATACTGCTGCTGTGCCTAAGGAATGGTGTTCCCCAATTCAGTGTTCCCACCTAAACACTCCAAACCATACACTGCTCACTCCCCCATGACCCCTTCCCCTGTGGAGGGCTGAAGAGGAGAACTGGAGACAAAAAAGGTAAAGGTCACAGATTGAAATAAGAAAAATTTATGGGAAACAGCAACGAGAAAGAACAACAAACAGCAACAGCAACAACATCAGAGTGTATGTGGCAGGTGAATGATTCACATGCCATGCATAAATCCCTGACCACACCTGACCCTGCTGCCACACTACTCGACCTGGAAGGGACTCCTGCCCCTATCCCTGGAAAATGAGAGGTAGTAGAGAATAACCTCTGGATCCTGGCCATACCCGTTCTGGCTACTGCAAAAATTAACCTTGTCCTGGCTGGAACCAGGACAACTGACACAAACTGAATAAATTATATACTCTCCACCAACGTGATATAAACATTTGCCTAAGACAGGTCAATGACAAGTCAATAAGCTTCAGAATTATTAATTTCTATTCATAGAGATATCAACTAATATTTATTGGCAATTATAACGATCAATTACTTGTGTTGATTTAAAGAGAAACCCCAGCAAGCTTACCTACCTTCAGTCAGCAGCACTGGTAATAATGAAGTTCTAAAAGTTACCTCCTTGACCAACATAGTATTATCTCACTTTTCAAAGAAAGCACTCATTCTCAGAAAACACAAAACATGATAATCCTAGTGTAAGAAAAATCATTTCTAGAACTATTCTGATATATTACTCTATACTTTCATATAACTCAAATCAGAAGAAAGAATTTATTAAAAGCTATGAACAAGCAGTAACAAACTTAGAAAATATTTTCAGATCAAAATAATTCAGCAATTTATAAGAGGAAAACAGACTTTAAAAAAAATTCCAGGCCAACTATAAAAAATAAATTAATAAATAACCATGCATTAAAAATAAAATACCTACTTGCCAGTGATGGCCCTCCAAAGCTGCGCACCTGCAATTGTAGGAATGTAAGATGAAACACGATGCACTAAATCACAAAGAATTTTTACTTTTATTCATAGAACATGTTCAGAACTGGGACAAAATGACCACGGACTTCTCTGTATCAGTCAAACAGGAAAGCTATGTTATCTTTATTTTACAGCAATTCTTGAATTGCTTTCTGTAAATTAACATACAGTTAAAATCATAAATGGAAGACGTCAGGAACTTCTATGGCTACATTTCCACATGGAAGGATGTAATGAAGATGATAATCAACATAATTTTACATCCACATACCCTTTACTCCTACACACTGACAACCACTTTACATTCCTCATGAATCTGTAATAGTCTTGCCATCTAGTGGCTGGCTGGAAGTGTGAAGCAGATGTGTTACACTGGAATTTTTTCTGTTTTTTGGGGTGGCACTTCATTGATTTCTATTCATTACCACAAGACTCCTGCAGTATTACTTTGGGAGCCTGATTTTTCTTGAACTCTACAATGGTATCAAATAAAATAGTAAAATAAATGAGTTTACTACAGTAAATAATTATTCTATAAGCTAGGAAACAGAAGTCTTCCTAGCCTCATCTCTAAAATGAGTGGCTAAATAATCACACAAACACGAGAGTGGTACATCCTGGATTTGGTCACTACAAAAATATTATTTACAGGTATGAGTGAATTTACCTAAATCATTGCCTTGCAGCTAGCAAGGTATTCAGTGTTTGTGGTGATTTATACAGCATAGAGCTTAAAAATCAAATTCTGCTTAGCTTTATAAGTTGGCCTCTGGGCATGTAATACTCAAGCAGAAAATAGAATTGTAACCAAGACTCCCAGAAAAGGGAATGCCAGTAAATCATCCTTCAGAAAAGGTAGCAAATACCTGCTGTAATTTAGCAAGGAACAACTTGGCTTTAGCAGTCAGAAATGATCTGTTATCAAAGAGGAAAACCATGTTTCTCTGATGTCTATTTCCTACTTTTGTACTATGTTCAGATGGTTTCTCAAACTTCTGAAACTTTTGAAGTGGTCTCCTCTAGAACGCAAATTCAAGGGGCCGCTCCCTCACTTTGCATGGGATTTAACAACAAACAAAAAGTAAAATAAGAATCTTAGGAAAAAAAACACTTTGTGGCAATGAAAATTAAAACTTAGGATGAGCATATTGTCAAAGAATTTTCCAAGATGACAAAGAAGTACAGGCCAGGAATTGGAAAAAAAAAACTTCCAAAACACCAGACCGGCCAACAAACTCAAAATCCCTTTCAAAATTGGTTGTATTCATATAAGACTTTTTGTACTCTGGAGACTAAATGCTTTACAAAGTAAGAAGAAAATACTCCTCACTTCATATTTCAACTGTGCTAAGATAGGTAATTTCTCTATCTATTTACAAATTTCACAGATTTATATTGGATGTCCCAAAATTTCCAAAAATTACATGATTCATATTGGAAGAAGTATGAACGCTTAGGAAAACTTTGTATTTTAGAAAAGAATGCTTTTTCAGACCTAGCAGTTAAGAAACAAGAATGACTGTCCACTCCTAACAATTACATTCATCTAAATGCTAAAACAAATCTCCGAATGCCCTCCCTATAAAATATAGCATAACTTAATTGAAATGTCAATAGACCATCGTAGATCTACTATCACTCTCAAAAATTAGCTGATACTTTTACAATAATCATAATATTGACCTGGTTTTAGTAATGAATTAGCATGCTCCAAATTGCAGGTGTTTAAGCACAGAAGTCTACCAGTACACTTACCTTTCAGCTTTGAGAATACCAAATCCTTCATTATCTGAAAAATTAACACTCCAAGTATTATAAGGGAAGTCAGATGATACACTCTCCAAGGGGTCAATGCAACAAACCTAGAATGTCAAGAAGAAATAAATGTTGAATACTTTAAAACTCATTGGAAGCATGCAAAAACTGACAGCTGCTACTAATACTGAAAATAATTAGGAAGAAATAGACTCAGATTGCAATAATTGAATTCAGTTTCTCCCCACAACCTTTCCATGAAAAGCAAATATTGAGAGCTCTGAGCATGACATTTAAAGACACAAAGATTAAACACTGAATTTGTAGTAGATTTTTGTCCATAATTTTATTTACACACAGAGAAAATAAAGAAAACAAAACATTTTAATTATTGCACAGAAAATACTACTTTTAAATTAACTGTGCATTCCTTAAAATTAATTGTCTTGTCATAATGCACAAAAAAAGGTTAAACATTTTATTTTGTCTCCTACAGAACCTATCTTTAAGCAAGATTTTTATACAGATCATTCTTTCAAACACAAAGATGAGGTAAATCCATATCACAGAATAACACTAAAACTTGTCTTCACAACAAGCTTTCATGAATTTTTTTTAATTACATAATTTTTTAGAGCATGTCTAGTCAAGTCAAACAGACCTAGGCTCAGAAAGTATGAATTATAATCTCATGCACTGCTGACTTTGCTATCCAGGTGTGTTTGGAGATTAGCTCTTCTATCTGTTTTACTGGCAAATATCCTAACTCACCAAAAAAGGGTGTGAAATAAAAAGAATTAAAATTCAACTAAATCAATAAAAAAACCTAAAGTATTTTAATAGCTGGTTTTGAGCACTTTAAATCAGAGATCTGAACAGAAATAGTGAGCAAAGTAATTTTTCCAGGTAAAAGCAATTAACTTTAAAAAGCTGAGGTCAGCCAAAACCAGTAAGAAGCCACTGTCCAAGGCACTGGATCAAATGAGAATACCAACAGAAGCAAAATCATATAAAGCTGGGATGTTTTCAAGAAATCTCTCAGATTTGAAAACAGGGCAGCTGGCTATCCAATGAGTTTCTGCTGCAGAGCTTTTCTGCAAGAAAGAGGGGGAAGGGGAGTGAAAATAGTAGAAAACGTGGCCACTGCAGGAAGCCTAGAGGCAACCCTTTGAGCACACTTGGATTTTTAGAAAGAAAATCTACTTCATAATAGTTCTAACAAGCTCAGGACATACTGCTGTAGTAGCAAACTTCTCCAGTATTCCTCGAAAACCTCAAAAACAAAGACTGCATTATTGAAAATGTCCATGCCACTAATTTTCACATTCAACACAAACTTGTAATACCAATCACCCTGAGCAGACCAGTATATGAATTCCAATACAAATACATAAGCTCACTCTGAAGGTTTTATCCACATATAAAGGGTTTTTATATCTGTAGAGAATTTGAATTATAAGACTATTCTATAAAATAAATGTATAAAATCAGCACCTTTGTATAATTCAGCCAGCTCAAGAAAACCAACAGAGAAGTGCAGAGAAAAATTATTACAAGGCAACCTCTATCAAAACTGCCCAATCATAGCTCAATAAATCAAAACTTATAACAGTTTTGCATCATGTTTTCCTACTATTTTTCTTGGTAATATAATTCAGCATTAAAAATCTTTGACAGTGTGTAAGTATTAAGTTCGAGATGTGATGCTGGATAAAAAAATCAAGTGAAGAATTTTTTATCCAGCTTCTAGGCAGCAGAAGTTTATAATAAATGCAGACCTTCAAATTGTTTGGGCTTAGTACCATGTCTATTCTATAGGGTCTTCACGGTGCTTGTGCATGAATGTTTATAGAATCACACAGAATGCCCTGATTTAGCAATTACCATTGGCCACTCTTTTTTGGTCTCAAGTACATCCACCAATACCAAAATTGATATACAAGTGTGTGCATGTGTGTACATACATACATCTTACTAGCTTTTCAAGGTAAGATCAGATGCTTACTAAGAATGCTTAGTGTATCTTTCAAAAAATGCACAGAACATGTTTGACCTACTTTATGCTCACAACTAAACCATACTGTTAGTTTCACTGCAATCACAGCTGTCACCTGCTGTTAAAAACAATTGCACTAATGCAGACCAGGATTAGCAAACAAGGATTAACAAGGTAGCATCCTCTCTGAAAGATGCCTCCAAGTCATGTCATTCCACCTTCTTGATACTGCAGTCTCCCTGCTCCAATGTTTGAGGAAAAAAACTAATCTATTCGAAGCAGCTAATGTAGTCACCAAACAAGGACTCTTCACTTTTTTGGAGAGCTTTGAATTGTTCTGACTGAACTTCCCATGCCTTAACATTACCAGCTCTTTATCTAGACTGTGATGTTTGCAAGAAAGACTATCCCTTGTGAATTCACTCATCCAGCTTGTGTCAGTCTTCAGGTGCCACAGCAACACAGATCAGAAAAACTGTTTGTGAGCTGTATGTCAGAGATCTGTGTCCTTGAAGCCCTTCCTGGTAAAAAGCTGATAAGGTCCCCTTGTATTTTTTTGGCATATATCTATCATAAGCTTATCAAAGTTAGTTCAACATGCAGGGATCTGAAAACCACTTATTATGCTACTACCATTGTCAGGATTCAGAATTTTTCTTGGAATTATCAATATTGTGCATAGCAACAGAATAACAATTTCTGTGGTACTTTTGCTTATTAATAAAAGTTAGAGCATTTTCCCCCTTCTTAAAAAAAAAAAAAAAAAGACTGTACTCTTAAGCATTTCTAACACACACATATGACAATAATGAAAGGCTCCAGAATGAAATCTTCATATACTGCACTCCTTCTGTTTTGTAGAAAAATGCTATATAAGTGAAGCTTACTGAACATGCTCTCTTTTTTAAGCAATAAACAAAACAGACTGAAGTTCAAATTGTTTAATTTCTTCTACAAGTGGTGTGGAAATAAAAATCATTACTAGAGACATAACCAAGACTTATTCCCCTCTTGAATTCTGCAGTATTTTGTGAATGTTTTTCTGGGAGGAACAGGGGGTGTAAGAAAGCAAAGGTTAAAACAATGTACAGAATTACGCATTCCAGATAACTACTTCGGCAGTTAACAGGACAGCTTGCACAACAAGGGCACAAGAAATTCTGCTGTATTCTGCTGTGCAGGGCTGCAAAAAAACCCAGTCATGAGGTGCCCAGGACTGGGATACTGCCACCTGGGTTTGAGGCTGCAAGAAATGCCTGCCCCCTGCACTGACTGCAAGTGGCCTCACTGGGAAGGACGTTTTCTGGTCCAGAGCACTCAAGTGAAAGAGCTACTGGAGGCGCTAAGCAGGTGGCAGACCATTATGGAGTAGGACTTTCAAAGCCTAATTGTGTAAGAACACAAGCAATGTGTTCCAACTGCAGCACGTTTGAGCAAGCCACACTAGCTGACCTGTGGCTGTCCTTCCAACCTCTGTTCTTCTATGCTGGAAGAATGTAAGTGTGATGGAGACAAGCCTGCCACTCACCTCCGCTGTGGAAGAAACCGCTGAGAAACTATTTTTGTAAAATGAAATAGGAGCGGTATCAATGGATAATTAAGCAGTGGTTGTCCACAAAGGTTGTGGAATTTCCAACCTTGATGGATGTGAAGACAAAACCCTAAGCAATCTGATCTGAATTAAGTACTGATCTTATTTTGAGCTGCAAGTCATACTAGAGACCTCATGAAGTTCCTACCAACATGAATGGTATTTTCATTCTGTGCCTATTTTAGGCTAGTAGAAGTGGTTGGCAAGTATCTTTCGGTAATATGCTGACCGTAGAACTTAGAGGCACAACATTTTCTGCTTCTGGGCCTGGTTATACTGAAGCTGTATGTGATGATGAAATGATTCTAAACTGCGTAAGTAAGAATCAAAACTTGACAACTTCCACAATTAAAAGTGGAAATTCTTCAACTGCATGATGGTGAACCTAAAGACAGAAAAGTAGCTTAAGGTACCTTCTCCTTCTTTTCTCCAGTTCTTTATAGTATGGGATGGTCCTATGTCAGTACTGTCAATTTGTTGTATCAAAAAGCAGGTATCTCACGATGCACCAGAATTGTCCCAGAGCACCTGGGACAATTAACTGCACAAACTGGATTGTACAAAGTTATTCAAGTGTTATGAGCCAGCTAAAAAATTTTGAAGGTTAACAATATCACACAATATTGCAGTCAGTAAACATAATAAAAACTTATGGGGCATGACAAAAGCTATTTTTAATGAGATACAGGGAAGGCACAGACCTACCAAATTGTTTCAAATGTTAAATAAATTAATTTGATTCTTTCATTTTAGCTGTTAAGGGTTTGGGTTTTTTACAACACATTCTAGAACTATGAATGAGTTGCACTTTGTAAACACAATGCATAAGAAAACATTTAATCAAAAATTAAATTATTTAGACTATCAGCAGCCAGTGCCAGTTATTTGTGGAAAGCCTTAGCAGATACATTTTTAATAACCATCTATCCTTAGATGAATTCCAGAGATAATCACATAAATAAATGAAAGCTGTCAATAACACAGATGTGAACATGGAGCTTTGCATTACCATCAGTTTTTATGACACATTTACTGGCTTCATGAGTGACTTGTGGACTTCAGTTCTGTGTTCCACAAACTCATATTTACATCTTAAAACCAGAGGCCAAACTCTTCAGAGTAATAGTGTGGAGTTCTAAAGAGAGCAGGTTAGTATATAACTGTTTCCTTATAAAATATTTCGGTGAAAATTTGCTGACACCTTTCAGCCGGAGCTTTCCATAGAACCGGTCTTCTTCCAATCACACACTGATAGGCAAGCATGGCCTATTATATAAACTACATAGAGAATGGCCCTCCCCTGTGGAGAGAAAATATTTCTAGTGCATTTTGAGAGTACTGAATTGCCAATTTCAAAGCTATGTGTACTTTGCTCTTACAGGGGAACCACCTAACACTGTTTCAGACAAATATCTACAGTGAAGGCATTTGGGTAAGGAAAAGATGTGGTAATAACTGTTTCCTGGTGGTAACTGTTTTCTGCTTGGAGCTGAATGTAGCCCGTTCTTCCACGCTTACTGCTGGAGTGATCAACACCTGTATGGTTGCAATAAATTATGATGACTGTCTCAAGCAAGAGTGCTGGGGAAGAAGAGGGCTTGTTTTCTTCTAATTACAGCATGAAGTACATTGTCTGAACAACATTTTTGAAATACACAGTAAAGGTAGTATCAGAAAGCTTGTGCCCTTAGTGATCACTGGATCAATCATTTTATTTGCCCTCCTGTTAATCAAGAAGGAAAAATATATATTCAACTCTAATTTATTTACAGGCAATTTAACACTTAGACTCTCCTAACTGAAAAACCATCCCAAAGCAGGTTTGCCAATCCTGGTTTTTATGTCTATGAAATTTACAACTTTTATGTGAATTGCTCTTCTATATAAATGATTTTCATACAAGGCCTCTGTAAATATCAAAATGCTGTATCTACAAATATGGAAATCCAAGTCTCGAGTATTCAAAACACTGGAAATCAGATCTCAATAATTCAGTATTTTTCCTATTGTTCCTTTAGTACATCTTGGTGTCGTGGTATAACACTACCTGGCAATTAAGGTTGCTCACTTTTCTCCTGCCCTGGTGAGATGGGAGGGAGAACGGAAAGAAGTAAAAGACAGGGTTTAACACTTTATTAATTGAAATAAAGTTAATAAGAGTAACAATAATAATAAATGAAATGTGATACAACAAAAGAGAGACGAATAAAATTCAAGAAAGATCAGTGATGCACAATACCACTGCTCATCACCTGCTGACCAGTGCTCAGCCCAACCTGATCAGTGATGGGCAGCTCCTGGCCAGCTCCTCCCAGGTTGTGTACTGGGCATGACACATTGCATGGTCACATGTGGTTTGGAATATCCCTTTGGCCAGCTTGGGTCAGATGTCCTGGCTGTGCTCCTTCCTGGCTTCTTGTGTACCTGCTCACTGGCAGAGCATGGAAAACTGCAAAGTCCTTGACTTAGGGTAAACACTGCTCAGAAACAACTGAAACATCAGTTTGTTATCAACTTTGTTTTCATACTGAATCCAAAATACAGCACTGCCACACTGTACCAGGAAGAAAAAGAATTCCATCCCAGTCAAAACCAAGACACCTGGTCTGAGCCAAAGTGCTTAGGTAACTGTTCAGGAATTATAGTGCAAACATCACTTCCCAATTCCTACACAAAAAGTGTAGATTTTCACTTAAGGCAGAGTAAGTTATGCAGTTACTTTATATACTTTAGTTATAGAAAAAGTTATACTTCTTTTGGTAGAATCTCTTTATAGAATAGAATTTGGTACAATATTATTTTATTTATATGATACTTAACTGTCAACCTGTATGTCTGAAAAATACACAAAAACTGGTACAACAGATTCTGTGTTGAAGAGAGGGAATTACATGCAAAAATACATCTGTATATGTGCTGTCAAAAATTTTAGAAGGAGCAAAGACTTAAATTCAGTCTAAAAAACCTCCCCACCCTTCCAAAAAGCATAATTTATTGAAAAAAAATAATTTCAAAAGCATTTACTCCACATCTTACGTTAATTAAAATTTAAAATATGCACACCAGCATCTTGGGTGCCTGGCATCTTGCACTTAGAAAACTGTATATCTGTTTAGCTGAAAACCTATGAAATGTTTTAATAGAATGCTTCTTAAAAACATGTACATTAAAAATGTTTTAGACCACGTCTAATTTAGTGGAGAAAAGCCTTCCATAAAGACATAAATTAGAAAAAAGCACCATTTTCACTTCAAGTTTTTCTTTAAATAAGAGTTCCATCCAAAAACGTAGGAATTTGAGATATTTCAGCGTGAAATGAAGCACTGAAAAGCAGTTGATTTGTAACCTATGTGCCAGCTAGCAAAGAGTCATCCATTGGATAGCACCCAGAAATCTAAAAATTCTATTGCTAGGTACATAAAAATAAACAAATAATTAAAAAAAAACCCTCAAGCAGAAAAGACATGCTTATTATTCTAAAACTTGCATCACTTTAAAAAAATTCTTTCTTTGTTAAGACAAAGAAAACTCAGCCATCAACCTTTTATTCAAAGAGCTTATTTGTCAGGTTGCAATTCAAAAGATTAGGATCGTATTTATTCAGCCAGAAAGCACAGACCAAATCAGTTTTTCTTTAGAAAACCTTCCAGAACTTAGCAGTAAAAAAAAAAATCTGAATAATAAATAAACCTCTTGTCCTATGAACCAGCCTCCCAGAAATTTAAATTACTGTTTCTCTGACAGCCGTCTGTAGAAGGGGTAGTTCTCTGGAAGGTCTGTGCACAGGTTTCAGGGCAAAAGCAAAGATGGCTGGACAATGTTAACTTAACACATAGGGATAGGAATTCAAATAGTGCATTTTCTCTACCCCAACTCTAGAAATCAGCTCTTAAACTTAAAAATAAATCTAAATAAAACCAAAAATAGTGTAAGTCTCTAATTAAAAAAAAACACTAGAAAAATCGTTCCAATGCTTTGCATTTAGTCACCAAAGATAAATGTGCTTATAAACAGGTACACGTGGAAGTATATTGGTGGTCTGGGAAATAAGATTAAGTTAATAATTTCACATTGCAAAATTATCTCATGCTGTTTGCAAAGAAACCTCTTGAGGAATGCAGCAGTTAGAATCATGTTTCAATATTTGTGCTTTTGGATCAGATTTACTGCAACCTGTTGCATTCAGACAGGTACATAAAAAACAATTGAGAAGAAGGCTTAAATTACCTAAACTACATACCTTCTGAGTCTACCGTGACATCAAATTCTACTGGTGCATCAGTGAAAACAGGGGACGATATTTCCATGGAAGTTAAAATTATTTTTATTTAAACACATAACATCAAATAACCTTGCCTGCTTTGTTTCTGCAGACAAATGCCCAGATGACCTTAATTAACCTGTGCTCTGGCAAAGTACAGAAGAAATCTTAATCCCATTTTCTCATACAGTAGCAGTAGTTTGAGCAGTAGCACCTCTACCGTGCTGCCCTAAATCTCCTTTTCTTTAATGCTCTCATTAGTCCTGTAACATCTACCATGGAGCATAGCATATCCCCCTAAAACATCCATTGTTCTCAAAATTCTACTTACCGTTTGAAAGGTCTCATTATTTTGAAGCAATACACAAAGAAATTATAATTTCTCTCTTGAAACAACTGCTTTAGACACAGCATATGTACATTTCAGCAAGACAGAATAAACACAAGCCACACGGCAATTCATTTCTATTCTCCTTTGTTCTGGATTTCCATCTTCCATAAAGTTCTCATCCCAGATTTGATCCTAAATTGTTTAGTAATGCTTACTTTTCCTTAAGTACCCCACTTGATTTCTTTTCTGACTGACCCTGATTTCATCTTATTGGTTGAAAAATGCTGTCAACTGTCCAGGTTTTTATGTAACACTGTCTGGCTCTTAAACAATGTCAATTTTCATTCCTGTAAACTAATCTCTCAGCTAAAAGTATGCAAACTGTCACTAAAAAGCTGTTAATGGCTTTTAATTATTTTTGCTAACTAAATCAAATTAATTTAACTTTCTGTTCCACTTTTCTACCTCCAAAGCCTTCAAAAGTTTTCATAATTTGTATTGGAAAAGTGAACATAAACCTAAAACTGCCTGGGTAAAACAAGTAGACCCTAAAATTTTATCACAACTTGTGCTGAGGTTGGAATTTTAGCTTTACTTGAGGAAGAGTATTTTTGGAATACCACCTTCTAGGAAGCAAAAAATAACAAACCGCAAACATTTTTTAAGCTTGAAGAAGTATCAGCAACTTGCTGTACTATAGCTAGGTGTAATAAAATAAATCCCAATACCAATAAGTGACAAAGACTTCGCAAAAGGCAGCAAATTAAGTAAGTTAGAACTATCATATCAGAAGAAACAAACTAGCAACCATATAAGAAACCCATTCACATGAATGCACAATGAATTTCAAAACTGTCCATGCCAGAATTTTCTTCTCTTTTCTGATAATGAATGTATTATCATTACAAAAGAATAATGTCAATACTTAACCTACTCTACCATTCCTATTTGAGTGATCAGAGACATAAACTCTTACTATAATGTAAGGCAGGAGTATTCACTTGTGTGCTATCCTGATACTTTGGATTTCATGAAAGTAATCCTAAAACAACTATGAATATAGCTCTAAGATTTCCTGTAACAAAGACAGCCAAAGACCAAAATTTCCCACATTCAAAACCATATTTAGCATGTGCGGGCTATAAGGAAAAATCTGTATGTGTTCTCCTGACTTGGAAGATATTACAAATTTAATTAAGTGATCTGAAGACCAACATACTACAAACTGACCTCAGAATATCAATACCTTGCCTTACTTCAACTCACTTAACTTTCATGTATTTTTCTTTATGTTTTGATTTCAAAGATTTCTTTTACTCCAATTCTCACTTAATTTGACATTTTGTCACCAAGAATGTCCTGTCTGAGTAATTCCACTAGACTACATTTCCACTGATAGCCACAGTCAGCGCCAATAGTGAACAAAAATGTACAGTCCACAAATATATAAAACAGGGTTGCTGCATGTCCTAAATGTCAGTTTCTTTCTTGTAACAAAGAATAAAAATGCAAGCATACATCGTGCATCCACACTTCTATTCTAAATGGGCAGAAATCTTGCTTTATAGGCAAGCTGTCCATCGAGGTATAGTAGTGGTAGCATTTAGAAGTTGCGTTCAAATATATGAAAGAAATGCTTAGCTTAGTATTGCTTTCTTACATTGAAAAAATAAATTAATTAATGAAAAATACTTTTAAATCTCTTCACAGTATACTTTATCATTGCCAAGCAGAGATTTCAAGTAAGAGACACTTCAAGAACAAATCTTAAACTGAACTGGATACTTCAAAACAAACACTTCAATAACAACTCCTAAAACAAACTGGACACTTAAAAACAAAACACACCAAGTCTCTAAACTCTGAATATGTGTTTTGTAACTAACATTTAAAGAGCAGTTAGATTTTCTGTCTGGAATATACACAATCTTTACCTGATGGAATGCACACAGACAATTCAGATATAAGCAATATTGTTTCCTCTCATGATTGTTTCTCTCAGACAACGGAAATATTCACTTGGTCTGAGACCAAAGAAAGAAACAAACAATATGGGTATGGATGGTGACAAAAGACTATTTTTAAGAGCAAATTAGGCCTGTACACCTGCCTAAATCAAAGACTGATACTTGCATTTTACAGAGTTGGTCAGTTACTTTGTTGAGCCAGTACAATAACATCATGTAACATTGTTAAGAACAGACCTGCAGTAACATGCAAATATACCTTCTGGGGTCAGAAGGTATATTAAAATTCTCAAAGAAAAATGTGGGTTTGGGCTGGTGAAGAGAATAGCAAACAGGGTAATGCAATAAATTACTTCCACAAGGAGATGGGAAAAGAGAAAAGATCTATTACATCTTAGTCTTTCTGCTACCTCCCTTCAAAAAAAATCCTAGGGAAATCAGGAAATTGGGCAATTGGTCAACATATGCAACTGGTGTATATAGGGATGACCTTGCAGACATGAATATACATAGGTTTGAAACATTTATCTGCAGATAGAAGACATATATTTGAAATAGTTATCTGCAAACTACAAAACACATGCAACAGTACAGAATTACTGAAAATAAACTTGTCCCTCTGACCTTGTAGAAATTTAATATTACAAATTGGGAGAACAAAAAGCTGCCACTAGAATGCTAGCTTAAAAATCTAGGACTGAATGTTAATATTTGGCTAAGATTAAACCCATGACTGAAAGTTATGAGTCAACAGCCTAACACTTAGAACACCTGGAGTGAATTTCTGGCATCCACCAGCACGGAGTTTCTCTGTTCTTGGGCCACTCACTCATTCAGTACAAAGGCTGTAAAACAGGGGGGGAAAAAACAACCTTGTTTTCCTGTGTTATTTTGACTTCAGTCTGCAAACTATATACAGCACAAGAATCTAAATCATATTTCAGATGGTTTGGTGCAAAATAATATATATCTATAACCCTTGTTAATTTTAAGGATTTTCAGTCAGGTTCATTTGGGGCAAGAGGCTTAAAGCTGTTCATGGTGAAAAAATAATGGATGTGGTAACTGAAAAATGCTTTTTCGGTAGGTAGTCAGATTTGTCTACCTTTATTACTCTCTTGTTAAAGGTCCACAATAATTTGTCAGGAATATTAAAAAAATCAAGGAAATCAGAATGAAATTAAGTTAGTAAATTTCTTGTACTTACAATCATAATATTTTAGTAGTAACTATCAAAAATGCACTTTTATACAGTACAATGGCTAAGAGATTTTTAACACGAAAGAGCCTACAATGGAATATATTGAAAAAAAATAAAATCCTGTGACACCAGAGAAACAGTTTACTCTCAGCAGCTCCTACTGCAACAGTTTACACATGAAGTATTTTGATGGGTGTGTATATATATATAACCACGAGGAAAACAGTCCCAACAAAAATAAATGGATGGAAGGACCTGGTATTGCTTTTCCAAAATTCAATAAAGTGTAAAATTAAACCTCACCTCCCCTTTCTCTCTCTTCCACCAGCGCTGTTGCTACTATAGTGGGAGAAGCCTCCAATCCTCCAATACAGACTTCTCAACTCTGAGATATCCTGATTAGAGATTCATGCACTGGGAGTCCCCCTATGAGGCAGGGATACTTGTAGGCACACGACAGAGAAAGAAGAGGCACATGAAACAGCAACTACGGAATATTCCTTCTACCTACAGGCTCCAGCCAGCACCAAGCCCTGTTAGGAGAGACTTCACAGGCAGCAGGGGTGGACACTTGTTCCCAGTCCTGAAGCAGTAGTGACTGTCTGAGTCATCACAAACCAGGCTGACCAGCTGGATCTCAAACAAGAAAAGGAGAAGCAGCAAACACACTGTGCTGCAAACACTCACAATCCCAATACCAAAGCAAGGAAACGTGACCTTAGATTTAAATCACTGTTTAATTTCCAAAGTGTCAGATTTCATAGGTTTGTTAATGAGATCTTTCCTGATGCTTTCAAACCACAGAAGTTTACTGGTCATCATTCCTGCTTCTACACATTTCTTAGTTCGTCTACACCTCTCCAAACTCCCTAGCACTAGGATAGCAAGCTTCCTTCTGAGGTAAAATACCACCAAATTAAAATAAGCAATCTGTGCCCTGACTTTTGCTGTTCCAACTCATCTTGAAAGTAACAAAGTAGAGTGAGCTATAAATTTTGATAAAATAACTTCAAATATTGGTCACATAACAAGTTGCCAGTTATGTCACCAAAGGAGATTTCCTACAGGCATTGAATAATGCAGGCATTTTATATCTTGCTTTTGATCAAATCTCACAAAATAATAGCCAACGGGTTGTCCAGCAGCTGCTACTCCTTGAGACATGGAAATGTATTCTGCTGGATGCTGAAAATTTTATCAGAGCCACATTGAAAAGAAATATAAAGCATTATGACTCTTCCAAATGGCTGAAAGAATAGGTGATCTCTGAAGTATGCAGAAAATGAGAGCAAAACCATGTAACTTTCTCAATGAAAGGATTTACCACAGATACCTAAGAGCAAGACGGATAATAAAAGTCAACCTAAATTAAACGTCACATACACTCTGCTCCTGGGATCAAAGGAAAAAATTATTTTGAAAACATTTGCAGATATTTTCTTGTGCAGCACAAAGCTCCAGAAAGTTTTCTTTCTATGACGTGGATTTCATGTTTAAACATCACACTGTTAGGGTTATAGAGAACCAAGAAGAGTTTGCTATTAATCCACCGCACTGCTTGTTTACCTCTTGCTCGCTTAAGAGGAAAGGAGGCAGTTCTAGCCACAGGAAAGGAAACACTATTCAGTCAGAAGAGCCTCTGCAGTATTATTAGACAGTGCACTAATTTATCAATCGCTCTGCATGATCCAGCAGGCATACAACACCATTTTAGATCAGAAAGCAAAAAAACATAGGCATTGGCAAAAACTAAGATCATGGGAAAGCCCTGAAGAAGTTTCACATAGAAAGACAACTTTATTCCTACAGAAATTAACAGAAGAGACATGACAAACACAACAATAAACACATCCCTATGTTAATCTCTGGGGTTTATTCAACTGAAGTGTCTCCAAATACAAAAAGCTTAGTCCAAAAAGAGAACTGGTGCACTGCAGTAACATTCCGGCTGTGCCCACTTCACAAAGACTCCACTAAGTAGGCCACCAATTTGGAAAAGCACATATACCCAAAGTGAACTCTAAAGTACTGGACCAGGGCATCAGCACAGCACTACCGATAGGCTCGGGACCTGATTTCAGCAGGTTTCAAAATCCTGCACAGAATTGCGGGCCCGCGGCTCATTTCGGCTGTGACAAATGCGCGCTCTCAGCGGGGTGTCCTGCTGCCGCCCCGCTTAGCTTCCATCTGAGATTCCTCATCATTATTATCATCATCATCATCATCACCATCGAGCATCCTGCTGTGGGCTATGGGGGCAGACCGTGTGTGTGTGCGGGCTGGGGCAGACACCGCCGGTCAAAGGAGCCGGCCAAGCAGATGCACTCGGTGCGAGGGCCATGGCCAGACCTGGAGCGGCGGCGGGGGCAGGGAATGCCGAGAACGCGCAGGTGAAGCTTCCCGCGAGGGGCGGTCGGGAGAGCCGGACAGGGGGCAAACGCTCCTGCCGGGCGCCGAGGGCAGCGCGGGGC
>VWZS01007509.1:126497-239330 GCA_013397075.1 Rhabdornis inornatus
GAGGCTGCGGGGCCTGCGGCTGCCGGTCCTGGCGGGAGTTCCCCCGGGCTGCAGGATTGACCGGCAGGAGCATTCCGGTTCCCTGCTGGCGGGAAAGCTGGGCAAGCCAGTTGGTTTCTAGATTTGGGAAGGTGGAGCTCACCGGAAGGTGTTGCCAGTGAGACTGGTCCGGCATCTCCTTCTCGCGTGTATGTGCCACAGCCAGGCAGAGTTGGAGCGCTTCCCGAGGAGGGCCACCAAACTGATAAATAAGAGAACTGGAGTACCTCCCCTGCGGAGGCAGGCTGAGGAGATCGGGGCTGTTCAGCCTGGATAAGAGGAGATTTTGTGCAGACCTCATAACAACTTGTTTGTAACTGTAGGAAGCCTACAGGGAAGCTGGAGAGGAGTTCTGTCAGGAACTGCAGTGATAGCACAAGGGATAATGGATTCAAATTGGAAGAGGAGAAATTTAGGTTAGACATAAAGAAGAAATTCTTTACTGTGAGGGTGGTTAGGCACTAGGAGCGGTTGCCCAGGGATGTTGTGGATTCCCCATCCCTGGCAGTATTCAAAGCCTTGAGCAGCTTGGTGTAGTTGGGGGTATCCCTTCCCATGGCATGGGAGGTGGGATTAGATGATCTTCAAGGTCTCTTCCAGCTCCTTGACATTCTGTGATTCCATGATTCTATAATAACAGTCCCCAAAATCCTCAAAAAACCAAATGAAAGTAAGTTGCTATGGTCATAAGGCTGGGAGCTTGTCGGACTACAAAGGAGTCTATGGGAGTTTGATGGCTTACATCTGTATCCTAAATATCCAAGAAAAATACTTACAACCTATACTGTGTTGTCCTGTCACCTGCGCTACTACCTATCTGGCCAGCCCCAAGCTCCAGATGGAAGTATAGCACTATGTTTGGACTGGTGATGAGGGTAGTAGCTGATGTGACTGCTGGGAATCTGAATTCTGGTGAGCATGCCTGGTGAGAATTGTCACTTGAGCATTCGTTGCTGAATAAGAATAGCCAAAAATTGGAATCATTGAAGGTGTTTCACAGGATAGAGTGTGTAAAAGAAATTAATTTTTACTGCAAGAGGAAGAAAAATAATTTTGGATTGGAAATTGACATCTGTTTCAAGCTTAAGTTACCCCATTAGAATGTTTTTTTAATGGGAAAATGAGTCATGCTCACTTGAAGGTCGACACGTTTTTTTGTGGTTTTTTTATTTTGTTTTGTTTTTTTTTCTTTGAAGTAAAAGAAGACAAAATAAAATTACAGCATAAGTTGTAGCATTGGCTGTGGATTGCAAGTCTACTGTGTGTTTTCACCAAATAGCCTTGGGAAGGAGTTACTCTATTTTTCTTATTCCACATGCTGTCTCTAGCACCTGAGAGGAAACATACAGAGTGTTATTCTACATAGCCAAATAACATTTTTCTAAAGCACATTTTAGTTTTATGATAATCAGTTATATTTCTGTGATCTTATGTCTAAGAATCCAGAGGTATCCAGACAGACCTACCTGAATAATAAGCCCAGCTAAAATGTGATTAAACGTTGTCTCTGAAAGTCTGAGAGCAAAAGGAAAGAGACAGGCTCCTCTAATAACCTGAAACACACAGAAAAGAAAGGGAAGTAGTCTCAGCAAGGCTGGAGAAATACTTTGTTCTCTTACTTCAGTTTTGTTCTCGTGAATAAAAATTTGTCCTAAAATGACTTGGTCAAAACAGGGTGTTCTCCATGTGCTGGAAAACAGGCAGTCTCCTATGTGTGCAAGCAGCTGCTCACAGTTACTGAGCGCTCTTCCTGCTGTCGCTTGGACATCTCATGCTTTCCTAGGCTGAGTAGTAGTTGTTTGCTTCCCTGGTTTTGAGAGAGGGAGCAGAGGGAATCCTAACAGGATAATCTTAACTGTCCACAGGAGTAAAAACAGCCTTTTTGCAAGGAAAAGAAGGCAGAGAGATGGGCACAAACGAGAGAGTTTCTCCTATTCTCACCCTTTTTTTCAGGTCGCTGCAGGATGCCAAGCTGCTGTTCTAGTGAGCACTGCCCATAACTTGCAAAAACCATCCCCAGCTTAGCCAGCGGCAATTTACTTTCCCTTGCTAGCATTCAGTTATTTCAGTAATGTGGGCGGTTCTATCCAGCGTCCAAATCTAGCTAACTCCAAACAGTTAATAGGTAAGCCTGGGAAGCAGTCAGATGTTCCTCATGCACTTTTAAAGTGACCATGGGATAATTAGACTCAGAAAGCACACTGGGGTTAAAATGTTAAAATTTGGGTTTGACCAACTGTAGGATAATGGCAATATAATCCCACTGCCCTAAGAATTATTACCATGGCAGGTTTGAGGCAATCCTCCTTTACCAATATTCCTCTTCTCTTTTTAAACATGAGGATGATTGTATATTCCCCTGCCACAAATTTTTACTTTCTGTGACACTCCTTTCAATCACTGATGTTCAAAAATTCTCCCCTCTCCTCAGAAAAGGAGGGGTGGAATCTGGGGAGGGCAGGAAGGATGAGGTGAGGTTTCAGTGGAAAGGGCAGACTACAAATAAGGGAACTCTTAGATTTTGATTAAACTTGCATCCATTCTAGATTATTGGCCTCTGCTTTCCTGACATTTACCATGCAGGATATTAACAGAAATTAGTGAAAAGCTCTTCCAGAATAGGTTTTGTAATATAGCTAATGGAAAAAAAGAATGCATGATGGATGCCAGTTCTCTTTTTTCACTGTTGATTTTTCTTGGGCTTGGTTTATATGAATGATTAGTGTGAGAGAAGAAATGGATGCTTCATTCCCAGCCATTGAAAGTTCAGATGTCTTTTTCAGAAAAAAAAATAGTAGTGAATAGGTTGTCTGGCTTTGATCTTCCTGTACTTTGATGTTTTGCCTGCCAGGGTTTAAAAGGTTTGTGTACAATTTGAGTTTGGGATGGGAAAAACTAGGACTAGCAACCAGTGAGCAGTTGCACGTGTGACCTGTAATGCACAGAGTTAGGTTAGGGACTGTGGGTCTGGTGCTAGGGACTACAGTATAAATGATGGATGAAAACCAAGGAGAAAGCTTTGTAAGTGGTTGTTTCAAAGGAGTTTACAAATATAAAAGCATTCTAATGCTTCTGAAATATCTTTGAAAATGCTGATATCATCATAGAGTAAGTATTGAATTCAGTTGAGGATTCCAACTCAAAATGGATTGAATTTCCCTTCTTTTTCTTTTTTGTTTGAGCTTGTTTTCCATTAGCTTCATTTCATCACAGGATCACAGACTAGGTTAGTTTGGAAGGAACGCCTGTAAGACATTTGGTCTGACCTTTCTCACCACATACACACTCAGCACCGCGTTACTTGGCTGTGATGTTGCTCTGTGTCATGCCCAGATTAGTTCTGATCATCTCTGAAGGCTAGAGATTCTGCAGTGCACTCTGGGCAACCTGTTTGAACATCTGGCCACATTCATTGTGAAGAATATTTTCTTATTATCTATTCAAATTTTCTTATTTCACTCATTTCCTCTGATTTGGTTCTGCACCTCGTAGGGAAGGGCTCTGTCCCCATCCATTCTATAACCACACATCAGGTGCTCTGTAAGTAGAGCCCTGTTAACCTCTTCCCTCCAGAGTGAGTGAACCTGACTCTCCTAGCCTTTCCTTCTGTGTCATCAGCTGTGTGCCACTGGCATTACAGGGGCCCTCCTGTAATGTATGTCAGCATCTGTCTTGTCTTGGGTTGTCCCAAACTGGACAAATTGTACTATATGTGGTCTCACAAATGGTAGAAGGAGGGGAAGAATTGCTTCCCTTGTCCTACTAGTGACCTATAATTAGTGGAGGATTATTGACTCTTTGCCCAGTCATACCCATGGCACTTTCTTACTTGCCTCTGCTTTGAGGCTGAGAAATTGTATTTTAGTCACTCTTACTATTGCAGCACTCCTGTGTCTTAGTCACTCTTAATAACGTATGACTTTGAACATCCATCTTCGCTTTTCCTGATTTTTTTTTCTGTTCTATAACTGGAATAAGATTTCTCAACAAGAAATAACTTTCTCATGTGGTTCTAGTCACATCATCTCTGCATTTGTTTGAAGTAGGAACAGATCATAGATTTGAATAGTTTCATAACAGTATGCTATGGTTTGATTTTGTAATAATTTCTAAGGACTGCTTTCCTGTGTTTTTTTTTCTTTTTGTAACTAATGAAACGTCACCATTTTGTCCGTAAGTGCTAATGTTCACTTCAGAGCCTGCCGTACTGCTCATTCTGGTATTGGGCTTCCCCCCTCACCTCACCCGCCTCACTTTAACTACTTGGAATTTATTTGCCATTTCATTGGCAGCTATTCAGTTTCATAAAGTCATGCAGGTTTTTTTTAATCTGCCCTTATCCTGACTTTCCTGAATAACTTCATGTCATCACTAAACTCTAAGCTTGCTCTTCATAATTTTCCAGTTCACTGTTCAATAGGTTGAAAATCTTAGAGCCTCTCCCAAACCTCAGGAATGATCTCCTTCCTTTGTTTGGAATGGAGTGTTTGCTCTTCCTGTCTGTTCCCCATCTTCTAGCCAGTCATTTATCCACATCAGGGCTTCTTATGTGGATACATAGCTTCCTGTAAACCTTAGGTGATGAATTTTGCCAAAACCCTTTTTGAAATCCAGGTAAACCAGACTGCCCTCATTCAGACATCTGTCAGAGAACTTCAGCAGACTTCTAGGGCAGAGCTTTATTAATCAGAACCTATGCTGTCTCTTCTCAACAGATCATATTTCTTCAGGTGTCCACTCATATGCTTTATTATAATATTGAGTAGTTGATATTAAAAGTCTTTAGTTGCTTAGATTCCTCAAAACTCTATAAAGACTGGTGTCATAGGTGACATACGTACCATGCACTTTTAGTTAATCCTATTTCATCCTGAAGCTTCATGCATGCTGTTGTGGAATTTCTCCCGCGTCTTTTCACTAAACTCTGGTATCTTTCCTAGTTACCATTTAAGTGTAGAACAACTTTCCAATTAATAATTGGCAAACAGTTTTCTCCTTTGATGCACACCCTCTTAGCCTTTGCAACATCCGTAAGGTCTCTGATGAGGAATATGTTTGAAACTACATCCCAAGCTCTTTGTTCTTTTATTTAACTGTAATATAATATTTAACTATGGAACTATTTAACTATGGAACAGGAGAGCATTAAGTGTTGTCCTGTGATATGCAAAATACAATTAGGACTGTGACATGTCTTTAAAGTATTTTATGTACAAGTCTCTGCATTTCAAGATACTCTTCTGTTCCACTGAAATATTTATCTGTTGGGCAGCTGGAATACATGGGACTTGATTGACCTTGTAAACTAAAACTGTATGGTAGCTTGACCATGGCTTTGTGCCAGATGCGCACAGCCATTCCATAACTCCCCTCCTCAGCTGGGCAGGGGAGAGAAAATACAATGAAAGGCTCAGCAGTCAAGATAAGGACAGGGAGAGATCACTCACTAGTTACTGTCATAAGCAAAACAGATTCGGCACTGGGAAATTAGTTTAATTACCAATCAAATAATGAGAAAGAAAACCAGATTTTAAAACCACCTTCCAAACACCTTCCCCTCACACCTCCCTACATTCCAGGCTTAATTTTACTCCTGATTTCTCATCCTCCTCCTCCGCACAGTGGTGCAGGGGAGCAGGGCATGGGGGCTGCAGTGGGTTCATTATGTGTTGTCTCTGCTTCTTCTTCCTTCTCAGGGGGAGCACTCCTCACATTCTTCCCCTGCTCCAGCATAGGGTCCCTTTCACATGGTGCAGTCCTTCAGGAACAGGCTGCTCCAGTGAGGGTCCCCTGTGGGGTCACAAGTCCTGCCACTAAAGCTGGTCCAGTGTGGGTTTCCCACAAGGTCACAGCCTTGTTTGGGCATCCGTCTGCTCCAGTGTGGGGTCCTCAGTTGGCTGCAGGTGGATCTCTGCTCCCCCGTGGACCTTCATGGGCTGCAGAGGGACAGCAACCCCACCAAGGGCTGCAGGGGAATCTCTGCTGCAGTGACTGGAGCACCTCCTCCCTTCTTTCTGCACTGACCTTGGTGTCAGCTGTGTTGTTTCTCCCCCATGTTCTCATTCCTCTCTCCCACCTGCTGTTGCACAACAGTTTTTTTCCCCTTCTTACATATATTATCCCAGAGGTGCTATCACCATCACTGATGTGCTTGGCCTTGGCTAACAGCAGGTCTGTGTTGGAGCTGGGCAGGCATTGGCTCTGCAGGCATAGGGGAAGCTTCTGGCAGCTTTTCACAGAAGCCACCCCTGTAGTTCTCTTCCCTTTTCCCCTTGCCACTACCAGAACCTTGCCATGCAAGCCCAATACGAGGTGCATAATACCAGATGGCATAAGATGAAAGATTTAACACAAGTGACAAAAATATATGAGTGCTGATGCTGCTTCTTATTCAAAAGTGCTAGTGTTTGGGACTTTTTTTCCTCACTGCTAGAGGTTATGCTTCTTAATGCCTTTGGACTCAAAGCTTTAAGAGTAGAACTCAACAATGAATTCATATATGGAAGAATAATGCTTCAATTTTATATTTTCTGTAATAGAGCTCATGATCAGGAAGCTCTAATATCTCCCACATCAGATATTAAATTTTTGTTTAGTAAAAGTGTGCAAGGACAGTAGTAAATATTCTATGCTTGAATGCAGTGTTGTTCTTTTCTGAATCAAGGTTTTATAGAATTGAGCTGATGTAGCAGTTATATACACTTATTTTAGCAATTATATATCATTTATATGTCTTGAATTATTAGAAAGAATAGTATTTCTGATGTAACTGCTTAGAAATTGGGACAAGGGAGTTTACAGAAGAAAATGTATGGCTTAACAGCTATGGTCAAAGCCAGTTAAGCCACTTAAAACAGTGGTTTTAGCCCAGAATTATACTGTACAGCAATTTCATAAAATATTTATGCAACAATTTTTGGGTGTTTAACACCAAACTATGCTGATCTTCTTGTCTGTGTAATCATGCCGTGTAGAAGATCAGTGAGAATAATTGATTTTCATGGATCTAATTTTGGAGCTAATTACTGTAATCTCTTAGATGGCATTACCTGTTTGATTATATGTGATGGGGAGTAGATAATGACTTTATAGGTTTACCTCCACTCTTCAGTCAACTTTGCGTAAGAGCAGGCCAGGCAGGCCATCAACCTTTTTGAAACTAGCATTTGTTTAGAGTTAATGAAACAGGCAAGCTCATACAGGAGTTGTCATGGTCGAGGAAGAATCAAAATTACAGTGAATCAGCAAGTTTGGACATTTTGTCTTTATTTGTAGAAAGAATGATCTAAGTAAAAACGTTAGGTGCAATGTTAGGTTTAATAAACTGAGAAGTTCCTAGTGAGATAAATGCCTAGGTAGAGAAAACTGGACACTGGCACTGTACCTAGACATCTGAATGTTGTAGCATGGATGGGGAAACACTGTCTCAGAAGGCAGGGTGTAAGAAAAAAGGGAAGTGTCTTTCAGAATGCAAAATAGATAGTCTCCTTTATATGGAATTGTGCAAAGTGCATACAAGAGCCTTCCTTATGACTGAGAAAACAGGACTTGAAAATGGAATTTCATCAGAACCTACTGTTATTTAGTTCTAACACATTCAAATGAGAGGATATTTCACAGAGTCACAGAATGGATCAGGTTGGAAGGGACCACAGTGGGTCATCTGGTCCAACCTCCGTGCTCAAGCAGGGTCATCCATGTTCCCTAGAGCACATGGCACAGGACTGTGTCCAGACAATTCTTGAATATCTCCTGTAAGAGAGACTCCACAACCTCTCTGGGCAGTCTGCCCCAGTACTCAGGCACCCGCACAGTAAAGAAGTCCTTCCTCATGTTCAGGTGGACCTTCCTGTGCATCAGTTTTTGCCTCTTGTCCTACTGCTTGGTATTTAGAAGAGCCTGACTCCATCCTCTTGACATTCTCACTTCAGATGCTTATCAACATTGATAAGACTCCACCTCAGTTCCCTTAGCCTTTCCTCCATGACAGAGACACTCCAGTCCTGTAATCATCTTTTTCACCCTCTGCTGGACCTGCTCCAGGAGCTGCATGTATCATACTGGGGAGCCCAGAACTGGACACAGCACTCCAGATGTGCCTCACCAGGGCTAAGCAGAGGGGTGGGATCACCTCCCTCGACCTGCTGGCAATGCTCTTCCTAATGTGTCCCAGGATACCTTTGACCTTCTTGGCCATAAAGACACACACTGTTGGCTCATGGGCAGTTTCTTGTCTCTCAGGGCTCTCAGGTCCTTTTCCACAGTGCTGCTTCCCAGCAGGTCAGGCCCCAGTCTGTCCTCGTGCATAAGGTGGTTATTCTCCAGGGGCAGGACCCTGCATTTGCCGTTGTTGAATTTCAGGCAGTTCTTTGTCCATCTCTGCAGCCTGTCGAGGTCCTTCTGAAGGGCTGCATGGTGTTCTGGGGTATTAGCCACTTCTCCCAGCTTTGTTATATGACTTCAGAATTAGGCATGCCATCACCTTTCTGTGGATTGAAGTGAGACTGACTGGCTGGTAGTTCCCTGAGTCCTCTTTCTTGCCCTTTTTTAAGACTGAGGTAACATTTGCTTTGGTGAAGACCGATACAAAGAAGGCATTCAGCAAGGGACCTTCCTCCATTTAGTAACAGTCCCATATTATCCTTTGGTTTCCTTTTGTTATTGATGTATTTGAAAAAGCCCTTCTTTTCCTTGACATCCTTGGCCAGATTTAGTTTCAGATGGACCTTGACTTTCCTTGCCTCATTGCTGCTTACTCTGACAACCTCTCTATATTACAAGTGGCCTGAACCTGCTTCCATCTAGTGTATATTTCCCATGTATGCATAAGTAATGACAGCAGTTCTTTTTCACGTAACAGGTGTGTTGCTCCCTTTGCCTGATTTCTTGCTTATCAGGATGCATTGTTCTTGAGCCTGGAGGAAATGATCCTTGAATATTGACCAGCTCTCTTGGACCCTTCTTCCCTGCAAGGCCTGTTCCTATGGGATTCTTCCAAGAAGGTCTCTGAAGTGGCTAAAGCTAGCTGATCTGAAGTCCATAACTGCAATCTTACTTGCTGCCCCGCTTCCTTCTCAGCTGTTACTGAACCCCACAATCTCATGGCCACTGCAGTCAAGGCTGCACCCAACCTTCACATCTCCAGCAAGGCTTTCCTTTCCTGTTTGTTTATGAATTGAGCAGTACACCATTCCTCATGGAATCCTCCACTACCTGTGGCAGGAAGTTGTCATCAGAGCTTTCCAGGACCCCCCTGGCCTGTTTGTGCTTTGCTGTGTAGCTTTCCAGTGGATGTCAGGGTGGTTGAACTCCTGACATGAACAAGGGCTTGTGACTTTGAGGATGCTGTAATTGCCTGTAGAAAGCCTAACCCACTTCGTCCTCCTGGTCAGGGAGCCTGGGTGCAAACACTCAGCGTGTCAGCCTTACTCGTCTGCCCTTTTATCCTGACCCATAGGCTCTTGACTCACTGATCATCCACCTTGAGACCAAGTTCCAAGTGTTGCCTCACAGAGAGGGCAACTCCACCACCGTGCCTTCCTGGTCTGTCTCTCCTAAGCAGCGTGTAGCCCTTCACGGCAACATTCCCCTGTGGGAGCTATCCCACCACATCTCTGTAACTGCAGTGAAGTCAAAGCCTTGTGACTACACACAGAGCTCTCGCTCCTCCTGCTTGTTTCCCCTGCTGCATGTTGGTGTACAGGCATTTAACAGAAGTATTTAATATCCCAGTGGGGGTGTAGAGGGGTACCCCATAGTCCTGTCTAGTGCTTGTGGTTTCGTCTGCTTGTACTTTATTGAAGTATCACCTCTTAAGCCTCCTTTTGCTACTAGATTGGTTACTATAGTTTTCCCCTTTCATAAACCTCTCGCAAGTCTGGCCCTGTCTCTGTTCCTGTCCTCCTTATTGTTGGTCAGCTGGTAAATATCAGGAGTGTGATTCCTCTCTGCCCAAGGAGATGTGTGTGGGTGTCAGGGAGCAAAGGGAAAATGAACTTTTATGCAAGAAAAAGGAAATAACACCTGGGCTGAACTCCTCTTGAGCTCATCAGAAATACTGTTCTCAGGAACTTGGGCTGTCTGATGAGCTCCTGCTTTTTAACAAGCACCTCAGAAAATTATTTTTCTTGCCTGAATAACCCAAGTGGAACAATGTTTTTGTTATCAAACTTTCAAATAAATCACTGACCTGAATTGCTGCCAGGATGGAAAATTACTGTGATTTAAGCCAGCTCTCTTGCAATCCTATAAGCAGCAGTCCTAAGTGAGACCCTGTGAACTCTCCAGGACCACAGTGGGCTGCAACTAGCAGCCTCCTTCTGAGTGGGGCCTCTCAGGGCCAGTGAACTCTCAAATTTGCTATACTTGGAGCCACTGACAGACCTTGGATGATACCACTGCTTGAGGTTCAACCCTTTGCCCCTTGAAAAGACGCAAAGGCATCCAACACGAGCTGAACTCAAGGGGGATTTTTCATAGGTACATACTCCTTTAGGTCTGTGTGTGTGCAAGTGTGAATATGCCATAGAAAATTTACTATGAATATGAATAACCTTAAATATGTTAGATTCGTAAGTTAGGCCTGTGAGTTACAATCGTGCTTGTAGTAAATTCTGTAGACTCTTTTGTTAAATTGTTTGAATTAGGCTATCAATTAAGTGCTGTTGAGTGTGGTTTAAACCTTTAGGCCTAAACCACTGGTCACTTCTGGGACTAAGTTTGGCAAAGGGGTCCACTCTGAACCTTGTGACTCAATAGGTAGGTTTCCCTCATCCTTTTAATCCTTATCCTTTCCCATTCTTACCCTTTTTCCATGCCCAGCCTCCATGTTAGTTTTAGATTTTAGATTTCGATTGATTGATTTTAGATTTTAGTAAATTTTTCTCTGTGTGCTTTAACCATCATGTAAACAGTAGGACAAACAAACCTTTAAACAAATTTTGTCACGCTTTCCCTTTAATATTAAACCTGCTTTGGCTGGTACCTTTTAGCTGGTGATTCTTTGAGTGACCTGAGACAGTTGTTTGTGACAGGTGGAGAGCAAGAATAATGAGAAGACTTCATCTCTGTTCCCTCTCCTACCCCAACTTCTTCATCAAGACCAGGTAAATTCATACTACACTTGGTGTATAATTCACTTCCTTGGATCACTGCTGCCCTCTTCTGCTGGCTTCCCATGGCTGTTGTGGCATGGGGAGTTTTTGTATTGCACCAAAGGCCCTCTGTTCTGATGTTATGGGAGGTTGTGGAATGAAATGCAGTGACATTATAGGGCTGGGCTCCACAAAGAACTAGTTTTATTCAGGACAGCGCTGTCATATGTGGTTGGTACTCTTTTGTACTTACTTCACAGAGTCGTAAATTATGTGGAGTGCATGTGCAGTGTGAAAGAGTCTGTCAGGATTGAAAAAGCAGACACTGTTCTGGCCATGTTTCTGTAAAATGGACTTGGGCCAGCATGACTGGCACTGCTGTAGTGTGCCTGTGTTGGGCATTTGGGTTGGTGCAGACCTTTGAGTATGTGCAATGCCTCAGAAATGTGGGGCTGGAAACCTAGATTTCTGATGCAACACTTCTGAAGGGAAGCAATTTCCTTTGCATAGCTTCTGTAATTAAGTTTATTAAGAATTCTGGCACCCTCACAAATGGTTGTATTGTATTACGAGGCACAGGGAAAGTGCTAGACAGAAGTGCCTGAAGATGTAGGAGGAATTGAGGCATGGCCAGCTAAGTCCAGAGGAGAGCCACAAAGATGATTAGAGGGATGGAGCACCTCTTTTATCAAGACAGGCTGGGAGAGTTGGGGTTGTTCTACCTGGTAAAGGCTCCAGGGAGGCTTTAGAGCAGCCTTCCAGTACCTCAAGGGGACTACAAGACAGCTGGAGCAGGAGTTTTTATAAGGGCATGTAATGATACAGCAAGGGGTAATTGCTTCAAAATTCCCTGAGAGAGGGCAGGTTTAGATTAGATATTAGAAATTCTTTACTGTGAGGGTGGTGAGGCACTGGCACAGGCTGCCCAGAGAAGCTGTGGATGCCCCGTATCTGGAAGTGTTCATGGCCAGACTGGATGGAGCCCTGAACAACCAGGTGTAGTGGAAGGTGTCCCGGCCCACAGCAAGGGGATTGGAGCTAAATGATCTTTAGGGTCCCTTTCAACCCAAACCATTCTGCAATTTTATGATTTAAGGGCATACTAAGATGAAGCTGTACAATTTTATTTCCAGTGCAGCTGACACTATTTCCAGGCCTGACTGCATGGTTTCTGCCCAGCCTTGTGCTTTCCCAGGGTGCCTGGCTGGTGGGCTCCTGGGCTTTCCTCGATGTGGCTATATTCCACCAGGTGCAGTCCAATGCTGCGGGAACCCAGTGTGTGCTCCCTGAGGGTTTTTGACAGAGTTGGTGTAACCACCATCTTCCAGAGGAGAATTAGTGCCAGTTCCACAACTGGCATCAGTTCCAAGGACATGGACAGGCATTCCACTTCGAAACTCAGGTGTGTTATGTTATGCTGTAATTATTTTGATAATCTGTGCATGCATTCTATTGAGTATGGACAATTACGAGTTTTTTTTCTTTGCCTCAGTAACAGTTACTGGACTAAGATTTGCATGGCAGGTTGATAGATTTGGCATGAATGAAGCTCTTAATTACAGCGATGCAGTGACAGGCACTTCTGTGTACTGACCAAGAGCAAACATCCTTCCCAATGGTTGAAAGCATCCAGAGGTCAGTCAGGAAGCAAATTAATCAGGTAGTGGTGTCTGCTTCTCAAGACTGTGACCCTCTACAAGACTCTTGTCTTGTGTATTCCTGAGTTGTTAACCAATTACCGATTATGATGATGTGCAGGGACTTCTCCAAGCATGTTTACGCACAGGCACAATTGAACTTTTTTGCTGTGCTGGCTGAAATGTATCAATTCTCCCATTCCAAAGATGCCTTTTTAGGAGCAGCTAAATTCTTTCAAAACAACTTGCATATGGGAAAAATTAAAAAAAGAAAAGGTCAGTCTCAGATACTCTGTGTGTGTGTAACTATACATACTGAAGTTACAGTTTCTTTCATTCTTCTTGTCTTCCTTAATTTAAGTTCACGTTTTCTGGGAGGGTGGAGATATGAAATTAGTAGCGTGATTTAGCAAGCCTTTAGGGACTGAGGGGTGGTGTCACAGATGGAGTGACTAGAAGTATCTGGCAGTGGGAGGAGGGTGGAGGATTTCTCAGAGCAAGCCTTATAGTCTACAAAGGCTATGTACAGTATGAGGGCAGTGCATGCTGCACTGCCATGATGTGCCTGGCTAATAAAAACAAGCCATCTTTCATCAGGGCTACATAAATAGCAAAAGCCTCATTTGCACATTCCCTGTGGCATGGAATTGCTCAGCAGTCCTTCCCTCTATGTGTGCAAAGAGACATTGCATGGACAAGGGCACCTGCCCCAGAACAACACACAGCACGTGCACCTTTCCAAGCAAAGGCACACACGCACACACACACACATATGTAGTCTGTGCTGTAGGCTTGCCTCCTGAGAGGACAGGAAATTAGGGTTTTGTTGCAAGTCTGACTGAGTAGGAAACAGAAACAGAGCACATTACATATATTTTCTTTATTGCTGGACTTTTTTTCCCTGTAAGTAGGCATGATTTCTTAAAGGCTGAGGTTTTTAACAACAGTAAGGTTTTTCAGGTTTCTTTTTTCTTTTTTTTTTTTTTTTTTCGCTGTGGACAAAAAGATACCTTTGAACAAAGTTTTGCCTTATATTACAGTATTTCTGTACAAAAATAAAAGTCCAAAATCAAATTATTATTAGCCGATATTCCCCAATTTATTTACAGGGTACTGTCAAGAACCTCCATCAGGCAACCAAGTAAAATAGAGAACTCTGTATTAAAGCAGTTGCATTGTGTAACACTGCCTTCTCTAGTCAACTCTGAAGGGCTCTGGCCTTTGGCAGTCAGTCTGGGTTGAAGAGTCCAGCCAGAAATATAAAACAGTCATGTCTTTCAAAGAAAAAATTAATATTAAAAACTTAAGCTGTTATTATGGAGAATTGAACTGATAACTGTATTTCCATATTAGGGTAGTCTATAAATATTCTCAGCTACATCTCTCTTTATCATACAGCAGATACAGAATGCAGACTTCTGCTACTTATATGATAATACATATTTGCAAAAGTAAAATCAATGTATGAAAATTTTGGAATTTACTTGTTAATAAAACTGCTTATAAAGTAACCATACAATTGTAACAACTATAACTCTGAACTATTAAAATGTACAGAAAGACTGTTTACACCATTGCACATACTTATTCCCTTTGCTTCAAAAAACTTGTGAAATACAGAATAAAATTTGTCAAATTTTACTGACAGCTCAAATACACATGCACAATGTGCACATCCATGGAAGCAAGGGGAAACAAAGTGTTGGCGTCCATCAGGAAAGCTGCCAGCAGCGCTCCAAAAAAATATACCTTGCTCTTCTTCCCTCCCCATTCCCACCTGTATACAGGCCAGTAGATTAGTGCAGAACGGATGAATAAAACTTTGTTTTCAGTGTTCTGAAAGGACAAAGGAAATCCTCTTGACTTTCATCAGCAATTTTAGGTCAATACAAGTTAGGCTTAATATTGTAAGGCACTTATTACTGCTTGTATTGCAGTGGATCGAGTCTTAAGGCATTTGTTACATCAACTGAAGGTAATAATGCTTTGGAAAGTTTTGAATGAGTCAGCAGTTGTAGTATGTAACTATTTCAGCTGATTTTCCCCTGCCCTCCTGTGGTCTTTCTAAAACATTGAAGATATTTTCCGTTGAAACTCTGGTTCTTGGTTAGCTTGTCAACAAAGGTGATCAGTGTCCCCAGGTCATTCAGAGGCCAAGGAGTGATATATTCTATTTAGGGCACAGTAGAACTGGTTTTGTTTTCACCTGGAGCTGCCCTGACTTCCATGACTACTCACGGATCGAGAGGTGCTGTAGCGTTTTTTCACGATCATACTGATGTAAGCTTTCATCAGCTTTGCAATGTCAACCACCTGCCAAGAATATGAAGAGCACAGTTCTTAACGTAAGGTAACAGTATATGAATGAATTTCTTTGGACACTAACAATATAAAACTGTCAAGCTTTCAACAAAACCCTTTTGCAGCTAAACAAATAAAAATACTCAGCACTTCTGTCCATGTCGTTTTGTCTTCCTTTTAGCTTTACAGGGATCTTGAACAAATCTCTAATATTTGTAGCCATTACTTGAATTACTAAGTGGCCTTGCTATCAGAACAGGAAGACCACAATAACGAAACTACCTTGCTCTTACCTCGCTAGTTTCAAAAAGCAGTTCTCTTTCATCCACCACGATCTTGTAGGTGTTGGCAAGCGGAGCACCAAATGACAAGATATGTTCATACTGGAACACTTCCAGAGGCCTGCCTTCCCCACGCTTGTAGACAGAAACTGCATCAGCGCTGACTCCAAGCCACAACTCCTGTGGGAATCCCCCTTCTTTGCACTAGAGAAAAAAATGTAAATTAACAGCAAGGGGAACAGTGGGAGCACACAACAATTACTGTTGATGTTTTTGTCTGTAACCATTTGTTAAAAAGTGCATATTGCTTGTCCCTCGTTAAATGTAGCCTTTTATACTTATTTCTCATTTATACTTGTTTGCAATCTGTCAGAATAGCATTCTGTCCCTCTATTTTATGGTTAACTGGTGGATTTAAATAGCTACAGTGCTTGCCAATTGGAGTAGGCTTTTAATAGCTCAAAGTTTATTACATCAGCTGTCTGAGCATTGTGATACTGTATTTATGGTTTCACTGCTCTGGAATTAAATCATCACCTATACAGTGTAAGCTGTAGTTGGAGTGTTCATATGGTCTTACCTCTACGTCAAAGAGTGTTGAACCATAGCCAGGCCATTCCTTAATCAAAGCCATGTACTTTGCCATGGCCTGCTCCTGATTCATCCTCTGGAGTTTTTTCCATTTGTCAATAATACTAGTCCTGCAAGCTGAGACTTCCTCTTTGACCCACATGTCTAACATTTGATCATCCTCAACCTTCTGTTTGCTGATAGAGCCACTGCGGAAACTCCTCCGCAGTGTTCCTTCAAGAAAGCTGGCTCGTTTCTTCTCAGCCTTCTCTGATACAGTAAATGTTTTGGTCGACTGTGTAATCCTAGACTTCAGCTTTTGCAAGGGATAGACTTCCTCCAGTTCTGGTATGGTAGTGTGCACAGTGTAATCTCCCTGAAGGTACTGAAGACGCAAAGCTGCAAGGACCTGGAGGGTTTCCTCAGGAGCAGGATAATGTCCTTTAATCACTGCTTCATGAGCCTATCAAAGGGAAAAAAAGGTAGCTTGTTATATAAAGCAGCCTTTGAAAGAAATATGAGAAACAAGGGGAGTTGATTTACTCTCAGGCAAACCCAGGACTTGAAATAAATGATCCATGAAATAAATCAAGTGGGGTAAATCTCCTGGCAAATTTAAGCTGGATAAGACTGGGTTTACCAGAAGAACTGCAAGGCAACTGAGTAACCTGCTAAATAGGAGTAACTTTTACTAGGACAGCTTTTAGTGAATTCCCGTATCTAAGAGTAACTGAACTATGAAAAAGGAGAATAAAATGTAAAGGGGAGAAAACAGGATCTAAACAGATCTAAATCTGATTGAGGAGAAGCCATCTATGTTCAAGGGCATTAGGAAGAAATGGGTCTCCAGTTTTGTTTACTGCTATCAATAATCTGGCTGTGAAAGCTGATGTTTCCAGCCAAACAAGCCAAGCTCTAGAATTTTACTGGAAACAGTACATCTTCAATGGATCTCAAATCAAGTTAGTACAACATCTACGTATTACAGTGCTCTGTAGCATCAGGGATAAGATTCTGAACCAAGAAGACTCTTTCAAAATCCAAGCTCTCTGCACACTCATTCAAACCTGTGAAAATGTGCAGCAGCTAGGTTTTTTTCTTTCATATGACAGTAGTAGAGAAAACAAACACGCATCACGTCTAGAGATCCAGGAATTGCAAGTTTAGTAAACACACAGAGATAATTGACAGCGAAGTAACAACTAGTTTGTTTAGGTGTACAAAACATGCCTTTAAACATGAAAAATGGTTTACCTAAGATTGTACACATGCAATCTCAGAGGATCTCAGAGAAAGAGCTGTCTTTTAGAAATGGAAAGAGATTATTTTAATGAGAAAGAAGAACTAAGAGATTTTCTTCAGCGCCTTATGATTATTAAAGGATTCAGACTTTAAATAATGGAGACTGCAGAGTTAAAACTGATGACAAAAGGGAATTTTTCTAATTGTCTGAAAAAAGTAGATGACTGACATCAAAAGCAGATAATTAGAAAAAGTACAACAGAATTGATGTTAGAATGTAATGTTACCTCTTCAAGGTATTGCTGTAATATTGCTGGTAGGGATTGAATGTCATGCTTTATAACAAATACTACTGGTTTTGGCAAGACATAAAGTATTTGGCTAAACACTAGTCAGCACAGAAGGCTGCATGAAAACAATCTGCTTCAGCAATGTGCTTGTTTTAGCTGTTCATACAGAAAACTGCCTGAATCTGCCTCTTAAGCCAATAATGTAACGTAGCAGATTGGATGCAGAGTTCTCATATATTTTCTTCTTGCTGTTTGAACTTCATCCCAAACAGAGGCACCGGATGACTCCTCTAGAGGTAACAGACAGGTGTGTTTCTAAGCCAAACCAAGGCAACCTATTGCCCAGATCCTTCAGCCAACAATAAACAGTTCAGGACTGAGCTACAGCAGTAGACTCTGGAAGGAGACTTTTGGTAGACTTGTGGTGTAATATGGTGCCTTAAAACCTAAACTGAACAAGGAAGAAATAGTGTATTAAAGGGAAGATGTAGAAGGGGAAAGCCCTTCATATGTATGAAAATTGAGGTACATCAGTTCTTGATCACATCAGTCTAGCTCACGAACAGAATGTCACACTGTCTTGGTGTTGCAAAGAGACAGAAATCTTAACCCTATACAGAAATCTTTATCTGTGTCTAGTGCCCACTGAAAGAAGGTGACTACTGGAAGAATTTTTAATCATTTGCAATATAGTAGAACAGGAGAAGATAAATCACCAGTAATAAATGCCATCACTGAGTTTCTGATTAACTACAGGGATTTATATAACACAAATCCACCTGCCAATGCATTTAACTTTCATTAGAAATAAATTTAACTTATTTTATGTTTTGAAGCGTAGCCTCATTCTGGGCATAGCATGTTCACTAAGTGGATTTCTGTTCATCATAGCTGTCTTACAGTTACTGCTGAGACTGGACTATTATACTATGGTACCTATGAAATGATACGTTTTTTAAAAGATAAAAGGCTATTGCTCAATTAGTTCTGTACAGTTGCCAGCAGGAATCTCTTATTAATTAATTTGTTGCCAGTTACACTTTTTTTCATTTTATTTCTTACAATTTCTTCAGAAAATGGTTTAAGAAGAGAAAGATTAAAAGCAAATATTATTCTTTTTTTAAGCAGCTTAGATCCAGTTATTCATTTTTCTACCACTATACAAAAAGCAATTGACAAATAATGCAGAAGTAAGAAACATAACACTAGAGAAATCATACATGCTTCACTTATGTTAGGATAGGCCTATTCTGACCACTGAAACACTTCCTTTGCTCTTGATGCTTGAGTAGTAGTGCCTTCAGTTAAACAGAAGCAAAATAATAACACTCTCTTTGCTACCTAGATCTCTGGCTTTTTCTCCTCCTCTTTAAACTGCCTCAAAATAGAACCTTTGTTTACCTGCTCAAACATAAAGGCAAATTCCACGCTATCTTTTGGGACATTTTCTGTGTCCAGGAAGCAGTAGAGCTTGAAGTAGAACTTCCAGTGCATCTCCCCAGTTTCAGCAGTGGCAGCAAGCCTGCATTGTTGTGTTAAGAGGGAGAGAGATCAGATCTGTGAAATCAAACTCTTTTCTAAATTCCCACCTGTGGAATCTAAGCAAGGCATCAGCTGAACTTTGCTTTATGTGTCTGTGTATTTAGAGCCTATAGCAAAATCAAGGACAAATGTTGTTCTCAAGTTCTCAAGTCAACAGTTTCTAACCTATATTCTCTTAATAAATGTTGATTTTTAGATAAGTCAGGTGTTAATAAAAGCAACATAATTAAGTCCTGTTATAAAACTGCACAACACTTAAAACATTCCTTTCCCCCCAGTTTTTTATGTGGATAAAGGGGGCTGATTGCCATGCATAAAAAGTAAGGATGACAAACAGGTATTTAGGCTTGTATTACATTTTCTTACTACAGTGCTATGGGTGGTTTCAATTTTACTGTTAAGAGAAATGTTGTGAACTGTACTGTAGTGACTTCCATGCGAAGTTAGATAAGTCAGAATGGCAGTGACTGCCTGGAGGTCACTTCTCACAGCCACACTGCCAGTAATGGTGGAAAATTTTGTAGAAAAAAAAAATTGAAAAAAATTGAAAAAGAAAATATGGAAATAGTGATGAGAAATATTACTCTACTGGTGTCAGGACAGAGGAAAACCAACACAAGTGGATAGGTGGCTATTAAGACTTTTAAGAAAACTAAAAAAAGAGATCCTTTTGTTCCAGAAATGGCCATATATGTAATTCAGCTGCATCATCACAAACAAGCAAGTCAAAGAGAAAATTCAGCATTACCGACATTGGAAATTTATTTAATTGCTACTTATTAGAGTGAAGAGAGAAGGAGAGGTACACTCACTTTTCAAACTTTGCCAAGACATCAGCTACAATGGTTCTGCTTTCAATTGCTTTATCAGTAGACCCGTTGTATTCAAACAAAGCAAACATATTTCTGCTATCCTCCATGGCCAAGCCACGAATTAACTTTTCAACCACCTAATGAAAAACAGCACATGAAAAAAGCATAGCATGGAAAAACAATACCACAGAGTAAGACAGATACTTAGAAAAAAATTAGAGCTAGGTTTTACTTAGGCTAAAAATGTTATTAACTTGTCCTCATCGGCATTATTACTTGTCAAATTCCACTATAATTTTTATTCTTTCAGAATATGTATGTGCTATCTCCTGGCCAGATATAACCCCTGTATTCAAACTCAGCAGGAGTCTTCAGGTTTTAGGAAGAAGCTTGGCTCTCATACACACCAATGTCTACTAAAGTTTCTCCAATAATGCTCTCTGCCTAATTGCTTAGTCTTTCCTGTAATTCTTCCTATCAGAAGGAACTACAGTTGGGTAATCCTCTGCAACACAAAGACAGATTTTAGAGCAGAGATTTCTCCAGAACATACTGCAGGGAGGGACAGCACTGTAAGCCTTTCCTTCCCAGAGAGGAGAGACTGGCAGAGAAAGCTCCAAAGTGTAACACTGCTGCTGCCTGGGAGTGGCATGTGAGCAAAACACTGATTTTGTTCCAAAGACGTTCTGTCACCACTTCTCACCTCTCCAGCTGTAGTGTGTGAGTTGATTGTAATCTTACAGGAGCCTCCACCATGGCAATAAACTGTGGATGTCATCTCCTGCCTGCCAATCAGTGCTTCTATTTCATCTCGTGATGGCACAAACTCTCTGCATTTGGTTTTCTTCAGAGATTCGTAAGTAAAAAGTGCGTATTTCTCCATTTCAGTTCCTGGAAACTGGTCACGAACCCTGTGAGACAAAGCTTATTACTTTAAGTTGTCAGTTTGTGAAGTTTGCTTATTTGAGAATTTTTTCCCCCTGAGAGTATTTCTGTATGCAGTACACTATTTAATTGACATGCTCCAAGTACAGACAAAGCTTTTAAATTATTGAGTTTGTTGGTGGACTAACTTTCTTAATTACACACTCTGCATTCTTCCATTGCATCACAGCAGGAGGAACTCCGCATTCAGGTTAATGCTGAACTGACAACAATGATTCATTATTATTTAATGTTCACTAATACTTTAAAATCAGATTTGCAATCGTAGGTTTGTACCTCAAATACATCTTCAATATGATACTGTTCTTTTATGTTCATGATGCATATCTCATAAAATTAAGGTAAGGGGCATGAAGAATTTTTGACAGGTAAGTTTGAACAGTTAAGAATGGGACCTGGGGATATGGGCTCAAAGTAATTTAAGTTTATACAGTTACAGGAAGTGCCCCTTTTGCCAACATTAACTAACTGTGCATTCATCTTTGTGGCATTTTGCTTGATTCTTCAAATGTGTGTAATTCCATGGAGACCAACTCACACACCCTTCTCCTATAACAGTTTATTTTTAGATTCACTATTTGGCATAGCTAGTTTCCTAGTATATCTTCAAGTCTCACTTCTAGATATCTAAACACTGTTACAAGTTGTGGTGTAGATCAAGGGTTCTCACCTTTTGAGATGAAACTTGAGATATTTGAGGATGCTGCGACTGGGCAGAAATGTGCAACTCATGCAGGTGAGTATTTGCCAACTATAGAGGTTCCCCACGCTCCCAGGGTTAGGCACTTTATTGGTTTGCTTGATGAGCTGACAGTAGAGCTCATCTCGGAGAGGTCGTAAATCATGTCCTGTTTGGAGGATACCTTGGATTATAGGAATGGGATCAGACATAGACTCCAGCTGCTGTAAAGAATTAAATATCTTGATGGCTTCATCCTGCAGAGTTGTGTAGCCTTTGTCTTTCAGCACTACAAAAGAAATTTTGGAAGCAATTTGCTTAGACTGAGATATGAAAGAAAAAACATTCAGGCTTAATGTGGAAATTGCTTAATGCTACTCTATGACCCTTGGTATGCAGGATATTAGAATCTATATTTTCCACTTCAAATGTAGGATGCAAACCGATTTTATGAGCTAATTTGCTATTGAGATTTGTTCCAGATTTAATAACTGAAAAGGTGTATCTTGATTGATTGTTTTTGTGATGGAGAGTTTTTCCTTCCAGAGTCATATTGCTAAGTGCCATATCACACTCCATATTAACCTCCTACCTTCCTCCCAAGGATGAAACTTGTAGTCTGAGTAATACTTTGTTTAATATGCAGTTGCTAAGATACCAAATCCTTTTTAAGGACACCAAATTCACAATCATCAATGGCTCTGAACCATTCCTTCAAAAGAGACTTCTAAATTATTGTTTGAATCAAGAATATTGAAAGAGATGATTACACTCATTTCAGGACTAAACGAAGCATTACTTTTTAAAACCATGCACACTCCTAAATGTTATTTCCCATAAATAAGGCTTCCTGTCCCATCTTATAAAACATACACCTGTTAATTGGAAGCTGTGGCTGCTGCAGCTTTCTGCATGGGGTAGGAAGCAACAATAATTTGAGAAGGAGAATATGATTCAAGGAGACTGAGTGAATCGGGTTTTGTTGCTTATTTCAGTGCAAGACTTTTCAAACTCAGTCTTCTTAGCTGTATTGCTGAAAGCAATAGCAACCTTCCCTTCTGTAACACCACTGCAGGAACATCACAAGCCCATCGCTCTGTGCTAGGCAAACTGTTATTCTCAAAAGAGATCAGGGAAACTTGTCTATTTCTATTATAAACATGTATTTTGCCACCATTACTTCACTGTAGACTTAAAATTTCCATCCTCTGGTTTAGTATTTCATAAGGAAAAGTGGTTCTAGTATTGGAAAACTTACAGTTTAGATTGATGTCCCCATATGGCAGTGGCAGTAATGGTGAGTGCAATGGATGATGAGTGTAACGGAGAATAGGATTCCTCTTATAAATCTGTTCAACCACATCAGCATTCAGGCAGTTTTCCTATAGGGGTAAGAAAAAAAAAACAGGTTTTGGGGTCCAGCTTTAAGAATAATGCAATGCTTTGTGCCCTTAGGTTGGTTGTAAAAAACTGAGCAATCAGTGTTACCAACACTATTTGGTGTGAAATCCAGTTGTGGGTGCTGTGGCTGCCATGGCATGCTGTGGGCTATGAATGCTCAGTACCTGCTAACCTCAGGCCTTGGATAGGCTTGCTTTATCTGTGCAGTAAGAAAAACTACAGCAGAGCTGCAGGACACCAAAATGAATTACCATAACAATTTTTGAAGTGTGTTTTCATTTTATATTCATTTTTACTCCAGTAATTCATAATGGCAAATATGACATCTATATTCAAGTTTTATTTAGAAGTATTTCTCCTGCATAACTAATTGGCCTTTCAGTTAGAAACTGCACGAGCTACCAAAGAAAATAATCCAAAGTGCTGCTGTAAACCTGGTGCACCCACTCTAACATCCAAATACTGCTCTTACTGTTGTTCTTAGGCCAAGTTTGACAGATGTGTGATCACTGTCTTCTATCACTCCTGAATTCCATATATTTCTCCTGCTCTGAAGAACAGCATTCATGATCTTGGAACTGAAAACTTAATACCTCTTTTCCATGACAGAAGAGGTGGCACTCTCTAAGGGAAAAGGTCAGTAGCAGTTCTCTCCTCTTGCCTATTTCTTTGGTCTCTTGTGAGAATCATCATCCTCTCTCATAAATGCACATAGCAAAAAGCTCCAGAAGGACATTCTCTGGCTGTGCATGCACTGTCTCCAATGAGATCATAAAACAGTAAGCATTAATTGAATGCTTTTCTCATCAGAGATATGAGATGCTTAGCCCAGGCTATCAAAAAAAGAAAAGGACTATAATGACAAAAGAAAAAGTCAGAAGAGACGTTTAGTCCACATCCTGGTGTGCTGCTCATTGTGGACTGAGCCAAACATGTCTGCTAACTCATGAACCTGCACAATGTGCTCTACTGCCAGGTGTAGTCATGTCTGTCAAGTTACAGAAAACAATAAAACTTGTTACTCTTTTAATGGCAGGAAGTTATCCCTCTTGCCCTCCAAGCTGCACTTCAAAATTTGCTCTTCTACTTTTTAGACAGAAATTCCTTTATCAGGTCAGAGAATACATTGAGGTTTCACAATTTTAGTCCATGTCACATAATTTTCTGCTTTATTACCCAATATGGCAAAGCCAAAACAAAGATTTAAGGAACCATTCTTTTTCACTCCACACCATCCTGCTTGTGCCTACCTTAATATCCTGAATAAGCTGCTGAGTTGGAGTATCAATGGGTGCCTTTGTGTCAATCACGTTCTGGATGGCACTTGACCAGCGGGTTGCCTCATTAAGCAGTTTCGTATGGAGGCGGTAACAGTGTTTGCGTCCATACACAGTCACATTCCAGTAACCTGGCACAACAGCAAAACTGGTCATCATACAAGCTGCACCCCAGCAGACACCCAGTGCTGCATCTGTCCCAGATCATGCTGGCAGTCCTTCAGGAACTAAAGCTGTGCGAGTTATTAAGTATCATGATACAGATACTGTGGTATTAAAGGAGATTTTCTCCTTTAAAGAAGCCTAGGAGTAGTCTCAGACTACAACTATGCATCATGGAGTCCCCTGTTTAACCCAGTAAAAATCACTGTAAGACAACACTGTTAACGCTGTGGAATACTCTTAGGTCCTTGAAGCTTATGGGCCCTACTTCTCCAGTCCTGTCTATAACAGGAAAATCTGAGACAGACTTGCTTTGTACATGAGAGTCTTTCATAGTCCGTGGCACATGTACAAACAGGCATAAAGCTCAAACTACCTCCTCTGTTTTTAATTTTACACCAATGAAGTGGAAACTATGATAGGAAGAGCATTTCAGTTCAAACTCTTTCTCTGCATCATTGTATAGGCTTTTTATGAAACAGATTTAGTAAAAGGAAATGTGTGTCATCTTTCACTAGTGAAAACCTCTTTGAAGTGTCAGTGACCCCAATAAGATAATACAAGACTGTCAACAATTGCTTCTCATTTGCAAACAGACATTTCTGAGTTGAAAACCAGTTCTGAAAGTGCATAGTGGAGCTGACTCAGGAGTAGTATGTAGGTTACCACAAACTGGACTCTTACTCTGCATCTCCCTATCCCTGCTCCAATGTTGGCCCTCATAGTTCCTCAGCACATAAAATAATGTATGAGGAGAGTGCTACCCATGTCTTTGATGTGTAAGCATAAGTGTTCACACTAACTTGGCAGCAGTATCAGCCTGTGATAATTTGAATGTTGGTGAGAAAAAATTTTACTCCTCTATACATTACGTTTGTTTTTCACCCAGTTGAACACCTCAGTGACTTGGGAACTGGATTTGTTCATGGAACTGCACCCATAATAATCCATTTAAAATATTCTTTGTTTCATATTTAAAATATGCACTGTTTCTTGCATTACTAGCTAGAAGGACAGAAGGCATACTTAAACAAGAGCAAACAATTACCTGTCTCTTTGAAGATTTTTTCATCAGGTGGGACCACTGAGCAGAGGCTGTTCAAGACCAGTGTACCCAACTTCAGAGCATTTTTCTCTGAACTCTTGTAGTAGTCCAAAGAATTGTGCGTTAAAACAAACCAACGCTTCTTTAGTTTTAATGAGGACATCTTTGGGTTGTTCTTTACTTCCTTGTGCAGCCACCCTGTTAAGGACACAATTTGAATCTACTTCTTTTTCTTGAACAGTTTGACGAAAGTAGGTTGCTAAAAGTTAGTTGTATACTTTTAACAATAAGAAAAACATTGTGTGAATTAATAGGCTCACATATGAAACAACATCGAGTAAAATTCTCAAACATTGATTATAAGGATAAAATCACTATGAAAACCTTTCAATTTTGATGTTTCACTAGAAGAATTATCTTGTCAGCTTACAAAAACACTTTTGTCATCATTACAGTGTTTTCTTGCATGGCACAGCATGACTATAATTTCAGCTGTATCAATTTGTGAGTACAGTCCACCACACAAAGATTAGGCTGCAACATTAATCATGTTGGTGTATTACCCACATTGTATGGTGGGAACAACCTCTTCAAAGCACAACGAATGCTATTTACTTTTTACTGCCCCACTTAGTTCTTACCCCTCACAATGAATTCTTGTCCCTCCACTCTAGTGTCCCCCTTTGACCTCTGGAGCAGGGTTATCCAGTGATGCATCTCTTCAGGAGTGTCAGCATTACAGTGAAGAACACGATTAGCAGTGATGATCACAAATGAATTGGGTCTGTGAAAATAAACGACAATATGAACAGCATTTATAATCAGCATACATACTGTTTATCTCACCCCCCATTGTTTGCATTTTCTATCCAGACAAATACAGTCCACCTCTAATGCATTATTTAGTTATCACCTAAAGAAAAATATTAAGCATTTGAAAAGACTCAGTTATGTTACATTCACACCAAAATGCAAGGGCTATGAATGGTGGGAAAGTTTGCATTAAATTGCAACTTGTCATATCTCAAAATAAACCTGTGGTGAGAAAAACTTGCAAACTTTAATCAGCTTTGCATGTGAATCAAAAATGTTTCAGGGTCAGATCTATTTAGATTGTCTGCTTCAGTAGGTAGCTACATTAGCTAAAAAAAACTACAGTATACAAAGGTCTATAGTAAAGCAGTGTGTGAACATGGATTCTTTTATTTTTAATGCAGTGCAACCCAATTCACAGAGAATACAATCTGTTTTTAATGAGAGTCTGGCTTTTACCCAATCCTACACCAGGATTCACTGAAGCATGAAGAACTAGCCCAAGAGAAGTGTGCTGATGTCTCTCTGGATCAGATAGGCAGGTTCCTCAGCCTACAGTGCTTGCTTTAACCCTTTACCATTATTTTTTTCATCTGAAGCAACCCCCCAAAACATAACATAAAATCCCCTCACAAGACTGAAAAATCTCTATGAAAAATGCTTACAAGAGAAATGCTTAACTTACTACATTAACTTAGTGCAGGAGAAATGCTAATTTAAAATTGTGAAAGCTCTGGACATTTGTGTTGCATTGTTTAGGAAACCCGGGCTTGTAAATTCACTGTTACTTCTGGTATCCGTGTTTCGGTGGGCCAAGGACAAAGCACTAACTTAAAACCAGCTGATTTACACATGTATACAATGAGGAGAAACTGGAGTGAGCCCCTGCAGTTCAAATAACACCTCACATTCAGTAACCTTATAAAGCAGTCTGAACCCAGATCACTTTTTATTTCCCTAAACACCATTAGTAGTTCAAGAACTAAGAATAACACGACATTTTGGTTGTTTTTATGCTGCACTGTCTTCTTTGTTAAAAGACATTTTTATTCTGAGGAAATTATTTTCATCCCTGAAGAATACAATATTCATGAAGGAGAAGCTGAACAGAAAAAAAAAATTAATTTTTTGCCTACTACATTACTAAGGAGCTCAAAAATCAGCTGTTCTTTTTTTCAGGAGCATTACTTGTATAAATGAAAGAAATATTTAATCTTCCAGTTTTGGATCAGTTTAGGAGCTGAAGAGTTCAGGTATGAAGCAGTGTCACAGAAGTTGTTGAAGCCCCCGCAAAATGCACCATCATTCCTATTCCATGCTTGAACATGTGCTTTTTAGTGCTATGAAAAGGGAGGCAATAATGAATAATTTTAATATATGGTTGGCCAGTAGAATATAGAGACTAAAGCATAAAGTGTCTGATTTTGGCTAGAGACAGGAGAAAAAGAAAGTCAGGCATGGTTCTGACTTACCTATCTGGATTGTCAGCAGCACAGACAGAATCAATTAGTCCTACATCGAGTGTACCCTATAAACAAATATCCAACCAGAAAATGAGGAAGACATTTACTAATTACATTACTCAGAGTACTCTTCTGAGAGACAAGAGAAAGAAGCAGCAGCAGCTTTGATCAAGCAAAATTAACTGCAGGTTTGGGCATCAGTTTCTCTGAATCATTAAAACTGCTGAGGGGAAAACTAAGAGACTTGGATGAATAGATCCAGTAAAAGATTATTTGTAGTTAGGATGAAGGCAACTCAAAAACTGCTCTCTTCTATGCTTCCAAACATGCTTGAATTTTTCACTGAAAACTGCCATCCCAATATAAATGACATCCTCTCAAAACAAACTTCTAAAGCCATTAAGCATAACTTTTTGTTTTCCTTTGCTTGATATTAGGTTCCAAATGTACTCTATTAATTACCATGTATGTTGTACAGAATGATAAATGCACGATCAGAGAAATCTTGGCATTTTAACTCTTGGGTTTTTAATTTACTCATTAACAGTATCTTTGCAAAATTTCAAAATCAAGTATACACTGTGATGTGATAGGGAAGTGGACCAGAAAAAAACACCCCCAAAACCAGCAGTCATTTTTCATCAAAGTGAATGATGGGAGAGGAGTCAAAAGTCACACTCTCTCCTTGTACAGCTACGGGACCAAGGATATGGAAGCTCTAGCCAGTGTCACAACTACCACCACATTTAAACAAAGTAGGTTGTGACTCTCAGAAGCTGTGGCCATCACAGTGCCCCTATTTTCTAAAAATACTTAGTTTGAAAAGTTCTTCAGATTTAGACTTACCACAGCGTTCTGTGGATTTGCCTGCTCATCATGCATCTCCCGGATCTCCTGCTCTGTGGACGCATGGACTTGACTCAGTACACTGAACCACTGGCTGGGGAGAGAAAGGCAGCAGTGTAAGTAAAATTTTGGCTCTGCACAAGCCTTCTGTCACCTTTGTTCTGCTGAGATCTAGCAGGTTCTGCAGGTTTTTGAAATTGCTTAAGATTCCTTTTGTCAACAGGCATAAAAGCAGCAAGGCTTTATGTCAGTTCAAGTAACACTGGGTGCAAGCAAGCCCCTCCAGGTCTCCCATCCAAGCTTGTGTCATACCTTTCTTGCTGGCAAGTACACTTGTACAATAAGTGGTATCTCTGAAAAACTGCTGTAAACACACTGAAACATCTGAGTGCTCGGAGAGTCTTTGTAACACATGTTTCATCTGGAATAAAATGCATTGCTAGCTACACACAAAGCCTTTAATGGGAATCCCAACCTTCAAATTATAAATTGTATTGCACTGATAGTGTGACTGGTAGTAATTTCTTACAGTGATATTTCTGCAAAGACCACCCAAGTCCATTGAGTTCTCTGTAGAAGCACAACTGAGATGGAAAAGAGAATAAAACCCCCAAGCAAATACCTCTACAGTTTTTGTTCTCTATGGAGAATTGAAAAATCCAGCTGCTGGAAGGATGAGCGAATTTGTGCCACTCCAGTGGCACTGTATATATCCACAACAGGAAAAGTGGCAGAGGTTTCCAGTGCTTCAGCCCCTAGTCCTAAGCAGAAATTGCAGATGGATTTAATTCCAGCCACACCTTCTGCTTCTGGGAAACCTCTATCCTTCTGGCACTTGTATATGATAAAGCTCAACTGCTCTAAGGAATGCCACTGAAATCTAAGGGCAGAGCTTGGCCTGTTCAACAGGTTCCTGAATGCTGTTCTTTGAGACATGAATTTGCCATTCTAATGAAAACCACCTGGGGCCAAGTTTTCAAAGGGCTCAAAAGCCCAACCTTTAAAACAGACTCCTCACTTTCCTGCAGGGGCTCCTCCACCACCACGGGGTTGAGGAAACACTCAACCTACTGCCAAACTACTGGACTTTAATATGAAGTTATCTTTTCTGCAATTGCTTTTAGCCACAGAAGTTTTGCCTAGGACACTGAAGAGCTGCGTCCCTAACTCCAGCATTCAGAAGCCAACCGTTCCCCCAAAACATAGATTTCTGGAAACTGAACTGCTAAAATAGCTTGAGAAAAACTGTGTAGGCTGTCAAACGGTACCATCATTGCCATATCCTAAATTCTTTTTATCAGCTCACACTTTTACTAGAAACAGTGCAAGCAATGAAGAAAAACAAAGATTGAGAGTGCCAGACCATAAAGCAGATGAAAACATATTTAGTTCTGATTATTTTTTTAAGACTCAGAGACACCCACAGAGAGGTTGTACTTTGCTGGATGTAAAGCAATGCCACAGAAAAAGGAGAGACGCTGTCATCTAGAGAGGAGGAACCATCAGCTGAAGAAAAGCTGAAACTGAAGTAAAAAAACTGAACAAAACCAAGCCTCACCTACCAAAAGATTCCCACAAATTAAATTCAGCTTTCCTTTCTGGGCTCAGGAATTGCGAACGTATTTAAAGTGAAACTTCTATTTCAATTAAAAAAAACCCAAAAAACACCAAAACAAAAACAAAACCCAGCAACAACAACAACAACAACAAAACTTCATAGCACTGTATGCACATCTAGTGATAATTTATGGATGGATTTTAAAGAACAATTCAGAGTTTTCCTGATTTCATTTAATCTTTGTGTAAGCAATGAAAATGAAATGAATCATGGCACCTTGCAAAAGACAAAGGCAGACTTTATTTTTGCTTTCTTCCCTCTCAGGACCTCCTTTGTTTTTCAGCTGAGTCCCAGAACAGAGAAATAGGGAAAAAGGCTAGGGATTTGAAAGGAACAAACTCTCAGAGTGGCTGCCCACTGAAGCATTACATCTTCAATAATAGTAACTCCTCTTCTGGGGGCCTGTGCCATGTTTTTCTTGGTTTTCCCCTTAATTTGAACAAAAAGCAACCTCAGATCCTGATCTAACCGAGATACATAATATTTTTTCAATAGTAGATGTGGACCAAACACAGCCCAATGATTCATACTTCACTTTTCACAATGCTTTGTTAACAAGGCTTTGACTTAAGCGTGTCTGCAAATCCTTACACATCTTCCTCATTAAGTCTTCTGGAATGAGTGAGAAAAAGGAACATGAAATACTGGTAAAAGGTAATTTAATCTGGATGGTTTGTTATTCATACTATACACAAAAGTGTATAGTGTCTCCTCCTCATCTTTAAGAAAGACATGAAGGAGATGCATGGCAACAGACAAGTCTGTGTGCTGATAATTGCTTATTGGTTCCTAGGGCACGCACACAAGTCTGGTAGAAGAGACTTCAGCTAAGCCTTCATTTTAAAATGTGCTTACATCCCACAAGAATCTTAACAGTAACTGCTAGAAAGCTCCTAAGTTATTTCAAGGATAATTTTAAGGATACCTAAAAAAATGAGAATGGATTTTGCATTGCTACATCTACATCTGTATTCAGGGTCCTGTGATATAGGAAGGCATTCTACCTTTGCAAAGAACAGAATATGAAAGAAACCTTTGCAAAGAACAGAATATGAAAGAACTTTTGAGGCTTCTGAGCAAAGTAGCTCAAGTGATGTTGACAAAGGCCCATATTCTGGCCTTGGGGCAGCAGTGCAATAGGTAATAAGCTCTGATTAATAAGTTAACTTTATTTAAATGCTTGATTTTTATAGGCAAGCATATTATTATCTTGCATGAACTGTAGCATGGGGATTTTTTTTAAAAGATGCTCTACAACTGATCTGACAGGTCAGACTTGCTCCTCACCCACCTGCCTCCCTCACGGTTAGATATGGATCCTTTAGCAACAACAGCAAGACCCTTTTTAAATACGCAGAATGGGAAGCACTCTCTTACACATTCCTCTTACATGAATATGCTTTTGCTCCAAAATACAGTGATTACATTAAAACTTCTATCTGAAAAAATTTTAGTTTCTGCTTAAAAAACAGAGCTCATCCCTAAGAACAAAGTGCTTCATTTCAGCCAGACTACAGGGCCTCAAATATTGATTTGATTAATGCAGCTAAACACAGCAGGGTAATCCACAGCCCAAGCATCAGTGGCTAGCAAATTGCATTTCAGACAGTTGCTAGTAACACATGGGTAACAGCCAAATTCTAGGCAAATTTTCATTGGCAATCTGACTCTTCCCAGTAATAGTCTGCCACAAGGTCCTCAGCAAGCCTTTCAAAAAATGTGTTAAATGCAATGTGTTTAACACAGCCTGAATATTTTGTGGCAGTGGTCAAACAAATTAGTGAGAAGCCGAAGTCAGAATGGCACAGAGGTTAGAAAGGAAAAGAAAAGGAAAAGAAGATAGGCTCAATGATTTTCATACCTTGCATCCTCAGGAGATTCAGCAATTAAGTGGTAGGTCCTATCACTCATTATTAGATCAATACCATTTTCTTTGCCTGTATTATCAACAATTTCTCTGAAAAAAAGGAAAACACCAAGAATGAGCATTACAAATTATCAACATTTTGAAAATTCTGTTCTGCTGGGAAGCTCAAACTACTGATAGTTAAAATAACAGCAGTCTTCATCAGGTTCATTTGCAAGACTCACAAAGTGATTTATCAGACCCAGTATTAATTGCCAAACTACAACTGTGTTTTCTGCCTACACAGTACAAATAGTCAAACTACTATGAATGTCACTACACCAAAGTGACCATTCTGTTACCATTGTACCAAGAACTAAAGAAAAAGAAAAGCATTTTCAAACCCCAAGAGAGGCAAAGATAACTGAGTTAAGAAATAAATCTATTTCTGGACTGACTGCATAACCAAGTGATTTTTTGAGTGCTAAAAAGAAAGATGTTGGAGATTGAAAACTGAAAGCAAACAAAACCTGGATTAGTGATTCTGTGTGGTTGTGAGTCAGCATAAAGACAATTCCAAACATGACTTCCAGAAAAAGCTGAGCACTCATCTGCTGAAAAATTACATATTTCTGATTTTTGGTTTGGACATGTAAGTATTGATATAAAAACAACTGTGAAGATTTTAGCAATAATTAGTGTATGACATTAGATTTCAGTGTAGCTTAAGAAATAAACCGAATTTCCTTTTTGCTGTTTGGCTGTATTTGTCTGAAGCTTACTGTTTCCTTAACTGGTTTTATTTCCTTATCAGCTATACTATTCTCATTAATCTCTGTCCCATAAACTGTATAAGCAAGCTTTGCAGATCAGAGTCATGAGGATGATCTATCTGCTATCAGTACAAAAAGCTGTAGTTTTGTACTGACTCCTTCCCTCTCAGTAACAGTGTCCAATAGAATACCTCCCTGTTCTGTGTTTTAAGTGAATCCGATTTTTAAAATTTAACAGGGTCCCTAATAGAGAGTGGTGAAATACATGAGTTGCACTGTAGGTTAGGACTGCACTCAGTAAATATTAACATTATCTAGAAAAGTTATTGTTTATTTCTTATGAAACACAGTTTTTAAATACATGTACCCTTTCTTCTAGCTAATTTATACACAAATAGTCATTGATTGAACCTACATTTCAAACTAGGTTCAAACTAGTAACCTTTGTCTGACAATTTTAAAGGTACATGCAGCAAAGAATGTCTGTGGGGCACAGCCAATGAAGCAATGAGATAACAACAACAAAAAAGAATGATTGATTGAACATATTAGAAAAAATATGCTAAATAAATGCTATGGTACATCAGACAGAGTCAAATCTAGTTTAAACAAACAAACAAACAAACAAACAAAAAGGTAGGATCTTCAGCTTCTATTCAGAGATTTACTTGACTGCCAACAGCCCACTGGTTTTTCAGGAGCAAGTCAGGATTCCCACTGAAACTCTTTTCTGTCCTACTTGAAATCAGGCTCAAGCCAGGACTGCCAAGAAAAGATTAATCAAAGATTTCAATTTAGTTTAAGCTCCCTGTTAAAGTAACAAACAGATTGGATAGTTGCAGATCACAAGACACAGAGTAGAATTGAGTGTTACTAACCATATCTGTTTCTCTCTACTTTGAATGAAAGTTTAGGTACACTTTAGAGAAAAGAGACAACTAATATTAGCACACTCTAATTTTTAAATTAGGTAGATAATCCTAAATTGTTTAGAAGGAAAAATACCATCCAACAGAAAACTTTTTTTCTGTATGCTTCAGGAAGCATAAAATTCTTAGGCTTAAGGAACTTCAGTTAACAAGACGTAAGTTATTAGGTTTAGTAATCTTGTTTTTTTAATGAATATATGCATTTTAAAGACTTTTCTACACTACCACAATTATTTAAAGCATGAAAAAAAATCTAAACACATACAGAAGATTCAGCTTTGACCCATGCGAACTTCAATACACTCGGGGCCTATTAATTCCACCCTCTTCATTCTGGGTTTGCCTGCAGCTACAGACTTGGCAACATGCCCCAGTTTGCCTTGGGAATCATTACAGACTAAGTAGGGCCTCTAATCTGGGAGAAAGCATAGATGGGTTCATTACAGCAGCATTTTTCTGAAGTATTTGGCACTGGCTTAGCTCTGGAGCACTCTCCAGACTTAAGAGAGAGCCAACTAAGGACAACACTTGCTTTCACAAAAACTTCACCACACACACTCTCCTGCTTGCATTCACACAATTTTTTAGGCAGGGCACTCAAAGCCTTCCCAGACTGAGCCCCAAGTACTATTTAGAAGAAATCATGGCTAACATAAAACCATGTAAACCTACTTGGCAGTTCGGACATCCATGGCACCCTTTAGCTTTTCTTCACTGTCATTTTCAAAGTACATCAACCTGGACTGTCTGAGAACAAACCATCTTTTCTTCCAGTTCCTTCTGGAAAGCGTAGATGATCCACCCCCCTTTTTGTGAAGCCAACCCTGCTTAAGTGCTTCCTGCTTAGAACGAAACCACAGGAAGGTCTCATCTTTCAGGACACACCAGCGTCGCTTCCATGTGTTGATTAAGCCACCTGGCAAGAGAGACAAATGTGGGTTTATATGGAGTTAAAACAAACAGCTGTATCATAAAACAGATGCTGTGAACAGCACCAAAACTGGAAGGTGCTGACTGACAACACTGCAGTTAAAGTGAGTCTCTGCTCTAAGCCACAAAACCTCATTTTTCAATATCCTTATGGCCACCAATATTATTGTCAATCTAAGCACTCTTAAATTATAAATTGTAGTAAGTCTCTGTATTACAAAAATAAATCTAACATACATATCATTACATGTACATATATATAACATACCTATAATAATAAATTACTTAACAGTCTTGCTGCATGTGAGAATCTGATCTTTAGGACAGCTTTCAATGTATTTCAGTGATAATCTAAAAAAGATTTACCGTTCTTTCCTCTCTCCAGGTTATTAGGAGGTAAGGATGTTTAACTCAAACCCACAAAACCTGGCAAAGCTGTGTTTAGAGTACAAAATACACCAGTGTGAGCTCAGTGGCACCAAAGTGTGGCCACAGACTAGGGAAATGCACCTTGCACTGGAGTTACATCACAGTCATAAAAACCTTAACCAAATTGATAAGCTCCTGTCATTCCACAAAAACTGACTGCTAGGTGTGTCAGAAAGTAAAAGTCATGCTACTGTCAACTGCATTATTTTTCACACAAACGTTGTGATGTGTACGCTCATGACTGTTCCTATTCCAGGAACATAAGGTACACTATAGTGATGAAATCATACAAGGATTCAGATAGATTACAATTTGCTATCAATCATCAGAATATAAACCCAAGAATTTTAGGCAGAGAACTCCTGTGTATATTCTTTCATAGTCTCTCTTTGCTACATGTAACCTTCTTCACGTCTTCCAGATCTAAAGTGAAATTTGACTAAGGTCAGTAAAATTGGTCTGCAATGTAGAATGCTGTCTACATTACAAGGTTTTGAGAGCAGGAATCAGCTTTCCTCAAAATTTGTTACAATTTGACTTTGTGAGTTATTTTTCTTTATTTATACTGAATATTTCATTGTTTGCAAGCCAGCAAAGACATAAGATGAAACAGAGGCAGCCCAAAATACTGATCTTTTTTTTGCAGAGGGGAAAAACATTGCTAGATGTAAGCCACTGCATGTAACTTAACTTGAGAACAGCTCAATTAATTAAATAAATTAAATAAAGTCACTTTTCCATCACCCTTTGAAAAATGAGAAAATAGCTTAACTCTACAGGAATTGGAGTGTAATACACAATAAATATTTTCTGTTATTTTGTCTATTTAGCAAATTCTGATTCATCCAGTACCTTTCATGTACAGAAAACTGTGAAAGTAGGGCAGGCTGACACAGCTGTAGACTGAATCCCTCCGGTAGGAAAGTTCATCATCTGTATCAAACCTGGAGTCAAAATCTTCTTCACTGTCTTCAAACTACACAAGAAAGGAAAGAAAGGTCATAATCTCTCAGAAAAGAGTTTAGATCAAGTTGGTTTAGCTAAAGCATTTTATCATGTATTGAAAGGACACTATTCCTCATTGATTTTCACCCAGCTAACAAAGGATGGAGTACATCATAGTAAGCTGCAGCTTGAACTGTTTGATTACACAACAAATCTGTGTAAAAGCTTTGTAGATGCTTAGGAAAGTTATCCCTTTGCAAGAGTATGGAAAGCTACCTTGTGCTACTTGGCCCTATCACTGAAGTGCTGCAGGGAACAGCTTAAAAAGGTATTGGAAAAGAAACATTGCACAAGCTGTGGTACTAGCTTTCCCTCACCCCAGAAAGTCAGAATTTCTGTTCTGTATCTGACACACATCCAAGAGTAATGCAGCAGGTAGGCATCCTCAACAGAGACACTGAAAGTTTTTTTCTCAGGCAAGAACTGTTGACTTATTCCAACACCCACAATGGCTCTTGGACTGGTTATCACTGCCTCAAATGTGGTAGGTATTATATTGTTAAAGTTTTCCTTCTAAACAAGTCAGTGTTCCTGAAATACCTTTTCACTTTCCCAGTCAGACAGTCTCACGGAAACACTAGGTGAGTGGTAGAGGAAATCATATACTTCCAAAAATATTTGTAGAAGGAAACCCCACAGTATACTCAGTAAACAGCACTGAAAAATTTCTCTGCAGAATGTGTTTCTGCTTCAATAATTTAAACATTTTCCATTGGGTGAGCTTTACTCTCCAAATAATCTCAAAATATACCTGGCATGCCAGGGACTTCTGCAAGCATCTTATTCTTCAATACTCTTGCAACTTGCACACATAACTAAATTTGGTTTTCCTGAAATCAATTCTACAACATGCTACCTGGTGCCCTAACTCCAGAGAGAACTTTGCTGTGCACTGAGCTCCTCACCAAGCAACACACAGTGCTGCATTAAAGCAGTTAAAACCATATCTGTGCAGAAGCCTAGGACTGCAAACAGCATCTGAGCTGCCTCTGACTCTAATGCACTCACTCTAGTGGCATCTAGATGGCAACAGACCACTATTTCTGAGTAAATCAAGCTACACAATGTTTTCTAAGAACAGCTACAGCGAGTCTATTGCTGCACAGCAGGGAAAAAAATACTCAGAAAGCACCTATCAATTATTACATAATAAAAACATTGCTACTTACAGAAGACTGAGCTCCCTCAGAGCTGAACCGGTATGCTCCAGAGCTATTGTATGTCCCCACTGAACAGCGGTAGTCCGGTGACCACTGGCTACTGTGCGAGTTAGAGAAGGTCACACTGCTGCCAGAAGTGATAGCACCATCTTCATAATCATCCTGGTCATAATCATAGTCTCCATCGGGAGAAATAAGTTCCACAGAATTTGGGGGTCTGCAGGACACATTTTCTGGCATGCAGTATGTGGATTCGCCACTTGAAGAATTGTGGAGGCTCACTGTGTCATGGGCAGGAGGAATGACCATGGCGTCGCTGGCAGCAGGAATTGTTGGCACCACGGTATCATTCATATAAGGATCCTCTTCTGAGGAATCATCGCTTGTTCTGATGCCACTGGTCCTTTGATCAGAATGGCCATGCTCACTCGGGTTGGGCGAATCCTTAAATGCATCATCATCAGCTTCAAAGCCCTCATCTACCTCTTCCTCAGGATATGGCTGGCTGAAGTTAAAATTGGGTTTTTCACTGCAGGCATTTCCAGTCTGTTCAGCCAGCTCAGCAGGATACCCACTGCCCACAGAGAGAGACCTCTCAATGTTTCGGACACATTCATCAATCTCATCAAAGTTCAGAGATTCCAGGAACTCCTGGGCTGCTCGACATGCTTCATCCTCAAGCCGCCGGAGCTCCTCATCTCGACGCTGCTGCAGCCTCTGTAATGAAGCCTCTGTCAAGGACAGCTCCTGCTGCTTCTTCACACGCTGCAGGTCTTCGATTTCTTTTTCCAGACGCAGGATTTCTTCCACCTGCCTGCTTTCTTTCTGCTTTTCCACCTCCTTCTTCAGCTCTGCCTCCTTCTGAGCTTTCTGAATGGCAGCCAGTTCCTGCTTCTTTCTCTCTTCTTCAGCCTGCATAAAAATAAAACAAAATAAAATCAAGTTAGGCCCCTAAACGCAAACTTCTTTTAAAAAAATTATTTCTAAAGCTCTATACTCCACCATGCTCATTCATTTAAAAGGAGCCCTATCTTCATATCAGCAAGAAATGAAAAGGAAAGAAAAAGAAAAAATTAAAGCATGATTACATTTGCCCAGAGATAGCTGAGCAGAGGAAGTCCAAGTATGTGCAGAAAATTCAATCTTTGCCAGAAATTAAATGAAGCATCAGGTGAAGGAAATTTCCATGCAAACTATATTGAGTTTCCTTTGGCTTTATCTGCCAGCTCCTGTAATTAGTTTAGTTTTAATGCTACAGGTACCTTTTATTTTTTTAATTGCTGGGTTGAGATACTCAAATAAACAGGGTGGCTGAAAGCATTAAGAATACCATTTACCTGCTGGGCAAGACGCTCTGCTTCTTGCCTTTGTCTTTCCCTAAAAGCGAGTGAAGAAAAAACGTCAGTCAATCAAGCTCAACATAAGCTCATCACATTCCTTTGCTACAGCAGTAGCTCAGCTTACAGAGATCATCTGCCACCAGGAAAAGACAGCCAAAAATAAGATCACAACGAATATGTTTGTGAATATGAAACTACCATGATAGCTATATGCGTCTTTTAGCAAAAGCAGCAAAGGTTTCCAAAATCACTTGGTCAAGAATAGCCTGAAATAAAGGCTTCCAGACCAACATCTATTGCAGCACAGGCAAGAGAGTGATGTAAGCCAGGGACTGCACCTTTCTTCCTCCTCTTTTCTTCTTTCCTCCTCTTGTCTCCGCTTCTCCTCCAGTCGCTCCCTGTAAAGACGCCGAGCGAGCTGGCCTCGCCGCTGCTTCTGAAGGACTGTGGCTGCTTTCTTCAGGCACAGGAACTTCTTCCTTCCACTGAATGCTCTGTAGTTCTTCTGTATCACAACCACATAGTAGAGAACCTTTCTATACCGCTTTCTGGGGGGAGAAAAAAAAGAAGCAAATTCATAATGAAACAGTTGCGGGGGATCTTGCCATGGTGACCTGCAATAGTGAGCCCATGATAGTTCTAGCTCTGTGATAGTTCCTCTACTGTTCACATTCTTCTCCCTTTGAGAAGCAAGATTCTCTCATTTCTTGACAGCACCGTGTGTGTTTTCATTAAGGAAATGCACATGTCTTACAGGTTCTTATGCCAAGGAGATGCTAAAAAGACAGTTCTGTGTGTGCACACATGCAGAGAAAGAATATATATAGTCATCCCACATCTCTGAAAAGAAAGACCATGCGCAGAGGATAGCCGGCATTAAAAAAGGGATATTGTTTTTAAGTAACATACTGGTCAGAATATAAGAACAGGACTAAGCACATGAAAAGAAATTACCTCATTATGCAAACAAGCTTCCTTAAACTGCCTTAAACTGACTTGTAGAAAAAGCAGAGAAATAAATGGATGGGTTGAACAACTCCACCTAACACACAATGCATGAAGCCAGGTAAACAAGTCAAACATTAATCAGTAACATAATGTTTTGGTTCTCCAAGAACCAAATGGATTAGTTTTATATTCCTTCTGTTTTCTTACGATGAAGAAGCAAAGATAAATCAGGATCTCAGCTCGTGACTTGGGGCAACCTCACTAGGTGCCATCCAGCTAGAGCTCCTACCATGGCTCTAATGCCATGATACAATCAGATGGATACTGGCTGACCTCCAAATTTCTGTATTGTCCTATTCATTGTATTAAAGCAATTCAAACTTTGCATTATTCATGGGTATTTTCAGCTGCTGTTTTCAAAAGCCACTTACAGGACTTAAATGCCTGGCCCCTATGAAAAGCTGAGAATTGTGTCAGAAGGATTTAACTTTTTGATAACTTACCCATTTATTTCAAATCCGTACTATTAATATTCTCATGTAGTCACTTACCGGGCTGCATAACCCAAGATGTGTGCTCGGATGATCATTGCTGCCTTGGTGACTTCCACTTCTCGCTGTTTCTCCAACTTGTGTTCTAAGGACTCCCGGAGAAACACCTATATTAAGAAAACTTATGGCTTAACAAATTTTGGTGAGCATCATATTTAAGGGAGAGCCAGATCAGTCCAAGCAACAAGCCTCAGCTTTGAATTCAGAGAAAAATGTACTACTTCCTCAGCAGAAAAGAGAAAAACAAAATGTACTACTCTTAAAACACCTGCAGATGATCCTCTGACTTTGGATTTCAGTGTGAAGGGTCAGATTACTCTATTGTAACTTTAAATTAGGAGCAGGGTTTTTCCAAATGTAATTACTGGATTCATTAAACAGCCTTTCCCACCATAGTAACACAGGCCAAAGAAGCTGCAGGACTTAGCATGAACTTCCTAATCAGAGGGGCAGAAATACCACCCCGATAATTTACTTTTTTTCACAGGCACATCAGGCTCCACAACCCCTTACAAGACTTGCTGCTTCCAAAGACATTGCTACAGGACTGCAGAAGTAGGCAGAAATGAGAGTGCCTTCATGTTCACATCAACTCCACTGTGTTTTCCTGTCTCTATATGGAGAGAGCTGCGGGGACCAGACACCCTTCTACATGCTTCCCAGGCTCTCTTCCAAGCACTAACCTGGATCATTCACCTGCACTTTAGCACATGGCATTGACATACACTGAGCTAACACAGCCTATTTTGCCTTAAATGAGTAAAACTGCTTCTCCAGTCAAGCAGGGGCATGGGGGAGGCAGCTTCCCTCTTCCACCTGCCTTGACATCTGCTCTTTACCACACACTCACATAGTGGTGAGCTATCTGCTGTCAGCGCTTTTTCCAGCTCTTCTCAACTTTTCTTTTTTAAAGGCCAAGTATGCTGGTGTCAGCTATGGGTGACAACAGCCTGGCATGCTGCTGCCTAACACATGGGCAGCTGGAAATAGCCAGCTCAGTGACACTTTGATTATGTGGGATGAGAGCCAGGCTGTGCATCACAACGTGGGGATGAGGAAAACTCATGGACACGGTGGGCTCTGCTAAGGCAGGAGGGCTGCAAAGACATCAAAAAGTAGGAATGCATCTTTGAAGTGCTGGGTGTTTTCCCTTGATGTGAAAAAAAAGCCCAAAAACTCAACCAAAAAAATCCTTCACTCCCCCCTCCCCCCCCCAAAAAAAACCCAAACAACCCAATGGACTTTTGGGGGTGTTCACATGAAGAGAAGCTGGTTTTTCCTCTGTGTTTACATAAAAAAGAGCCCATCATCATAGCCAAAGCAGCACTCTCGAGGAGAGGCACAGTTGTGAATTTTGAACAAAGCTAGAAGTGGACTTTCTAGCACAAATAACCCAAGAAATGGGAACAGAGTAAGTCCCACAGAAAGTCTTTGAAGTCCCAATGTCAGAGCTGCACTGGGCAGCTCTTTCTATATGAAGTTTTCCCTCATGGAAAAAGCCTTTTCTTTCACTCAGTGAGCAATCTTTCTTTGCTCTACACACAAATTTTGAAAAACACAACAAAATTCTTCAGAAAAGCATTCAGCTACTTCTGGAACAAAAATGGATGGTAAGCAGATGCTAAGCTCAGGCTAATGCCTTCTCCTGTGCCAGTGCATTGCAGCATGAGATGTAAAAGACAAGGAAAAAAATCACACTGAAGCCAAATCATTGCAATGCCATTACTATCCCTTTAAAATAATACAGGGGCAGGATAGTGCCTCATCCCATGTTCAGTCTGAAAGCAGTGTCCTCTTGTGCTCTTCTCCCGTTTATGCAGTCTCATAAATGTGCAGGCAGCTCCCGGGGGAGGATGAGCCCAGGCCACAGTAAGGGAAGTTACAAGGGAGCTCTAGCTCCTGCCAAGGTCCTGATGAGCAGTTGATAAAAACAATTTCTGATAAACATGTGTCCGCAAGATGCCAAAGCACTCTCCAGGGTCCATGCATAAATACTGTTAATATGCTACATCTGAAATAGAATGGGATGCACAGCCCAGCTCTGCAGCTGAATGCTACCACTGTGCTATTTGTAAGCCATTGGCTACAAAAATGGGATGGAAGATGACATCAACTGCCATCAGAATATTTCTGATTCTTTCTTCATTCTTACAGTAACTGGGAACAACTTTCCCAATGCAAATCTAAGAGTCCTTAAGCATACAGAGGAAGAGAAGAAACCCTTCCAAACCATCCAATTGTGGGAAGAAAAGGGGGAAGAAATCAATCAGATTTTACAAAATATATTTGCTACCTTATGGCACTAAAAAGCATTTTTAAATAGTTTTTAATATTTAGGAGATCTCAAATCCTGAAATGAGGAATCTTCTCCCAAGTCTGCAATGCTTTCGCATCATTTGCTGAAATCCAAGAGCACAAATCACAAGCTGTGGTCTCCAATCAAACTTGCAAAATGAACAAGTAAAAACACCTGGATTGTTTATTTCTCAAATTAAAATTTTATTCTTTAATTTATTCTAAAATAATTTGATTTTTTTTCCTTTAAAGAAAAAAAAGTGGGCAAAGTTCAGGTTGTCTGGTAGAACATACAACAAGGTCTAATGTACCTCTGGAAAAGACTCTCAGACTAGGATGGCAAACACACTTGGAGCTCAATTCTGCCATGTGAACACTGGCTAAAATTCTCCCCTCGATTTCTGCCACTGAAGAGGTATTGGTTAGGTCGGTTTACTAGTATGAGTGGAGCTCTCTGCTGAACAAAAGTGTTACCCCATGTTCCATATTTCTAAAACTAAAAAAATCCAAATACCACATTTTAAGTTCTGATCTTCACCAGTGCTACCACTTGCGAGCAGTGACAGAAAATTCAGGTGGACTCTCTCTGTGACTGAAATCACCAGTCAGTTTCTATGTGCCTTAGACAGCAAATTCCTCAGTACAACCATTAATTGTTGCTTTAAGAGTTTCAAGAGCACCAACAGGCACGCACAGCTTCTTTAAAGGCCAGAAGTAATTACCATTAGAACTGCATCTCTACATTACAACTACATCTCTGCAGCTGTGCAGTCCTGTCCCCTCAGCTTTGTATATGCATCAGCACCACAACATGCACAGTCAGGTTATTTTACCTTATTTTTTCCAAGCTGCCATTCAGTGCTTGTGTTGTCATACAGACGAAGTAAGACAGCACATTTCTCATTTAAATCTTCAGGGAGAGTTAAGTTTCTCATGAGGACTTTATACCTGGCAACCAAAAAAGTATTTATTGCTTCATTTAAGAGAGTAAGTTCTATTTTTGCCATATGATTCTTTTTACTTTTATTACTCAACATGGGAATATTGACTTACACTTGAGTCCACAAGTCAGTGTGTTTACCTTTTATAAAAGTCTTGAAAGGGCCTCCGGACTGGGAAACCAGCCCTCCGAATCCTGACCGTCTCCAACATCCCAGAATAGCGCAGCTGGTTGAGCACCACTGTCTGATCAAACTGGTCTGGCATCTGAAATGAACAGGTTCAAAACAACACTTTTAATAGCAATGGTTAGAGATGTCAGGGGAAATAAAGACAAGCAGATTGTATGAATCTGAAATGCACAAAGCCTAATAACTGGCTACACAATGTCTTAAAGGATATTAGCAGTTCAGAGCATATAAAAATACCTACAGAATGGAAATCACAGGTTAATTACAGAATACAATTTCCATAGAAAGAGCATTTACAGCCATTTAATCTAATAAACTGTCTCTTTCCATTTCATGTGCATTTGTAGGCTATTGCTGTGCAGGGAGAAACAGAAAGAAGCCCAGGCAGCTAACAGGTCAACAGCTATAAGCTTGACTGTTTTATTTCTTCAGCAATTGAATTTAAAGTCCCTGTAGAGGATCCCAAATGTTGAAGATACACAAATACAAGCCATATGGATTTAATAAAAAACAAAACCAGAAGGACAGAAAATATTCAATTTTTAGTGTACTGACAACTATCTGCTATGCATAAGGAGGAAAGTTTGCCAGTGGTACCTCAAATCTTAAATAAGCTGTATTTAAAAGAGTTTCTATTTATTGCTATTCTGAACAGTAGAAATATTCTCTTCTGTAAACAGACCCCCCGCTCCCTGTTTATATGAAGTAGGTTTCCCTTAGTTTGCCTGCAGTTCTTTCGGCATTGTTTTCCATTTAGAAAACAGACAACCCCACAGCCACTCAGTTACGGAAACCCGTGAATACTGATCAGTATGGTTCTGCCATTGGGAGCCTCAGGAATGCTCTCATCCCATCTGAGAACCCCCCAAGTCACCTGTGCTTTCACCATGTTTTGAGGTGACCCAGACAGAGCCATGCAAAGCTGCTCAAGACAGCACTAATTGCTGCCTGGCAAAACATGGGCAACCCCCACTTGGAAATCCCACCACATGTAAACACACCATTTAATTCATCAGCATGAATTACCATCATCCACTTTAACTCATCAGCTGACCCTCCTCCGCAGCCATTTGCAGAGCTGGAGCACAGTGTTCAGTACTTTGCAAGTTCAGGAGGTGGGATCTCACAGATACAGTCAATGGTTCATGTAAAGAGCTGAAGTTCTTCAGCTGACAGAAATGACAGTAAGATCAAGGCCTGGGAAACGGTCAGTAAGAGGACTGTCTTGGTATTTATTAACTGGTTTTAATCATGCCTCTTGTTCAACAGGGCAAACAAATTACTCCCCCATATTTTAACTTGACAAATAAATTCAACTAAACAAATAAATTAAACCCTCAAATTTTAACTTTTTATAAAAAGTACCTTCAGGAAAGCACAGACTCAAAAGTTCATTTTAACTATCCAGTACAACCTTTTCCATCAGTGCCTTCATTTATGAAACAAAACACTGTGTGCTAGTGGTGACATCAAAGGGAGAAAACTTCTCTGTGAAAGATGTGAACAAACTCATCTTCCTCAACAATGTTTCATTTAGATTTTTCCACCATGAGTAAAATCTCTGTATTTCAGTGAACATGCAGCATGAATGCTTTCAGTGAGGGAATCGATATTGTCATGGCTGGTATTGCCAACAGTGTTTCTTCTATGTGCCCACTGTATGCCATCCAAGTGTCAGGGAACCATCCTGGCAAAGCTGCCCTTTGCACGTCCACACCCGTCTCTTTCTGTGCAGGTGGCTGATTATGTTTGACCTTGTCACGTCGGGGTTTGCACGGCTCCGAGACCAGACCAGCCGGGGGATGTGGCAAAAGAAACAAGGACGGGAACAATGGAGATGCCCCAAAAGAAACTTTAATAACAACAAAACAATAAAGGATAAAAGCCGTGTGCTGTGTAGGGTGATCTCAAAAGACCCCAAAGTGGGGCAATCACAGCAATCACAGCAATATATAACCTGGGGTCCAGGGTAGTGAACCAATGAACAATAAGAGCTCAGAACATTACCTTATATGTAAAACATAACCATCCAATCATCAATGAGAACTAGGAACATAACCTTATATGCAACTACCTCATTTACATAACAATTCCCAGAATCCCACTCTTGTCACCATAAACGGCTAGGTGTTTCCCATAGCCTAGTACTTCATTTCTGAGGGACTTAAGTTGATGGCCACTTCACTGCCCGCCAAGGCCAACTCACTGTCAGACCCTGCCACTCCAACTCCCACATGATGGGAAAGGCAGGGAATGGACACAGATGTGCACACAGAAATTGTAAGGAAAAGCTTTCAATCTTCACCTTGCATAACTCAAGGCTCATGCTTGCCAAAAGCTCTTTTTTTTCTTTAACGCCAAAACTACTTTTAGTCCTTTTACTCCAAACTTGCTTTTTCTCAAGACTTGCAAACACAACAGTATTTTTTGGTGTGCTGAGGTGGGGAGGAAGATGCATGGATGGGAGTGGGGATACACCACAGCCAGGCAAAATGCTGTTGACACAACAGATGTCTCTCTCACTAGGCAGCCTCTCTCTTTGTAAGGGAGCAGCTCCTGCTTTGAGAGACAGATGGCTGCTGTACCACCTAAACCTTTTATTGCCACCTCCAGGCACATAACAAGCCAAAAGTCAGCACCACACCTGGCTTGAAAGCTCATGTCATTGTTTGAAAAAACTTTAGTCACAGAGGAAGAAGAAACATTTTGATAACATTTCCCCTACAACTACAGAAGTTTGAAACAGCCCTGCTCTGTCACCAGAAAGTGGAAATGTCACACAGATACCTAACTTCAAACACCTGCATTTTTTAAAAAAGCATTAAACATTGCAAGAGATGTTAGCATTCAATCAACACAGGACAACATGGAGACCATGGCAACTTTAATCAACCACTTTAAATGCCTACTCTATCACTTTACATTACTCACTATTTTTAATTACTCACAGACACATGAGACATTAAATTGAAGGGTCAAATCCTCCTGGCATACCATTGGAATTACATCTGCAACAAGTATGGCTGCTTTGAGTAAAACAAGGGTTGGTGATAAGAGATGTGCTGGACTCATCTCTTATGCTTTTCAATATGAAATACTAAAAGACTACCCCCCACCCCCTCAGAGCAGGGATAACCAGACAGAGTGACAACTCCCTCCACTTGAACATTGCTTGGTGCAGCAATGAGTTAAACCTGCCATGGTATCAAATCTCCATGCAGAGGGTTACCTGTGCAGCTGATGATCAGCTTTCCCTCTTTACTGGTGCTCCTTCAGCAAGCTAATTTTACAATTGATACCAAAGTAATACAGGACAGGACTCAGCCCCGGGGTCTGCCAAATTTCTACCAGTACTGCTGTTAAAGTTTGACTTGGTTCATAAATGAACACTTGGGAATCAACTGTTTTCTCTAGGAAAACTTCAGAAAGACAACAGAACCATGACTGAGTTTAAAACAGTACATCTTCCACCACAGTAAAAATTTGAAGTCAATTTGAAGTCATTTGAAGTCACTTAGACTCCTGCAAAGTAAGATCAGATTTACAAAACAGAAGCAACAGAAAAGAAAGTCAACAGATAGCTTCCAAAATTGTCTCTGAGATGCAATCAAATAAATTTTTAATAGATATTTCACTTTTATCATGGAATGGCAGTGCTGAACCACTCCAGCACACAAAATCACTGGACAATAGCCAGAATCACATCAGTCAAGTCATGTTAGGGCACTGAGCAATATCAACGTGAAATTAATAACTACAAGTCAGGTCTGTTCCACATGATAAGGGTGCTTTTTTTTGTGGTGCAGACACAACTTGTAATTCATGATTTCCTGGATCCAAAAGTCTCCACTGAATTTGTGCCAGACAGCACCAAAGCCAAGACTTTAATATGACCTGGAGTCTCAACTGGTGAGACTTTGGTTCCTTAAACTGCTACATGCTTGCTCTGATCTGTAGTGAGTCTCACAAAGGGCAAAGCTTCTGCCTGAAATCACAATTAGAAGCAGCCATTAGGACAGACATCTAACACCTACACATAATTTTAATAAAATAGTTCTTTAGATTACAGTCTGACTGAGCTTTAAGGAAAAACAGCATCCCCTTTCCTTGGACAGTACCCTTAGTGAAGACCCCAAGCTCTGAATAACACAGAGAACACAGCACTTCTTTGTTCTTTGCATCATTTGCACAGAAATCAATCATCTGCTGAAACACAGAGCACACCTGACTTCACCCTGTGGAAATCCTTCTTCCTCCCTGAACTCCTGGCTGCCTCACCAGAGTACAGGCACAATAATGACGAATTTCAGCAGCCTCACAGACTTTAGGTAGGCAGGAGGGAGTTCACAGAGAGACTGGCAAGAGGTATAAGGGTGAGAGGAGAGAGGGAAAAAGATCCCACTCTCTTGTTTCTAGATTTCTCTGGAAGAACTTGAGCAGAACTATGTCAGTTTTCCTACTGTGTCTTAAAACTGTTGATTTTCCTGGCTGTGGGAAGTCTTTTGTGGAAGATACATGCAGAGAAAGAAAAGATGAAACGGATAAGATGTAAAAAAGTAATTTCTAAAATTTAAACACCAGTAATTTTTTTCGATGTCTTAGTTTCTTTAAATCTGCTCTTTTACTCCTAATATGAAATCCTGGAAGTTTTACTCTGGAGCAAACCATCAGAAATTAAAAAGAGGTCAGTCTTTCTCTGCTTTATAGGGAGTTTGTAACTTGTTTTCACATATAAGTGTGTATATTTTGTCAAAAATAGCAAGACGTACTAAGCTAGATGTTTCTGAAATGGTCCCCATGGTATTCTGATTTCAGTCAATACCTCCATGAGTCAAAACAAATGCCAGGCTTTCCTCACAGACAAGTCTGAAAAATGTGACTAATTAAATTTCTAATATTTATAATCCATCTGAACTGATATGAAGAATTCTGCATGCCCTTTGCTTGTCTTTTTTAAACCAAATTATGCTCAGTGATTCTCATCCAAATGTACTGCTTGGCAGCCTTTACTGGTGTCTAGCATTCAAGCCAGGAGCCTGAAAGAAGTGAAAGGAAAATGCCTTCGCCTGCAATAGGAAAATCCTCTGTGACACCAGGACAGGCAGGGATAAGACCTGTCAAGCCTGGAGACTGCAGCTGCACTGTTGTGTGTGTCATCCCCCTACCTTCAACAAATCATTTCACCTCTGCTTTTCTAGCCATCATTTCTTCAGTCATTTGCATAATAAGCTTTGATGACAACAGTTTATTCAACAGATTCTCAACCGCAGAATTTATGTGCTTCCAGCACAAGGAGCATTAAAACCTGTGCATGTCCTGCTCACGGACCTGGAGCATCAGGTCCCACTCACCAAAATGCCTATTCAAAGGAAGAAACCCTCTACATTTTTCTCTAGCATGCAGCCAGCTCTAACTAGAAGAGGTTTGGGTTGAAACACAGACAAGTTTGATGCCTCCTTTGTTTTGGAAGGCATTCCCTTACTGTCCCAGATTACTTGTGTCCAAATAAACACCACAAAAATACAGGACAATAAAAGCAGAGAACATGCCTCAGCAATATTACTTATTTGGGATTTCTACTCTATGGCACTGGCAACTCAAGGAATATTTGAATAAACCTGAAATAACAGTAAGTGTTTCACGCGTCCAAAGTTCTCCTGGCCTTTTTCCACACACTCATCCCAAAAATGCATTAAAAGCTTCTAAAAATGACTCACACTGCTGGTAGTAACTTGCTAGAAAAAGAACATGGGTATATTGCAACAATCCTCATGCCTCAAAAAAGTTCCACTGCAAACTCCATGCCAGATTTCACTGCAAGCTCAGTAATGACATGCTGGCTCTTTTTACAGTCTCTACAGGTCTGAACGTGAAAGCACTGCATTTACCAGCAGCAATCATTTACACCCTTAGCTGATCACTTCAACTCCTACTACTGCATCTGACCTGCATCACTCATCTTCCAGCCCTGCGTATTTCAGATAAGAGACAGACTGCAAAATTAGCCCCTCTCATGCCACAGGTTAGAGTTTCCTGTGCTAAAAATAGTAGTGCATAGAAGGAACACTGTAATTTTAGAGGTCTTCTACTCTACCAAAACAGTCAAAGCAGGAGACTCAATAAATGAATGTGAACATTATTTTGTATTTATATTCAGCCTGTCACCCAGCTTACTTTACAAGCAAGGGCATCCCGAGGACATTTTTAAGACTGCAGCCCATTTAAGAGCTATGAGGCAGTACATTGCTACACTGACTATTTGCACTAGTGTTTAAAGATTTCAACTAGGTCAAGACACTGTTGAAATATATCCATCCACAAAGATGCTGTGATCGTTTTTCAGATCCTGCATGACTATATTCAGCAAAGAGAAGAGCTGGAAGGAGCCTTTTTGTTGGTGGAAAGATGCTCAAATGATTCTGACTGGTTTGCTGAGATTTCAATGCTTTCATCAGCAACAATAAAATCCCAATTGCAAGGCTAGTTAATAATCTTTTTATTAGTTATTGTCCCTCTACTCTTGTATTTCAATCCTTCTGTTTGGTTTGTATGGACTAAAAGCAACCCCTGAGTAAATATACAACAGGTTCTTTATGAATCTTCCTTTTTAAAGGTATCCACAATTTCTTCTAAAGGAAGCCAGGATTTGCTACCTCTCTCATATTGGCCCAGAGGAATGCTAGCTACTCAGAATGACTTATTTCTTACAAACTGGTTACAATTTCATGGAATAGGAAGGGATTGTTAAAGGCACAGGCTTAAACGCTGGAGATACCAAAGTTTTCTAAGGGCATATTTAGAGCTCCGTAAGTGATTGCTTAAACTTTCAGCTGAAGTGAGCCCTTGTTTGAATACATTATTCAGGGCCTCCATTGAAATGCACAGCAAGTCCCACGGGCTGTTTGTCCCAGAACTGCAGGACCATCCATGTGAGACGGGCAATTAAAAGCATTTGGGAAACAGTGATTTAAGGTCTGAAGCCTTGCTGGTAGGGTCTCAGTACACTGACAGAAGGTGTGACTTGCAGCACAGACCACAGCTGGAACTTTTCACGGACCCTCCTTTCCACCTGTGTGTAATCTGTTGCCATTTCATCTGAGGCCGTCCTTACTAAAGCCTCCAGTCCCTGCAGACTAAACCCCAATCTGGCCTCATTCTCCCCACACTGTGAGTAGTCAGCAGGCTGCTTCTGAAGAAAATCAATCAGGCTGCCTGAGCCACAGACCCACCGTGAAGAAACATGCTGTGAGGTACTAATTGCAGGGGCAGCTGTCCTTCCTTACCAACCCTATGTCAAGAAAACCAACACCTCCATTGTTCATTATGGGTTAAGAAGACTTCTGCACACACCACTCCACATCTGCTGAGGCTGCACACAGACCAGCTGCAGGGAGAAACCCTAACCCTCTCTGTCATCAAATAACTTACACAGACTGAGACCTCACCCTTCTTTTTCTTTTGGGTTTTTTTTTTATTTCTAATTTTTCTACTGTACTGTCACTCCTCCATGACAGACTTTTAATCAATACCTCACAAGAGTTTTTTTGTTATTTGACAATTTACTGGCACGCTGGCTATATAAACACATTACTAAATGCTTAAAAGCATTACGACATGTTTTACCATGGTCCCTCTAACATGATTTCTTCAGATAGTGGTGCTTGGTATCAAGCATTAATTCCCAAAAGATACAAAGTTTCATCATGGAATAGAAAACTAGGATGGAAATACCTGAGAGAACATGTTTAATATTAATTTCCTCTTGCACAGACAAAGCCTGACATGGCTGTAAAACCTTGTAGCAATCTGTGTAAGAACCTAATCTTGTGTGTTTCTCCTACCTGGTGTACTGTTACTACAAGCAATCTCATCTTTGAAACCCTCCAAGAAGCCAGTTCTCACTAATACGCTGACACAGGATTACTTCAGCACTACATCCTCAAATGGTATTGCAGATAACTTTGATCCACATAATTACAATTTTTTTTGCTCTCCCTGGTGACACAAAACTGAGCAACCTCTTTGCAGACTACAGCTGCATGCAGGGGAAGAGAGAACATAGGTTTATTGCCTCCTCTTCTTTACTGCAGGTTAAGTGAAAAGGAGGAGGTGGAAGAACCTCACTTCCAGCTTATGGATGGGGGCACGAGCATTGCATTCCACAGAGGGACAAGGGACATCAACTTGTAAAGCACAGGAAGAGTAGAAGAGGATTCTGAATCCAAATCCCAGCTTCAGTCATGGGCACCCACCTGCTGCTTCTGTAGATCTTATCACGCACTATCTCTTTAGGATCCCATGCCCAAATGCCACTTACCTCTTGATATTCTTTTATTTTGAGGCATTGCTTTAAAGAGAATACTCAAAATTTGCTGCTATTTCAGAAGTCAGTTCAGTGATTTGTGAGCAAACCTGTGCTGCTCAGCTGTGTGACACAACAATCATGAGTCACACCTCTGCAAACTACAAGATTTAGAATAATAAAAGTGTTGGTTGGCTTTAGTTGATTTAAATGTGGAATGTTTCTGCTCATTGTAAGGCCTCAAGGTCCAGCAATTTCATAGCTAAAAAAATGACAATCAAATTCAAGAAATATTAAGAAGTCAGCACTTGACCATGCCCCCTTTTCAACACTGAGGCCACCAGCAGTTTCTCCAATGCATTCTGCCCTTGCAGGCAGTTCATTCTCTCCATATAAGATGCCTACAAAGCACAAGGCTGACGTAATGCTCAGACTTGCTGCTCTGTGCTTTCTCAAGCAAGGAGATGTTCCAAAGCCATTCCTCTGCTGAAAAAAAGTATGTGGTTTTATAAAATTTTCTCCTAAGTAGCCCTTTCTCCTCTCCTTCCTGTACTGAGCCTGTTGTTCGAAAGCCATAATGGGAAATCAGCCAGGCTTAAATCACAGCCAATATCTGATATGTGTAAATGAGGCACACCACGAAATATTCAGCCGAGCAGCTTTGTGTTGCTAGGACACCGGAGGTCGGGCAGCACTGAAAGGGCAGATTATTCCCACCCTGGCACAGGGCTCCATTCACAGCTGCCTCCCTCCCGGAGCATCCCTGCCTCCCAGCTCCCTGCCCTGGCCCTGGCCACAGTGCCCAGCACACAAGCCCCTCTGCGCCAAAAATGCCCCAGTGGGCTGCACCTGGCTCTGGGTGATTTGGATCATTTCCAAAGGCTTGCTTCAACCTGAGGGAGCCCGGGGTACTGGGGGGGCTGCTCCAGAGCTGGGCTCCAGCAGACTTGCAGTGTATGGTATGGAGATCTCCTTTAAGTATCAGAAACCCTGTAACACTGCATTTAAGACCATTTTTAAGTCTAGAGAAGGGAAATTCAAGTTTACAGAAGTGATGGAGATTCCTGTGACCCGTACAGATGTCTGCCTAGCTGACAGCAAGAATTGTGTGATGACCCAAATGAAGGGACCAGCTCAATCTTAGGTAACTCATGTGTTAACTACTACTACATCTTATGTCTCAGTACATCTCAGAAAGTATCAGTTTAATTTTGGCATTTTTCTTGGAATTTGGTCCTCTGAGCTACTGTTGTATTCGTATACATTTTTACATTATATATTAAGGACTTGCTTTGCAGATCTGCAACTGACTAGACAAGAGACAAGACTAGTGAAATGTGTGTGTTTGCAGGGCAGGGGCAGAAAAAGAAGGCAGTTGTTCATTCTTACATACATTAATTTCTCAAAAAAAGGCAATAAATATGTTTTCCTAGGACAGCTTTGTTATAACACAACAGTCCTATCCCATCCTCCCACTGAGAGCTGTAGAGTCTCCTCCTTCAGTTCTTTGATGTTTCTGAGAACTACATCAAAATCAAATTAGATATTTCTGGTAATTCTGAAATTTCCACTGTAAGTCAAACAAAAAGCCCCTTTACTGATTTCTTCATATTCATTTTTGAGATGGAGGAGCTGCACGGATCACAGCTCTCTGTGCTGCCACAGAGGCCACACACAGGTGAGTCAACATCACCTTAGGCCAGAACATCAGCAAGCTCCTGTGTCTTCTGCATTGATACTAATTGCATTCAGTAGAGAAAAAAAAAACACCACTGTCAACTCATTGCAACAGGTTATGCATTAGCAAGCATTAATATGACTTTTTTGTTCCAATTCCTATACAAGTGTGAAGTAAGAGTTAACTATAGAGTAAATTCACTTTGTTTTATTAGCATGGTGCAGGGTTATCCAAAATGGATGGCAATAAACCTCCTTAACATCAATATGATTATCAAAGCAACTGTTAACTGATTTATCTACACATGCATATCTAAAGAGAGAAAAAATGAATTATAGTAAATGGTAACAGTACATCAGGATCTAACTAATTTAACATTCAGCTGCCTTCTGAGAGACTTAATTGTTGACGCTACTGCTCATCTCCTCCAAGCCTGCAGAATTCACAGCCATGGATGCTGGTCAACAGCCCTTTGTTTCAGTAAGGTTTAGTTCAATCTTCACTTAGTTACATGAACCACACACTTGGTTGATTCTATGAATTTTTAAGATGATTTTGTGGAGAAAACTCCTGCCCTTACAATCTGTTGTGTCATATTGAAATATGAATATGCCTCTTCTTGTCCTAGAAGTGGATTTTTTTCTATCTTCCACCATATTTTCTGATCATGGTGAAAACACACTGTTGAGACTCCATAACTGGTTAAGTGCATTTTCACTGCTGCCTTACCAGCACTCTTTCTCCAGGAACTGGCCAGCTGCATGGAACACACACCACTGGAAGCAATGGACATAACAAGTCTTGTCTTCTCTGCGCAGATGATTTGTGACTTTAGGCTGGGCATGCGCTGTAAGGGAGCTGCACAAATGTCTCTCCCCTTCACAGCTGTGTGACAAGAGGTACTATGGCTCCAGGTGCTCTGTTACATGCTGGCCAAAACAGCATCAAACCAGTAATAACTTAGGCAAAGCATTTACATGTGTGCTTAGAGCTCACTGAGGTCAGTGAGATGTACACGTCCTGTAAGAACCAGGCTGATTTGAGATGTGCTGTATTATGCATGACAGGGGTCACAGGGAAATGCAATTTTAGTTGGCTGAACAGCCATTTCTTCCCTGAGAAATTCCTAGGCTGGCTTAAGTATACAACCCAACATAACCCTTAATGTTTGTCTCAGAAGGGGACACTTGAGATAAAATCAGCTTTCCTAAAAGCAATTTTGCTTGACATGTGAACTGTTTGCCTACATTAAAAACTTCCTTGAAGCTAATTTAAGTGCTACACCACTCCTAATATAAATCATCATTTCTCCCTTTGAAATACTACTTTTAATTGATGAGGCTGGTCACTGTTTCTTTTTGGCTAAATATGAAGTGTGCACAAATGGTGTGTTTGGCAAGCTGCAGATGGACATACTCATCTTCATCATGCTGAATCTGAGGCAGCCATTTATTTGAGAAAGCCAGTATCACAGATGATTTGGCATTTATCTGGCTTTCTGAAAGTGGCTGTCTTCTCTCAACCCATCTATATGATCCCTGCTTCACTAATAAAGGTTTGGAGACCCCTCCAAAGCACCTACTTGCCACATACTTAGGAGATTTTTAGGTCTATAGAGAGTGAGTTTCAAAAATGCCATGACTGATTACATCATGTAAACAATGGAAACAGAACATAGCACTATGAGTTTGGTGACAAACTTGCCTTCTCTATACAAGATATTGTAAAATGCTCACAGGGATGTGCCACAGTCCAAGGTGGCTGCCAAAACAAAAAACTTGCCAGTGTCCCAAATGTTTGATGTGGCACAATGGGCTTCTTGGCAAACAGCAGCTTCACAGACCTGAACAGTGCATGCTTGCCTGGTGCTTGGGACCAAGCAATGGAACAAATACTGCCCACAAAACCTGAGGAATCGTGCTGCTACCACCTCCCAGCAAAGCTCCTGTAAGCAGCACCAGCTGCCCAGCTCCCTGTTACCTGAACAGGGAATACACACCAGGAATGTGGAGGGGAGACAAACCAATGAGAGCAACCTCAAAGCTCATCACATGTCAGCCAAAAACTTCCTGTAGGTTAGACAGACCACCCTTGCAGCTCTGATGATGTCCTCAAACACGGACTTTATAGCTACTACATTCCACTTCATACAATTAAAATCACAACCTGGCTTCTAATGACAGTGTTAGGAATGGACCTGCATTGCTACTGAGGTTTATAAACTGCCTAAACCCACCAGAAACGGCAAATTCTGAGTGTAAGACAACAAAGATAAAATGCTTTGATGTGCTTTCAGTAAGCATTTTGTGTTTAATGTTTCATCTGATGAGGTGGCACCAGATGTTCTGAAGTGTATTTAGTGCTTACAAATGCATCATAGTGAGGTTAACCCAAAGTCTTTCCTGCATCCTGTGACTAAATTAAGAAAACACACATATATGTATGTACATAAACAGATACAAAGAGAAAAAGGTTTAGTAATTGATCTAAGCTCTACTCTTAAACAACATTTACTTCTGCTCTTCACACAGATTTTGTGTTCTGAGGGTAGCTTTGACAAAGATATGTGAATAGCAGGGACAGCACTCTAACTTTCAGTAATCTGTTTATGTTACAATCACTGTTGTAGGCTTAAATTTATGTTACAGGTTATAAATACATTTTTTGAATAAGCCAACAAATGAGAAACAAAATAAATCTTATCTGTTTTGAAACTAAGAAGATTTAGCAAAAGAAATACTGAATACATATCATCAATGTGCATACAACAACACCTGCTACATTTTGACCTACCACCACTGCTACCACTTGGGGTTTAAAAGGACATATTTTAACATCTGTGAGAGACGAGCTACAAGTCATGGCAACACTGTTTCCTGGTCCCATAGGCACTTTATCAGATCATATACCCTCCATCTAGATTTGCAAGGCAAATTTAGGGCTGCGCTTCTTGAGACCAGAATAAAACTCCCATAGACTTCAATGATGCAGGATCAAACCCATTCCCTTCATAACAGGTTCTCTCAAGCAATTTTATCCTAATTTTCTACCCTGTGGCTGAATTCTAATGTTTGCAGAGACAAGCACTTTAAGTGGGAAAGCAAGGCACAAAGTGCAGATCCCAGAAGCAAAGGCAACCAGTGGTGAACAGCACTATTTTACCTGCTGTGTTAGAGGGTTATTTCACTGGGGGCAGAAAGGAGAGCTGACATAGCAAAGAAGGTCAAAATATACCAACTACTATGCTGTCCTTTCCATTACTACTGCAATAACTTTTTTTTCCCAGGCATGTTCCATTTCCTGTATCTCTGTGGACAAAAATTACTCTTTCAAGTGTGCCCCATCAAAGTTTCTCCAGTAAAACTACAAAATTAATTTAGACTTCTGGGTTCTGAAGATACCTTGCTTGACTCCCCCCACCCTGAATACACTTGTCCCCAGTATTACTTTCTTATCATGCAATCAACACAAAAATACATGTCTTATGCCTTAATAAATGGCAGGATTACTATAATCCTTAACTTTACATAGCTGGTTTTCCTGAATCTACACTATAGACTGATCAACAGAAAAGATCTTTCTCCAGGAAGCAGCCCATCACTATAACACAGGTCTTCCCCTCTCTGCACACACAGCTCTACTTCTGTCGACTTTTTCCCAGCTCTGCAAACAATCACTCCTTTAACTTTCAAACAAAGTGTGATTTAGTAAAGCAGACTGCTTGGCAGCAAAGCTCTCCTGGTGTTCGAAAATATGATTAGACCAGTAAATTTAGTTCTTTTTTTCACAAACTTGAGTCTGCATGCATTTACCCTCTTTAAAAGAATATACAAGCACAGAAACATTTCCAGTACAGCTTGCTCAGGAAAACTACAGGAACTTTCTATTCTTTTTCTACAAGTCCACTGCAGCTTCAAGTATGCAAGATTAAAATAATTTAAAAACTTGCATGAATTAAAGCCCTTACCTTTTAAGATGTTTTTCCCCTTCAGCGTTCGTCCATTGTGAAAAACTGAATCTTTAGCAGTTGCAGCTATGCACACACACACACACGCAGACACACACAGAACTGAGCTTTCTTCAGCTCACTGGTATTTCAAGTCTTTCATGTGATATCTTTGGCTGTACTTGCTTAATTCATTCCTGCTGCTACTCAAAGGAAGTCAAGCCTAGCGAGGGCTGGCTCTACAGCAATCACTGAAGATATTCCTGACTAACAGGACATGAGGGCTAATCTCACCTTATAGGCAGCAAGAATGTGAATATATTTCACAGCCAACAAATTCCTAAACCTTAAGAGATAAAATGCACAATATGCCCTAAGACACAGCTTATCTAGGAAGAGACTTGTGAACTTTAAAGTTTTTGCTAAAGAACAATGCTCTGTACCCCAGTGATGCTTTTGGAGCTCTAGAGATGTCTATTTATCATGGACTGTGCATGTTCCCTTGGAGTAGTTACCATGAGAACACAGCAAACAGGATTTGAATGTAAATTGCCATTTAGAGATGGGGGGACTTTTTTTTTGTAGTAGTTAAAGAAGAAAACTTCCAGAGCTTAATGAAGTACACAGTTTTTCAACGCATACATTTGCAAGACAATGTTTGCAATTCAAATGCTTGGTAGAGCGCACAAGAAGGAAGAAAAGCCAAGTTCTTTGCTAGTATTTATAAAAAGCAAATACTTCAGACTTGGGATCAGTAGTTGCAGTTCCACAATTGCCTATCCACATAGCCACATATAAAGGAATTCATAAGCCACAAAAAATCCATCAGGTGGCACAAAATGCAAGAATTATTGTAGTGCCTGAAGTCAGCTGTAGGTGGTAAGATCCTCTACTGCTGGCAGAGCAATTGCTGAAGCAGTCAAAATCTTTCTCACTTCTAGGTATTATACTGAACTGCACACCAAACATTGCACATTAAAAATATCTCATCCCTGGGCATTTGATTTTTCCACAGAATTGTTCTGGTACTTTGCCATCTGGGTCACCCCCATGCAAGTCCCTCCCAAAACAGCAATTGATCTCCATGTGCCCCTCCATCCTGCTTACATACTGCCAGGGATACTATCCAAGATCCAGAAATTGCTCCTACCACCTGTGGACAGAGTCCTACCAAATGGTACGTGCTGCAAAACATGCAGAACTCTTGTTTGCCTGCTCTGCCTGGAGTTGGGTGCAACCTTTACAGCAGAGTGTCTGCTCCCTTGCCTGCAGCATCCCATCTCAGCTGTATGTCCCTAGCCTTAAACAGCTCAATTTTAAACTCCTTAACCACTGTCACTGAAAGACAAACCCTAATACACTTAGCAAAAGAATGCCTCGTCAGCCCTGCTTAGCAAACAACTAATCTTGACGAAGAACATGTCTTGTCTGGGTGACTGCCTGCAGAGTGGAATGACCTACTTCAGCCCAGCAAGCAGGGACACTCTGATATGGGGACAAAGGGACAACCCGGTGGCTCTCAGGCAGCATAACCAAGAAGCTGCACCACAGCAGTGATGGGAGTGATCTTTCAGAGAAGACACTGAAGAGAGGCATGGCTTACTGTAGCACAAAACACCTTGTTCTTTCAGACAGGGATTCAGATTCACACGTAACATTACTGCCAGCACTCTGCGAGCAGGAGCGATTGCTTTCCTCACACCCACCCTCCTTATCACTTTTACCTAAGGAATGAGTCTTCTAGCGCCTGACCTAATTACTCAAATGATGTGTCACAAAATGATGCAGCTGGGACATACTCCACAAGTCTTGATCTCAAGCTATGTAATTCTGCAAAACCCAAGGCGACAAGATCCAGGTAGCTGAATTAAGTGGCGTTGGCCAGGCACGACACCACACCTTCTTGGTTATGAATAATAAAGCCTTATGAACTAGTCAAAGGGTAAGGAGGATAGATAGTTTGCAATTGGCCCCATGCACTTGTTGACCTCTGAGATCAGGCCAAAATGTTGTGTTTTTGGGAAATGGTTGCTCTCCTCTCAAATGATGAGCCTGAGCAGCAGCTCCCCGAGTCTGACCTAGGCAAGAGCAATCCATGCTCAGAGCCTGTGGCTCTGCTGCCTCCAGAAGCAAAGACAGCAGTAATTGGCAGCCAGAAAGCCTTCTTAAACCAAGTATTTATTGAGAACAACTGAGATTAAAGAGAGATTTTTTAAAAGGCAATAAGGATCTCTAATATATGAGCTGCTTATACAGCTGTAATTGAATCCTGCTAGACCTTAACTTTATACAGATAGCCCCCCACACACACCCAGCAGCTCCACCTGGGGGCTACATTATCTATTTCCTCTACTTTCAAAGTATGACAGAATAACTACTAACATGATCAGGCCATCTATTACCTTTTTCTTATGGACAGCAAGTCAAATTTACCCTGTGATCTGCTAGCTCCCAGTACCAGACACCACTGCAGCTTTGCTGCAGAAGAGCGACCCCAGGGCTTGGCAACTGACTAAACCATAGAGACACCTCCATTTAGGGCATAACACTTTTTAGTTTTTAACTGCTGGTCTCAGCATCTCTAAAAACCCACAAAGGCATCTGCTCCCCTGTAAGGAGAGCCAAAGTCTGCTGAATGTTACTGTATAAAGCAAATGTTTGGTATACAACTCCAGTAGGATGAGCATAGAAATTTGAATATCCTTATTAAGGAATTTTTTTAAAAATAAAGACTTCTGAAAGTAAAGTTATCCAGATGCTTAGGAATCCTGTACTTCAGGTACAGTAGAATACCCTTCAAGTTCAGAGTTCCTCTACTTATATCTTTCAAGGTTATGTGTGCTCTTCCTGATGCAGTACCATTAGACTTGCACTCTTCTTATCCATATTTCTGGAAAAAAAAAAAAATCTCCCTTGAAGGCAAACTCAGTAATTCATACAGTCAAGTCTCAATATGACAATACTGCAATTCCAGCTCGAAAACCAGCTCACCTACTGCGTTCTTTGCACTTGTACCTGCTCTACAACCTTCACACAATCACCCTTGCAGATGGGGTCAAGCTCTGCTATCACTGTTCCTTTGCACTGCATTCCTGAGCTGTACTTCTACCTGGTGTTTAGGCTGGTATCATGCTATACTTACATTTGTAATGATTCAGAGCTATTTTAAGAACACAACTTTAATTCAGGCGCCAAGCAAAATAGGTTTGTATCTTATTTCATATTAGAGGACAAACTGCTTGCTATTCCAGGGTGCCTCATGGTCATTAATGACCTATGCCTCAAAGTACACTGTAGGTGCCAATAGCCATACCTTGATCCCTTCAAATAGCTCTGTCCCCAGAAGCAATGTTAACAATCTTATTGCCTTGATACTAATTTTCCAAGAATGAATATGGAGCATGATAGGGCTCTAAGCAGCAGTAGATCTCACAGAATTTATTAAAGACTTTTTTCTACCAGTCTTCCTTTGAACTCCTAAGGTATTACAAGTTTCATTTTTCCTGTTGCTCCCTGTAGCCCCTACCCTGCAGTAGGATTGCAACACAGATTTAATTCTGTCTCACTTACTTACCTGACCTAATTAAATTTTAAGATTAAAAAAGAGTTAATGTGAAAACCTGAAGAGAAACAGAATTGTCCCTTTAGAGATCACAAGGTCTGAGAGAAGGCGGCTTTTATCTTGACAGTGACAAGACCATCACTACAACAGAGGAATGAGACAGACAGTAAATGAGTGGACAGGGACATGAGTAGAGACCCTGCAATCCTGTTGCCTGGTGGCACACACCAACACAAGTTTCCTATAAAACTATTTAAAAAGTGAAATCTTTGTCTACATCAAATACTTCATGTGAACTATAATTAAGCCAGGATTTTGTCTAGCAGGACTGAACTGGCCTTAGATCTGTAACCAAAGAGAAGTGCATGCACCTATTTATGTGCAGGAGAGAACAGCCACATCTGAACCTGTTGAAGTCACAAGAACAGGGGGATTATAAAAACAAGCTGTAATAACTGAGGTTTTGAGAGACCAGCACAGCTGAGGCCCTGCAGATGCTGGACGTGGGGCCACTCGCTGTGATTATACCAGTATCGTGCCACTGGAGATTATGCCAATAAATTTTCAAGAAACAGCCTAAATGGAAAAGGGAACCTGAAAAAGTACTTGAGGTAAGCTGCCCAAGGCTGGCTGCTTCTGGGCAACAGGAAAACTTCTGCCTCTGAAACAGCCTGAATAGGAAGTTTAGATCTTAAATTTACTCTGATCTGTCTCCTGAATAGCACCAAGGCTTAGCAACTTTATTAATAGCAGCAAGCTGGAAGAAACATTCAGCCGATGATTGTAGGAATGGCTGCAGCTTCTTTTAAAAAACAGCCTTTTTTTTCTTGTTGGTTTGGTTTTGTTGTTGGGGTTTTTTTCTGGTGGTGTTTTTTTTTAATTTAAGGTACACAAAGAAAAGGAGACAGAGATGAGAAAAGGCAAGGTTGCAGGGAGGAATCATTATCAAATAGAACAGGAGACAGAAAAAGAAATATGAAACCAAGAAACAGAGAAAAATGTTCTAAAGTTCGAAAGGATGAAATGATACATAGCTCTGCCAGCTGCAGTGAAGATAAGGAGAGCTGAGGAGAAAGACACTTCATTAACAGAAAACACTCATTAAGCATACCAAGTGGAAAAGTTTCCATGTTATGGGTAGTTCAGAACAGATTGGAAATTGTGAAAACAGATACCCTGATTGTTCTGTGGTCTCCCAAAGATTAATGGGCCTCTGTCCTTCTGTCTGAGGCCTGCCTGCCGAAATGTCTTGTGACAAAAGGTCACGTAGTCCATGCGCTCCCTTTAGGAAATTGCACTAATGAGTGTAGAACCTGCTTTCATATGTAAATGTTCAGTGGTTTACTGCTGAATTGTTTTTGCTTGCCACTGCAATATATTTAAAAACTGAACTTTTGAAAAATTAAAACAATGAAATAATTACTGTAAATAATCACATCTGCTACCAACATGAATACGCTTCCATATCTAGAACAGCAGAAAAAGTAGTTTGATGTACATTCTGCTTTTCAAAGGCTTGAATCTGACTTCTATTTGCTTAACTTCATTCACCTACAGAATTCAAACATGCTTCTTGAGTTCCCCCAGCTCCTCCCCTCCAGTTACAGAGGATGTCCACCAACAGGTGTTTCCCCTATTTGTACCCAATTCAGAGAGGAACAAGTAGATGGAGAGGCTTTGCTCCCAATAACACAACTCCTTAACGAATCTCTCTGGTCCAGCTCTCCTTTAATGCTGTGTATTTCAAAAAAGCAGTAAAACACCCCTTTCTTCCACATACTTAAGTATTTGGCAAGCACTGTTTAAATACCTTCCGAGTGACATTTATCATTCCATATCACCATGACTGCAGATGGAAAACACAGAGGAAAATGCTCAGTGAAGACCTTTACTTTCTTTTGATCCAAGTTTACTCCAAATAGCTCATCTGAATCTTTCAAGCAGTTTTTTTTCTAACCAGCCCTGCACAGTGAGTTATGTATGTGGTGATCCCTGGTAGTCCATGCACAGCTCCTGTGTCTCTGAGCCATGCTGGTTCACAGCTCTACAAACTGAGTCATCTTATTTTCCTTTGTCTAACTGAAAAGAAGCCACATGTTGTATGAGAAGATAAACTACAAACCGCTCAATGGGATGTGCACCTACAGAATCCAGCAAAGGTACACAGCAGCCAAACAGTGTTTTTGTGCCTGCTCCAGTGCCTGCACTGCTGCAGGAGAGACACCAACAATGTCACAAGGTCAGCACTAAAAATCTGTGTCTGTTCAGCGTGGAGTGGGGGACAGAGAGCAGCGTACAGCAGGTAAAACTTCCAACAGTGAATCCCAAAGGTGCATTTTGGTAACACTTCCCTGAATGAAGAATGCCATCAACAAGCATTATATATGGCTTTCCTTCTCATTTTCAGTAAAATCTTCCACTGAGCCAGCTACAACAGAGAAGCTCTGTGACATTTCACTCTTCTTCTTCAAACAGTATTTCTTATTTAGTAAAGCCATTGATTTAAGTTAAATTTGCAATCAAAAAAAGGCAAATGGAAAACAAGTACAAGCATTTTTGCATAAGATTTCAATAAGGTTTTACATGTACATTGAAATGGATTGTCTACAGAAATTTCCCAATCTGTTCCTGCATGCACTCCTGCAGTTAGAGGTGGTCCCCAGAGACTGTCTCAAGCTTTTTCTCCTTGCACAGCTGCTAATTCTGTGAGAAATGTGTTTTAGTGGTAGTAAAATATATGGGCAGATACAGTAACAAATGCCAAGTTTGTCAGGGATGAAGCATTTAGTGAGAAAAGACTGGAAGAACAAGGAACATAGGAGTGGGAATTCAGTGTTTTCCTTGCTATGGAAATGCAACAAGTTCCTGGTTCTTGCATCAATCACAGCAAATCCTTGTAACTTTGCTACTGTGGAGATGAGCCTTATCAGTCAGATATGAAAAGACAGATAAGGAAAACTTGTGAGTTTGTTACTGAAATCCTTCTGGGGCTTCCAGAAAGAAACAGGAGCAGGGAAGCAAAAAAGCTTTTCAAAATTGCCTTCCTTCTGTGATCAGGGACTTTGCCAAACACGCAAGCTCACAAATTCCAGCTACTCGCCAGGGCTCGGTGATCCACGTGGGTTCAGCTGCCTGGTGGCTTCACACCTCAGAGTACCAAACACATCAAGACACAGAAAGTTGCTTTTGTTTGCTTCCAGGCTGCTTCCTCTTGCTAAGGTGCTCAAAATCTGCATGTTATTTGGCACATCACAAATAGCAGCACAAAAGCAGAGTTAACAGTCAGCAACTGAAAACGTGTAAAGTCTAAGACGTACTGTCCAGGTAGCACTAAAACCTACAATGAAATGCACACATTTGCTTTGTTAGTATCCTGATTAACTAGACAGCCCAGAAAAATGGAACATGTAAATATGAATCTATAGTAAAGTCACCATGAGCTGGCATTTGAAAACCATAAATCAGATTAGCTAGCACCTCTGCCTGTTGTGTTTTTAACAAAAGCAGACCATGCCCGAGCAATAGTCTATTATGCTCAAAACAGATGTGCAAAACCCCAGGATATCAGAACCAGGCTAACAATATTAATTTCAATGACTACTGTACCATTACCACTTCATTTCTAGAGAGCCCTCCAACATGTTTAGGCAAATCTTGACATTGCCTTTCATTATGTGTATCTCAAAAGACCAATTGATACTGTAAGCCTTAGTCTCCAAGCCTGTTTTAAGAACAAAATTCTGAAACAGAACAAAACATCCAGCATGTACAATTCTAGGTATCTTCATAAATTGAAAACTAAGAGTCTGACAACAGAGTCATTCACACCAGTTTTTCTGTACACATCTGAATCACTGCCTTTAGTGTCTTAAAACAAACTTTGCAATTTTGTTATTTTCTCCCTAAAAAGGCTCTCACAGAGTTGTCACAAAGAAGTGCAGCCTTCTACCTTCTGTTTATAACCTTCCTTAGAGCCAGGCATTTATCAGAGTTGTGAGCAATGACTATTAAAGAAGTGCATAGACTATGTGCAAAAAAAAAATAATTCGAAAGCCCATCCCAGTGCCTTCCCCTTGCAGAGCCTTCTACAAAATCAGCAAGGAATGCTACCTTCTGCTTCACACAGTGGTAAATAACCAGACAGACAGCAAAATACTGGGCCTGAGATGTACAGAAAAGATGGACACCATTTAAAATCTTACCTTCTGCACGTTGGGTTTGATGCACCGAACGAAGAAAGGGTTTGAAGAACTCAGCATCGCCATTAAAGAATGAAGTGATTCCTGAAACACAGGTAGAGAGAAGACAGTAATTCACAAGCTGGATTTTTGTACATGCAACATAACCCTGGACAAGAGCTCCTGCAGCTCAGCACTGCAGACAGCATCTAACTGCAACACCTAGTGGTGCACACCAGAAGTTACGGCACCGTGGAGGCTCATGCTTGCAAACAGACGGGATCAACACCTGTGTGTTCGCTTCTGCCACTGGCTCTTCTGATCACAACTGGCATCACTGTTTCACAACGAGCAAGATATACAGATTGATATGAAGAAAACTGTTCACAAGGAAACATCAAGCTCTTGTTTCAGGGATCTTTCAAACAACTGCTTAAGACTTAGGATCCACATTCCCAAACAGCTAAACTTGAGCAAGTCAAAAGGAAGGATAAGGGATCTATGGCAAAATCCACCAACTCAGATTTCCTCTTTTTATTTCAACTACCCCAAACCCATTCATCTTCCATCTTCCCTGAAGAAAACAGGTTTTTTTCTAGCTTTAGAGCTCTGAATGATCCAATGCACATTAGACTATCAGTTGTCTGAACCTCAGCCTGGAGGTAAAAATCACAAAATCCCTCAGTCCTTTTATGATTATTACTTTAATTACACATCCACCCCTTTCCCGTCTGAGCCATCATTCCATATCTTATTCCAACTTGCCTCATTCTGTATCATTAAGTGTGATGAACCTTTTTAAACTGAAGTCTTGCATTTACTTTGCAGATATACAAATGATTGGAGAGGAGCTCAAGCTGTGAAGAGCTTACAAAATTAGCAATGGCAAACAAGCACCTCTCAAAGGTGACACTTCGTGCCAGGCAACAGGGAGAATACAGAGCAGACTGACAAGGAGGCAGAAAGTGCACATTTTAAAGGACCAACACTGTGTGTCCTGCCATATGTCTTGGAGCAAAACTGTCAAGGTCAGTCTGTCATAACAAATTCTTCTTTTAATCTGCAGACCAAGCACTTACTTGGTGATTGAACATGCAGTGACAAAGGCAGCAGGCAGAGTTATGGCTGTGCACAGGAGCTGGTACAGGGCAAAGGGGGCAAACAGCAAAATGACTGGGAACATAAATGGAAGTTCTTGGTTCGCTTGCCTTTGCCAGCCTATGGACCAGGGAGTTGGGCAGCAAACACCAAACAGAACATACAAAGACAAAAATCTTTGTGTAAAGACAAATATTTACAGCTTTGAAAAGTGAAGGATTCATCCATATTAAACCTGTGTGAACATTACATCTATGGACAATTCTCTCATCCCAGGCTCCTACTTACAGAGATTGGAAAAGTTGGTCAGTCTAAACAAAAATGATTTAAACTATTTTCACTTTCACCTGTGGTACAGCCAGCCAGATTCTGCACAGCGCTGCAAGCCTCTAAGTCACTGTCAGGTGATGAGCTAATCTGGAGTTTGCCCTGCTGTAATCAACAGGCTGAAACAGATGGTATCTAAACGCTGCTATTCTGTGTGCACCCCCAGGCCTGCATTAGGCAGGTCATCAAATGAAAAGAAGAGTCAACTAATTTATCATGAGAATAAAACGGTGAAGGCGAAGTTCTTATCTTCAGTTGAAATAAGATGGACTAATCCCTGTAAGGCTTTAAAACATGTAAAAACACCCAACTTAATTCTCTGGAGACCGCATGATGTAAAAAAGGCATGATCTTGTAAAGCAGCCCAGCTGGTTAATGGTCAGTTACTGCAGTGTTAGATAAGAGGCAATAATGTTTTGATTTCATGTTTTATCACCCTTATGTTTTCCAGGGCTCCTGACAGAGAACAGAAGGACTACTACAGTTTGTTCAACCTTACCAAATGAGTGAAAAAAATATGGTCTGTTTTTGTAAGGTTAACATCTTAGAGGTCTACTTTGCACATATACAAATGACTAAGTGGAAACAGTACCTTCTGCTACCCCAGAGAACCAGCAAGTAACACCATCTCATGACAAGAAATGGATACTTCTGAGATGACTTATGGTAGTACAAAGCGATGTTTTTCAATAAAAGACATTGTGTGTGCCCCAGCATACACTCCTTGCTGTTCTGTCCAACACTTAGCAACAGTCTATTAGGATAAAATCTGCCCTTAAGGGGTTTGAGTCTGCTCTTTTTTAAAAAAAGTGAATGAACTCTGCAAATGCATATTAATTCAAACAAAATGAAAGGCAACTAATCCAGACTTGTACTCATGCAATTTAGGAGATGTTTCATGCCAATCCTTTCCTTTTAAATAATTTGCAGATAGACTTTATGCTAGATTTCAATTTGGTGCCATTTTTGATGAGAGGCTATGAAGCCTCATAAAAAGGTATTTAACAAAAATGCCTTCCAAACTTTAAGTTAAAGCAAGGCAACACCTTAATGAGGTATTTATTCAGCAGTTATTTTTCTTTGCATACAGGCACTGCTGTAAGGCTTTGTGGGATTTTGTGGCTGGATTTAGATTAAAAAGACAAACCAGGACAAGAGAGACCAACTTCACAGATGAGCTTTAAAAACAGAACAAATAGGCAAGTGGGAAATACAACAGGAGTTTTATGGGGATGGTGTGATGGAAAGGTCAGTGTCTCCTTAAAGCTAACCAGGACAGTCAATTGGTTAATTAGCAAGGGCAGTGTCACAGTAGAGACAGCAACGTTTTAATGCTCAAGTGTTGCCTTTTTCAATCTGCACCTGTTCTTTACTTACCAGGGTCTGTCTATCACAGATTAGCTACACAGCAGAGACGACACATTAACTAACCTTGAACTGGAGACTGACAGTGGGTTTTCGGTGCTTGCTTCCACATTTAAGAGTGTCCTGATTGTTGCGACTTGAAACGTGTTCAAATAGATCATAGATGAAATCAAGACTGAAATGGAAAAGGAAAATAGTATTTTTAAAGTCCATCCTAACAGACTATGAAGTTCACCACTGTAGAATGCAAAGAAAACACAGTCTCTTAGCAAGAAGCTCCTCCATCACAAACATACTTACTGGTTTTCTCCACAATCTTCAATAAACTATAGATTTTGCCTTTGCAGAATTTACCCAGGGGAGAAAAAACAAAACAAAAAACAAAACAAGGGGGTTCTTTCTTCTCCACTCCAAACACATCATTAGGGAAATGAAGTGTGAAATCCTAGAGGCTTTACTGCATTTTACTCCACTCCCTCAACCAAAACTCCAGCTGACTGCAACCGGAATTATACCTGAACAAAGACTAAAAACAACACTTCCAGCTTGGTCAGGGACATAACACAAAACAGCCACCCATGCAAGCCTCACTTTCAGATAACAGCTGTGCATGCTGTTTCCTACCCTGTCAGTTGGCTGCTCTCCACTTAGCATTTCTACAGAAACATTTTAACATTTTACAGAGACATTTTAATTCAAGCTCCACAGAGATGTTGGTGCAAAAACAAAACCAGGCCCAGCCAAGTTTAACTCATTTATACTTTTTACCTAGATACTTCAATTGACAGATGTTGTATCAGAAATGTCCTAGATCCAGAACAAATAACATAGAGAGGGAAATGCTTATTTATTAACAAGTTTCCCCTGCACAGAAGGACTAAAGGCATTTACAAAGAAGCAACTTGCACAGCAAGGCAGGATGATTGGATGGATTATTGGAGGGCAGCAGATGAGACAGCAACATCCAGGCTCAGCTTCTTGTTTTTCTGCCATTCTTCTGTGTGCCCTGTAGTCTCAACCAAACCCCTACAAAAAGGGATGTGGTATCACCACAGCTCACAGGGTACCACCATAAGGACCCTAAGACCTTACACAGCACAATGACATGAGACATGCAGGTACCAAAGGCATCCAAGCTCAGACTTTCAGTCAGATAAATCTTAATAGAAATACTCTCCTTGAAGCAATCACTATATGGCAGTTTGCACTGTGGTAGTCTCTGACAGCAAGTGCTCAACCAATTAGGGAATGCCAGAAATACAAACATGAAGTCAAAAACCACACATGCATGCTGCCTACGAAGCACTCTGAAACAGTTAAAAACCACGACCACCTCCAGCATTGTTACTCATTACAGAGCAGCAAGTCAGTTCTCTAGGAACCCCCTGGACTGAACAGCAACAACAGAACAATGCAGGTAAATGCAACTCTGTGAGAACCGGTTACAGTCAGACCTGCTTACAGGCAATGCTGATACGTTCATTTCTGTGATATGATATGCCCATCTCTATTTCATGCTATGCTCATTTCAGGTCTGTCAAGGTCTGGTGCTATGCAACATCTAATGTACTCAAACCCCAGCAGAATTAGATGTTCAATCCTGGCAGAATTAGTTGATACAACACCCCTTAAAATCACGTACTTAACAAAAATCACAGAAACTTACCTGCTTTCACGTAACAAGTTCAGGAGATCATCCCTAAAAGTATCTCTGTTCTTCTCCAAGATCCCCCTGACATCATACTGGACCTAGAAGGAAACAGAGCCGGTTCAAACAACAAGCCAAACAGTCAGGCACCTCTCACAAGAATGGTGCTGTAAAAAGTGCTGAGGGAACAGAGTACTTTAGTTAATTTTGAGCAGCCTTGGGGGAAAATTAAGCTAATGAAAGTTCTGTTTGGAATAATTTCAGCAAATAAAGAAATTACCTCCCCAGCGTAGTGCTTCACTCCAAAGTTGTGAACAGCAACCCTTGGTTTTACATAAAAAGGATTGTTCTAATTGGAGGGAAAAAAAAGAGAAAAATATTTGGAGGGGGTTGTCACATTATCCTCTCAACCCATACTTAAACAGACCATTGTCTTCCAGTAAACTCCCTGGAAGATTAGCGCTCCAAAAGCAAACAAGCAACTCATGATAATAGGCTTTGTTAGTCTGGGCTGCTTCAAATGCAGTAATAACAGATTTATAGCACATAAAAAGGTGTTGTACTAAACCTGAACCGCATCTGGCAGAACCATCTATAAAAGGCACTTTGAAAGAGAAGGCTCTGTCTTAAATTGGCAGTTCTGAAGACTGATGGATATGCTTGCATCCCAGAAATTGTGAAAAATAATTCCAAAGTATCACAAATAAAGGTAACGCTAATCTAGACAGAGGAAACAGCGAACTTTCAGTAAATGACATCAAGGTGAATGCTTTATTTCAGCAAGGGAAATTAAAGATCTAAATAACCTGAGCTACTGCAGGTTGACAGAGCTCTCATTAAGAGCAGAATTTGACTTGTTCACCACAATAGAAACATTTATGTGAACAGCAACAAGGATATGTTCTTCCAGTAACCAACTTAGCCTTGACAACAAAGTATATGGATTGCCATGGAAGTAGGATCGCATCCAAAAAGGCCTCTAGAACTATGCACCCATATGTTTGAACCATGATTTTCTACTGAAGCAAAGAGATCCTACATAATTTGCACAGCAAATATCAGCAAAACATCACATACAGCATGCTGGGCATTCAACTTCTCCAGTAAGGTGGAGTCTGTAGCTTGAGGAAAATGGCTCTCCTCATTGATGAGTGCCAGTAGCCCCAGTTTCTAGAACAGCAAGAAGAGGCAGAAGATGAATTAGTGCATGGATGGACACAGCTGTTGTCCCCAGTTTGGAAAAATCACGAACTCACAAGTTGCTCTGTGCAGAGAGGCACAAAACTACTCATACACAAGTAAAACCCCACTCTTGAAGGTGACTGCAATCCTGTTTTTCTGGCAACGCTCCTTCTGAAATATAGAGCATATGATCTGTGGGCAAAATAAAGAAAAACAAGCTACTGGAAGAATCAGCTTTCCTGATGTAGGCAGTTTTTAGATGCATACAATGACATTGCCCCAGAATGTCATTGATCAAGATCTCCAATGATCAGGAGTCTGGGGAGTTTGTGTAAAACAGCCTTTCAAAAAAGTTTCTTCCATATAATTACCCACCCAGTTGTTGAACCAATGCAAACTTTTAGCACCCACAGTGCCCAGGGGCAGAGCAGAAGATAGGCAGTTTAACTTCACCCTGTGTGAAGCACAACCCCCCTTTGCTTTTACATACGCCTCTGTGTAATTTCCTTTGATGTTCCCTACTTCTCCTGCCTAGAAGAGGTGGTAAACAAAGCAAGCTACCCCACAGTTAATTAATGTGTCCAGCAAGCTCTAGTTTGATATAGCCTCTCAAAAAAACATGGTTCTCCAGGTGCACATTGTAATAAGCCACTTGCCAAGGGCTCAGAGCAGCTCCTGAAAAGCCACACTGCCCTGACTGCAGTCACGTCCTGCCAGCTGGATCCCCTGCCCACTGCCACTCACTTCTATGCTTGTCTGAGCTCTTGCAGTCACACACCCTGCATGGAGATAAGCTCACACAGCCTGCCTGTACTGATGGCAAGAGTGAGCATGGATCAAATGATTCTTTTTAATAATCTCCAAATACTGCTTTTGTATATAATCACACAAGGAGAAAAGTTGCTGCGAGGAAAAGAGCTCACAACATAATCCTTAACATAGCCATCCATGAAAATTATCTGATCAAAAGTTTGCTATTTAAACATGCAAGATCCACCATTCTCTTCACTTGTTCTTTGTGTTGACAAATGTTTTAAAGACCTATTACCTCAGAACAAAACAACTAAAAATAGGTAACAGTATCAAATTCTTTCTTACCTTTTCAATAAGATCCAAGCATTCTCCATTGTCTGTCCAGTCAATATCCTCCCAAATTAGTCCTTCCCTAAGGAAAATAAAGCGGGTCTTTTTATCAAAATTATTTTAGTTGTAGAAATGAGAGAAGCTGGTGTATTTATCTTGCAAATTACGGAGAAATCAGCTTGCTTTTATCAAATACACAGCTTTCATGGTGAGACTTTCAAAGGAAGCTAAGGTAGCTGTGAACAAAGGCTTCAACTGAACAAGATATTGTCAAAATTCTTTCAAATTTCTCCTCTCTCTCTTACCTGCTGTATTCCAGTTGCTCCAAGGAAAAGATATGCTTGTTGAAATACTCTTGGAGCTTCTCATTTGCATAGTTAATATTGAACTGCTCAAAACGGTTTACCTAAAGACACAAGAAATTTTCAAAAATGCACACACTTCAAGTATTTTACTTTGCAAACAATGGAATGGGTTTGGTAATAACATGTTTAAAAATCAGGTTCCAGAGAAGACGACAAAAATATGTAAAGCAATAAAGCATAAATATCAGACAATCCATTTGAATAAGCTTTTGAAACCTACCTCAAAGTTTTCAAATCCAAATATGTCCAAAATTCCAATAGTCTTGAAGTCTTCCTTGCTCCTGATTCTGCTATTGATTTTCTTAATGACCCATGCAAAACACTGAGAATAAAGTGCCATAGCCATAGAATCTCTGCTGTCTATTGCCTATGTTAAAGAGGGAATACACAACACATCAACCACTCCATGACTGAGAACTGACAAGATCTGCTGCTCAGTGTCCTTAGCACAGCACAAAACAATGTATAAAGCAAGCAGCTTCCTATTCCTATGCAGCTTGGCAGCAATTGTATTAACACACACAAGGCATCATGATTCGAGCTTTAACAGTTTAACTGAAAACTGTTAAGTTTTAAGGTACACTTATGTGTACACTTACGTGGCTTTAAAATTACACCTATGTGGCTTTAAAATTATATTTCAGGGCTAAAGCATTCAAAAAATAGGAAATTATAAACTTCAGGTATGGAGGAAGGAAAGAGAGGTGTAGGAAACAATACCTTAATTCACCCTTTTCCAGAGGTAAACAATGTTATGCACACCTATTTCTAATTCTCTTCTTGTAAATTATAAAAATATTTCTCCTAAAAATTTTGAAAAAAACACCTCCCTGACACAAATGTCCATAGTGAAAAAAGTATCAGCTTACATGTTTAGAATTTGAGAAAAATGGGAACTAATTAGGCTTCATAAGAATAAGAAGAGACAAGCTATAAGCCCTGGCCAGAATAATAGGATGGGATCTAAAGAGATTATACCCTTCCCAAAAAAACTATGTCTTCTGATTACTACTCTGATGCATGAGCTAAGCTTCTGTTCTTGAGTGATCAATGATTTCTCTGGACTTGAAGACTAAGACATCTTTCAAGGACCCTGAAAACATGTCAAAATTGAGATGCCTTTACCTGTTGTATACTAAGAGGTGTTAGGATTTCCTCTCCCCTGAGAATCATTGACCTCTGAGTCAATGCTTCTGTTAGCTGTGTGGAGTCCAACCCCAGTAACTCAGCAGATCTACCCAGGGCTGGCAAAAGAGAAAGACAAATACAAATATGTCCTTAAATGTATAAAGCTATGAAACCAATTTGTATTATTATTATTATTATTATTACTACTACACCACCACCACCATTTAAGATGCTCCTAAAATGAGAGGGATTAGAGATGAAAATACGAGAAATTCTAGGATACTGTTTTGCTGCTCATGAAAAGGCATAAATATGTGCAACTGAAGGAAATTAGCAGTAGAAGTACATAACAAATAAGTCACAAATATTTATTTTCCTCTTAATGCTACATGTCAACAACTCAAACTATCTACTAACACATTTTTCCACATACAAACAGTAATTGACACTTTGTCCTCATGAATGTGTTTCCCTTTTGTTTGGGATGCTGAGGACAAACCAATGAAATTTTTCTTCCATGCATACTTTAATTTTCAGTTTTGTTATAGTGTGGTATATAAAGCAGTACATAATGCTACTCTGTAATGCCATATTTAAATAAACATTTTAAATGCCCACTAGCTCAATCTTTAGACACACCAACATATTCTTTCAGATATCTAATTCTAGTATTGAAAGCTCTAAAAAAAGATACTTTCAGTGGAAATCTTGGTTAGGGAATGTATTTGAGTACTTATGTTTTATCAGCTTGAGAATATTTCAAAGAAGGAATTAGATTCAAATAGAATTTCATTACTGTTAATGGAATAAATATATGCCCAAGGACTTCCCAAATTAAGACCTAGCATCCAGCAGCAGACTACTCTGCCTTATCTGTCAAACCTCATCCTCCCAAAGTAACATTTTAATCAACATTTACAGATGTTAAAAAGCAGTAAAACCCTTTCACTCCTTGTCCTTGCTATGTTCAGATATACTAACTACAAATAAGGCTTTCAGAACCCCAAGAAACATTTAGATTTGCATGCACAGCCTTCTCACCTGCTTTAAAGGACACTTGTGCCCCACCAGCAGTGATGAACTCAATGTTTCCCAGATGCAAAATGCCAGCCAGCAGCCTCAGAACTTCTCGTACTTCCTCCCTGCTGAACTCCATCACTTCCATTGCAGTCTGGAATGACATGTGAGCTTCTTCAAATAATATGCACAGACTCAAAAATGGGAGGCCTTAGGAAAGCAAGTCAAGACTAAAAGAGAGCTGGCTCGAGTCCATTCCTTTGGTTTCATCCCAAACTGAATACACTCTAAGGCATCACTGGAACATCTTGGAACATGTAAGTATCATTCTGCTTCTAAGAAATTTCATTTTGATGCTGTAATGAAGTTGTAATTTGCTTTCAAATTCATCATTAAAATCATATAAATATTGGAACAACCCACTGAGTTGTGCACCAGATGCAATCACTATAGTTTGAATTATTAATTGATTACCTCCTGCATGTTTTTTTCCCAAAATTTGCCTATTGGCCTTGTAGATAACAAGGCATGCGGGAGAAAATACAGCAGCATGTGAGATTTCATCATTTTTGTTGCCAAACATGCACCTTATCAATGTGGTCTGAAAACTTCCCATCAAACTGAGGAAGAAAGGTATCCATATAAAAAGTGTTGAACTTATGAATAAACAATATGGCAACAATCAAGGCTCAACTACACAAATGAGGAGAAGAGCAAATAGTAAAATATTAAAAGAAACACTAAAACAAGAGGAGCACATGCTTTCCTTTGACACAGAAAGGGTAATTGTATGCCTCTTGAAATGACCAAACTTTCCAAATTTGGGTGTAATATAAGACTGTCTGAGACCAGACCACAGTTTTGTACCCTTACTCAGACTCATCATGTTATAGTCACCGCAGGTGTTTGATAGATGACATATTTTATCTTTCATAAATCATCCATTACAAATGGAAAAGCCTCAGACTCATCCCAAAATTCAAAGCAGGATAGAGATACTGGTTGAAGGTTAACTTTGTAAAGAAAACCTTTCACAACAAAAGGGCAGCAGCACTACAAATTCATCTTCCTGTCTCCTATTAAAAAAAGTTTCCCTTAAGTAACATTTCCAAGACTTACACTGCAATAAAAACAAGCAAAGAAGATGACTTTAACAGTAAAAGACAGGTGAGGGTGAGCTGTGGGGGTTTCTGCCCACCTCCTGCTCTGGGAATGCAGCCTAGCAGCCCTGCTCCCAGCCTGCTCACACTGCAGGTAGCAGGCAAACATCACCTGCCCAGCTGATTTCATGGTCTGCCTAGCCTGGGACGATTAGCACAAATTAAATGTCATGATAACCAACTTCAGCATGTGACTACAATATAGGTAAGTTACCAACGTTTCCAACACCTCCTTCTGCCATACAAGATGAGGGATTTTTACACTGAAAAAATCTGCTGCATCCACTACACATCAGTTTGTCAATTTGACAAAAAGATTAACATAGCTAAGCAAAAACATTTTGGTGAAGGGCATAAAACCAAATGTTTTATCTGATTTTTAAAATCTAACACATCACCTCAGTGTTACAATACCAAATTAGCGATCAGTATGGACTAATTGCTATGGAGGTGAGACAAAGCCATTCAGAGAGATTCTATCAGGACCTGGGTTTTTAATCTGTGCTTATGTTTTCATAACTATTGTGTAAGTTACTCCACACAAGTGGATTTCCCAACTGCAACTTAAAAGAGTCAGGGGTGCTTTGCTCCGTGTGCTGCACTGCAGACTGCACCCAGTAGATGCCACATGATTTGGGCAAAGCTTTCAGATTGAAAACCAGTGATGTATATACATACATATATATATGTAATATGAAAGAATGCAGGGAAAGGCAAAGGCATGTAAAAGTCTTAATGACTTGCCAACAGATATTCTTTTCATTTCAAAACATAGGCATTTTGCTGAATCACAGCACACTTTGAAACAACAGAGTAAAAATGAAATGCTGGAGGAAAGATAAAGGCATGCTCAAAATGACAATGAAGCATTTTGAGAAAATACAAGTCCCTGTAAGATTAATGCCTTAATGAGAGAGCTGCACATGGAGGAAAGCACAAGAAGGCTTTGTACCCTGCTCTGCCAATGGGCCCCACACACCTGAACTTCCAGCACTTTTAAAGCAAAAGAACTAGGGGAGCAACTCACAATTACTTCCTTGAAAGAATCTTTGTCACTGATTGTCTTATCTGCTATACATCCAGACTGGTTCAGGTAGTGGTAGTTCTCAGGTACAGATAAGTAAAAAGCATCTAATGAGAGAAAACAGGGTGATTGAAAAGAAATACCAAAACAAAAGTACTCCACAAATTACTATGTCAGAGTTACACAGTTCACAATTCATTTGCTCAGAAATTATGACAATGCACAAGACAAGGTTTCATATTAAAATCAGATGGGAGGTTATTTTGCTGGCTTTTGTTTTATTTAGCTGCATAATAGAGTTAACTCTACTTTTTAGCATGCAAAGACAGCAGGCCTACAGGGAGATGCTGAGACAGCTTTAGGCAATTTTGCACATATACAAATGTCATTTCTTTTGTTCAGTGGATTTATTCTTTATGAGAAAGGATTAGAGCAACCAGAATTATTTATCTTTGTTGCTGTGGAGTTATTTAGTACCAGCAAAAATATTCAGTTTTAACACAATGAGGCATGTTTGTCCCCAAGTAATTTTCCCAAGGCCACAGCAGAAGCTGGGAGGAAAACTACCGTCAGCTCAGTGACATTCTTCAGTTAAGTGGGTTCCTTTATCAAGTTGAGCTCAAATTCACACTCACTGAATCCCAGCTGAATAAATAACCTATTTCTCAGCCTGGGTTACTGGGTTTCTGCAGTTAAATTCTCCACTGCTGTCACCACTGCTGACTGCTAGCAGAAAACCACTACAGTTGTGTGACTTGTGCTTTGCCACTCACCTTTCTCTCTCTCTTCTATCCCTGCCAGCAGAGCATAGAATATATGATAATTTCTTTCCCCGGGGTTTTGTCTTACTACACGATTCTGTCAAAGTAAAAAATAGTTTTCATTTAAGTGATCATTTTAAAAACAAAATTTTTATCCATAGTTTCAGACAAAAATTAAACACAAGTAAGCAAAAGCAAACATCAACTTACTTTTTCCAATAAATCTGGAGCCAGCAAGAAAAGCTTCAGTCAAGGAATAAAGTAAAATCAATTAATGCAGAAGCTTTTTATGATCTTCCTTCTCTTGTTTGAGACAATAGGAACACTATCATGGTCTTTTCTTACTACATGCTAAGCCTGTTTCATACAATACACCTATAACAAGATAAATAAAGTAGCAACAATGATAATATTGTAGCAGTTCTAATATCAGTGTATCAACACCTTCTCTTCCATTCCATCAAAACTGGATTTGGCAGATTCTGCATTTTAAATGAAATCTGTTTTCCTTTGCTTTTTTTTTTTTCCTAAAGCTTCGAAACAAACTCAAGAATTAAATTTTTGCCACTGAAAAAACAGTTTATGTTTAAAACAGCAGGGAGGATCCCCTTGGAATATTCCTCATCCCCACACCTCTGGTGCTCTGGTGGAGCTGGCTCATAGCCTGATTTTGCCAAATGCAGGACAAATCCGAGGATTTAACCCACCCAGACTCATACTGCAGAAACTGAGCAGCTCTGCTCTTTCAAGTACTTTTCCAGAGAAGTAAGCAGCTTATCTTTGGATACAGTAATGAGGGAAATGGCTGACCTCAAGTTATTCCCGAGGACTCAGGCTGTTTTAGCTCATTACATGGGAAATGCACACGAGCCATGTCACGCTAGCGGCAGCAATACAAAATGCTGCTCCTCCAAGAGTACATACACCCCACACCACCACAATGTGCATGTGCGAATTTGGTGCTGGTGCTTCCCCTTCCCACCTACATCAGCTCAATTTAACTGTGTATATTTCAGGATGGGGTGAAAGGGCAGACAAAGGCAAGCCAGTTCTCCATCAGTCCTCCATGAAGGAGGTACATGGGCACTTCCCACAAACAGGGGTCAAATCACAAAACGAGGATACAATCCATAATTCTTCCTCCCTGAATGTTTCCTTTCTGACAGATGTTCAGCTGAATAAACTTCCCGAAGCGACTGGAGTTGTTGTTGTAAACAGTCTTCGCATTGCCAAAAGCTTCCATAATTGGACTATGAAGACAGAGAATGACAGGAGTGTTAACACATGACCAGCATGCCAACAGCTTCACATGGGGCTGGTGAAAGGAACAGCACTCTGACAAGCTCCCCTTTGACACTCTCCTCAGCAGCAGCCTACATCCCAGCATTACCCTCCATTTAGCAATGGGCATCTCAGTTTCCTGGCAGAAGATACAAGTATTGGTGCAGAAGATGCAAGTATTCATGCAACAGGATAAATCATACTGAACTACTCTGCAGCTGCAGACTAGTAACTGCTACTGATACTCCTTTTGTAATCGCTCAAAAGATGCACACGATTCTTACTGCAGTACTCAAATGATAGAAACAAGAAATCTCAGTACATGCAAATTGCTAGATAGATGTAAGGAGTCCTTATCCTAGGGCAATTAAAAAAAATTACATCAAGATACAGCATGTACAGCAGAGATAAAGCAAGATAAACAGAAGTAATAGCATCTCAGATTGCCTTTGTTTTTAAATAGTTTAGAACCATGTCATTTCACATGAACACCAAGATTTCTATTTTGCCTATGTTGATTGTGTCCAATTTATCTCATGCATTTACTAATCTGTCTTATCAGTTCTCCTTATTCTCCCTTTCCTCAGCATGTTTTTACCACTCGAGCACTTTATCCTCACCATGCTGTATCTTGTTCTACCATATCCTCAGGCTACACAAACTGAACCAAACTGAACCCTCCCATCACCCATTTCCCTTACTCCGATTATCTGAATTCAGCCCCAAACAAAAATAAAAGCCACCATTAAAGCTTCACCCTTTTCAAAACTCTGCATATTTTTGCTTCACTAAGAGATATCACCATGCCCACAATTCTCTAGAGCAACCAGGTAATTTTGTTTAATGGAGTGTTTCCCTTTCTCCAGTATACATTTTACTGTTCAGCCAACACACACACATATTTGAATGCATTGCAAGCTCTTATTTCAATGTTAAGGCTTATGTCTTCTGAAAAAAATACCCATGTATTGAAAGATCCAATACCTGCTCTCAAGAATAGCTTGCTCCACACAGGACGTCTTCTCTCTGGAGGACAGTTCCAGTGAATGTTGGCTCATTGCAGACAAGAACTTGAGAATCAGCTTAGTGCTCTCTGTCTTACCAGCACCACTTTCGCCACTGAAAGAAGAGGAGAAAATGGTTTGCACAGTCCCAGTGGCCAGTGAAGAAGCCCTCTGGCTGGCCACCCAAACTCCACATTGCAGGAGGTCAGGAAGACTGAGGTGATTAGAAGTGATGGTCAAATGGAGCCAGAACACCCTGTTAAACTTCCTGAATATGACATCTAAGGAAAAACACAAGCTGTGCTTAAGCTTCATACCACTGCTCAGATAGCATTTCAAGGCACTGACTGCATATGTACACACACCTAGGAGGCAACAAAGAGTTCTCTGAATGCAAACAATTATCCAACACTTCCCACCATCATGTTAAAACAAAGTCAAAACAAAGGCAGGGCAATGGTCAGGGATAAAGACCGAACTAAGAATTAAGATGGGAAAGTTTGGGATACATTGCAGCAATCTAGCTAATGAAGAGCTCTGCTGTGAGGAGGAGGAAGTTCGAGACACCAATACGCATTCTATCACATAAAGGCTATTGGTATAATTAATAATTAAATTCTTAGCAAGCTACATACTCTTTAATCAAACTTTTTATATACCTATTGAAACAAACCAGATTCCTGTGAGTTCAAAATATACAACTTCCACCTCTCATTACCATCAGAGGTATAAAACCTCTCATCATCACCCACAGGAGAACAAAGCTATTTGATAATACTAAATTGACATTTTAAAAACAACTGTTAATAAGCAACCCTGCTGATACAAACAGAAAGCAATACACAGTTTCTCTTCAAAACTAACACTCTAAAAAGGGAAAGTTTAGATTTGGCTCATTTCCCCAATACTCCTTCCCTTCAATTATGTATCCTAAACAGACACTGTGAGCCATTAAGAAATATAACTTGTGGGTAAAGTTTGTCAAGTTTGCTCACTCTTCATCTACAGTCATAGCATTGTATCCTAAGCAGTGGCCTAGCTCCTAATTAAGCTGTACCTAATTCCAGTCTACTCTCAAAGAAAGAGGGTACATTTTGGTTTTATGTCACCTTTTCTACTGTAGCAAGTGGGAATTTCATCACTGACTTTGATGGAGCACAACTGGGCATGTGGAGCAAGCTTAGATAATTTGACAGTCTTTTGCTGTGCCATTGCTGAGTAATCAGCCCACTGATTTTAGGTTACAACGAATTATAATGATGCGTTCTAGTAAAAAGCAAAGAAGAAAGGTACTGCCCAAAAAACCAGCATGACAGTTTCCTGCAAATGAATGTCAACAATAAAATTAGGGAAGAGACATTCAGGAAGCATAATGAGACATCTTCATAACCACCAATACGCTCCAGCAAATGTGATTCACCCATTATATTTATACCACATCAAACAAATTCTGTAGTGTTTTTTATGTAATATTACCTTTGATGTCTGGCCTTTTCAGCATTCCTTCTCTTTTTCTTTGCAGGCCCTCACTCACTCATCTCTTCTGCCCAAGAAGCAATATTAAGTAATATTCCTGCATTCCATACTCACCATAAAAAACCATCTATACTAGTAGTTTTGAGAGAGCTTCACAAACCCTTGCATTATTCTTGTCTAGTGCAAAAAATCATCAAGTGATACACACCTCTTCCTGCTCAATTCTCTCCCTCTGAGCCAAGCATATAGCTTAACAGCTGGCACAGGGTGACACTGAGGATATCACCTCTTTTCACCCTCCCTCTGTCTCCACCCACTGTCCCTTGGTCTGGAGAATCTGTAGTTCTATGTAAGCTGAAAGTTACCCCACTATAATTGAGCCATTCTACAAGTGAGATATTCAAAGCCAATGGAAAAATATCTCTGGTACAGCTGGCGTTATACACCACTACATGCTCTTGTTTTTTTCTTAGAACAGGAGAGACTCACAACTGGTTCGGTTCTGTACGGGTCCAGTGTCCTATTCTGACAGCTGCCAATTGGAGATGCCCATGGAAGACATATAATTATTTCCCTTCTGTGTTCTTCCAGCTTCCAGTTAGTTGCTGTTCAGAGGCTTCCTGATCTAAACCTGTTTTTTAAGTGTCTTGTAACCCTCAATATATTTATCTTCTATGAGTCTCTAGCCATACTCCCTTAAAAAACAAATGGTCTTGTTTTTTCAGATCCACCTCCTATTGGCTTCATTGATATCTCTCAGTTCTCATGGTGGAAGGAGAAACCAACAATTCATCCTGGTGCTCTTTCTGCTGTTCATGACTTGATGGTTAGTGCTCCAAATTCAAGGTGCCTGTCTCCATTAGCCATTCCCCATGTTATTTACTTTTTATTACTTTTAAGAATTTTCCTCTGAACCACCTTCAGTTCCACAAAGTCCAAAGGATGGATTTACACAATGTTCTCTACTCATTTAGTAGTAACCACTCCATTCTATTCACTTTCACAGTTACATGGGATCAATCTTTCAGAGTCCTTAGAAAGCTTTTGCCTACAAGGTCAGTAAAAGGGTGAATTTTTTAGTGCAACCTTTCCAGCAACCTTTCCAGCCCATGAGTTTAAGTGCCCAGCTTGTTCCACATCACTACATTCAGGACTGTGAACATATTAATTCTGACAGCAGGCCAGAAGGCCCCTACTTAGAAGATCTTTAGACTTTCTCCATGACTTGTTCCATGCAGGGCTAAGGGCACAGCAGCCTGGACTCATGACTGCCACAGCACAAAAAGGGATCACTGACAGACACTCCTCATTCTGAAGAATGTAACACAAAATCATTTCCCTGTTCTATCTGGGTAAGAGACAGAACAGTCTGCAGTGGCTGCTAATCGCTAGCACACCAAAGACACTGCTCCAAGAGCACCTCTGGAACTCCTAATGCAGCTCCTGAGGGCCAAATGACCAGAAGCCCCACATGGAGGAAGGGCCCAGGAAGGCCAAAGGGTACTTGAATTGAGACAGGAGGCCAGCAAGTCTTGACCCTACCTCTTCTTGGAATTTCTATCTAACACCACTGGAACCAGGAGTGGTAGCTATACTTGTTATTTTTTGTATCTTTCTTTCTTTCTTTCTTTTTCTCTAATTCCCTCTTCTCAGAGTTTTGTATAACTTAAAATTGGATGAGCTTAGAGTTTGCAAAGTTAAAGGGCTAAGTTAACGCTTTGAGAACTGTTTTATGTTGATGGAATGTTGCTCTAAACCTTTGCAAGAATTCTCTGATTTCATAAAGTTGCCAATGAAGTTTTTTGTTGTTTTGACCCCTTGAGAACATCTTGTCAGTATTTCTCCCATGTGTCTGAGTACATTAACAACTCTAAGTCCTTTTAACAGTCTCATCAAATAAGGTTTTTGGGGCTTTACAGTCTGCTACCTTTAAAGCCCCAAGACAGACACACACAGACAAAACAGGCCCCTTCAGCAAATATACTTCATCAAATACACATCTGAACTTTGGTGCGTCAGTCTCACAAGGACATCACACCCATCACAGGTCTGGGTCCCATATAAAGGGTTTGGTCCATATTGATTTTCAAGCTGAAAAACAACAACAAGAAGTTTCAGGCCATTAGATAATAACAGAGAGAACAAATTGGTGTCAGACAGTGATTTCCCACTCACGGCACTGACTCGAATGTCATGCAGAGCAATGGCTGTGGCTCCCTTTACACTTCTTTGGGAGTGCTCTGACGTGGATCAGTTGCAATTTTATCTGAGAGAAGAGCATGTGTTTGCTTCTGCATAGACTAGATCACCTTAAACAGAGCAGCAAAACAAACCCAAATCCAAACCTAAAGATATTTTCCTATTGTTGTAATAAAGGCTATAAGTGGAGGTTTGAACTTGGTCTGGACTTGTGAACTTCAGCTAATCATGGGGGAGCTCAGTCCCTTTCCTACACCAGGACAGGCTGTTTGGCCATTGTTCAAATCAGATGGACTTCCTTCATGTTCCTGAGGCATCCAGCTGAAAAATCAGAAGATGATTTTAATACGGTGGGCTTTTTTCCCCACCCTGTTTTAAATGAAACTGGACCCTGCAGTAATGGTTCAGACCAACACGAAACTGAGAATTCATTGATGCAGATGTTTTTGTCCACAGAAAAACTCTAGTTTTTTTAGCCTGGGAGATTTAAAACAGCATTTCACAACCATGTATATATCCTAATACACCAGTTGTGTACAGCTTCTTCAGTGTGCCGTTTTGTTGACATTTTACGCTGCTAAGTCCTTTTTATACAGCATTATCATGAATTAATGCCTGTTACACACACCAATAAATAAGCATCTTTGGGTGATTTGATTTATCATTTCCTCTGTATTTCCTTCCTTTTCACCTCTGACCTGGACAGTTATACTGGAAAAAATGGTCTCACATTTAAATTTCATTCTGAGTTTTTCTAATTTGTGTTCTGCAATTCACCCTCTCACCTTACCACAGCCAAAAAAATATCCCAACATTAATATTTCAAAACACTAGAATCTTTTTCACAGGTTTTTGAACCCAAAGCCTGAAGAAAGCAGCTCCCAACCAAAGCTGAGCTAATTCTGGGGGCCAGCAGGGGGCACTTCAAGTCCAGAGGATCATCAGAAAGCGTTCCAACCAAGCTCCTTCCTTTGTGGGGCTGTTACAATTTGCTACGGTGTGCTGAGATCCCAAGGTCAGAAGCAGCTCAAACTGCCTATCAGAACGTGAGACCTACCCGAATAATTCCCCCATTTTAACTACTGTGTTTTCGAGATGCAACAGAATTTTCCTCTTTATCATCTCTTACATTAAATGCAAGACCAGAATATTTGTCTGAATTCAAACACTGAAGAGTTTCACTTGGCTACTTTATTTTTCAAATGTCAGTAGTAACCAAGAAAGTTACAGTGACAGTACAGTGACTTGTTGCAACGCCTAATTCTAAGCCAGCAGAAGATGCAGGAATGACCAGGATGCTGAATTTGCCAAGCACACTGTTATGCCTCCACTTCCTATGCCCTGAACTAGGTATGTGACAACAAGAACTTTACTAAACTGTAGGAAGGCCATGGAAACCTTCAATAATTCTAAATAATCCTACTCTGAGGCCTTCACAGATAGAGCAGATAATGCCCTTTTAGAAAAGCATATTTAGCATTCAATTTTTTGAATTGCATGTTTTCTCAATTTCTGCAGTAACAAGATACCCTTATATGGTTGTATTGTGGCACTTGTCTGAAACACAGGACGTACACAAATCACTGTTTCAATCCATGACCACAGTAAACGATCTTAAAAGGGATTCCTAATACAAAACTTCTCCATATTATGGCTTTTCTGCACCAATGCACATGGTTTACAGAGCAGAGAGTGCTGAAGACTCCCCTTGAACTTCACAGACTTCTGCTTATGTCCATTTTAGGGCATAACCTGCTTTCCTCTTGGCAGCTTGTGAGGAACTGGAATGAAAGAAAGGTAAAATACTGAGGCTAGTACAGAATGGCAAAAATACCAATGGCCACCAGAAATTGTTTTGGTCCCTAAATTTGTGCAAACAGGCTGTTCACATGTAACTGCCTGGCAATAAAACACAAAATCATGACTCCAGGCTAGCTATTGTCACATGACAAAGATCTCTGTGAATTTCATTTTTGCTTGGACTCTTACCTGAACTCATCTTTATATGTACAGACCTAGGTATTAAGTAATAAGGAGAAATACAGTTAAGGAAAGCTGAAAAAACACACTCTTCAGCTTTCTGCCACTGCAAAGCAGAATCTGCCTAGAGGTGAGTGCAGGTGGGCACTGTGACCTGAGAGCCTGCAGAAAGTTGCAAGCAGGTCCGGCTGTGCTGCAGCTAATCCACATTTCTAACAACAGCTTGGGTGCTGAACTACATACACCAAATCCCCCTCTTATCCATGAAGCCTTGCAACCTGGCCCATAATCTGAAATGTCAGTAGAAACAGCCTATTGCAAAAACTGCTGCTCTCACTCTGCTCCATCCCCTCTCTGTCCCATCATCTGTCCCATGCTGTAGTCAGTCCTACAGCCACCACAAGGGAGGTCAGGAGACAGCCAAAATCACGTCAACTTGTGCCTGAAGAGCTCCACATGTGAGCTCCATGTGATTCATAGTGCACGAAGGTGACAGCCAGTAGGCCTAATCACAAAAATGTTGTGAAGGCAAGAGAGGAGAGGGAGGGGAAACACAAGGTCTCTTACCCCCCTGAGCATCTCCCCTTGCCTGGAGCCTGCTGGCTGGAGCCATGCTGCAGTGACCTGCTCATCCCTATCTGGTGGGCCACACTTTGGTCTCCCTGCCTGTGTGTGAGCCAACACAGCTGAGCTGGCAGGCTAGGGAATGGGAAAAGAGCTGGCTGCTTTCTCAGCTCTTCTGGAGCCAGAAGGAAGGAGGGGCTGAAAGAGTGAAAAGCTATTGAAATGCCAACTGCTCTCTAATGCCACTCGGCCACAGCCAGATCCTGAATACCAGTGACACAGTGGTTCAAACGGGAAGCTATTAAATCACCATTAAATTAAAGCACAACAAGATTAAGCAAGGAAGATTAATCAGACAGAATTAAGTGGCTGAAATGTGGAGGGGTTTCTCTTTTGCTATTCTTATTTACAGCGTATCTCAAGAACTAGTAGGTTAATTTTTTCTTTTCCTCTCCATACAGGAATCAGGGTCTAGTGGTGACAAATTATTGAGCTGCACAGAGATGTTTAAACTGGTGGGAAAACACTTAGGGTAACATTTGATGTGTGAAGACCAAAAAATGCACAAAAATACAATAGATTTTTTTCACTAAATATAACTGTAAGAGGCATAAAAAAAGATTAATGTTTTGTTAGAGGTGCACAGAATGACACAAAACAAGTTCAGAACTCTCTTGAGACTGTGCTGTTTTAAAAGCCTGTTTTCTTTTGGAGCCGTCACCACGTGGCCCACAGCCATGCTCCCAAATCACCTTGGAAGGCTCACCATCAGGGCCACACAGAGCAGCAGCAGCCAGCAGCACTCACCTGATGAGGATGCACTGGTTGTCGTGGCGCTTCCAGAGGCAGCGGTAGCACTCGTTGGCCACGGCGAAGATGTGCGGCGCGATCTCTCCCAGGTGGTGCTTGCTGTATCGCTCCATGGCCGCGCAGTCGTACAGCCCCGGGATGCTCTTGTAGGGGTTCACGGAGGCAACTATCGAACCGATGTAGGTCTGCAAGCACACAGCACCCCCAGACCTGTTATCACACCTGGGGTGCAACAGGCTAACACTCTGCTCAAACGATAGACAAAAAATACACATTTGCAAAACCGCAGCAATCCTTTGGATAAAGGTGGCCGGCAATTTTCCCTGATTTCTTCCTTTCAAGAAACAACAAAAGGGCGAAAGTTGTTCCCACTTCTGTCATGTTCTCCCCACCTATAACACTGAGCTTATTGACTGTACAAACCCCTGCATTAATGCTGCTTACAGCTGCACGGTAATGCCTATTAGCGCTGGCCTACAGCTGCTTCTCATGTGTCCTTTGGGACTTGCTGAACTTACTAAAAACCTGACTGAGCCCAAAGTAATGGTGGAAAAGTCTCCATTTCCATGTAGAGTATTCAATTCCTTCTCTGCTACTCACTTTTAAAACAGAAGTATTAGGCATTATGGCAGACACTAGGACCATTATATTTAGAATACCAGGCCCTAAGGAAAGCCTGTGAAGTGACAGATGCTCCGAAAATCACTGGGTTTCCATACCATTTTTAGTATTAGTTGGATTTGGAACAGCAGCTGGCAAATCATTAATTTCTATCCCACTGCAATTAGACAGCACATCAGTTAAAACCACCCAGGTAGTAGCTTATGCCCATTCCCATTGCCTAAACTCATTAGGCTGTGGTAACCTGATCATTTGCAAAAGTCTGTTCACAATGCTGTTCAATTTCTCCCTCACCCTCTATCCACTTCAATATATTTCTCTAATAAAATCACATTAAGTGAGGTAGGAGATAACATTAAGCATGCTATCTCCCGAGTTTCTGGAGCATGTGAAATTAATTGATATACTGTATGTGATGTGCAGTGTTACTGCTGCGATACCAATTTCATTCTGCTAAACGCCCTTGCTGTGGTCACAGGCAGGAAGCTGACACCTGGCTTCCACAGCCCTGCTCTGCACTGGTGAGGAGCCAGGGTGGGCAGCCTCCAGCCCTGTACCACAGCCCCCATGTACAGACAGATGCCTCACCAGCAGTCAACCCTCTCATTGCTGGCAGAAACCAGCTGTGAAGCTGACAGCAGGACTGGGGCTCTCTTCATCTCACAGCACCCTAACCAGAGACGGATGGAAAAGAGGAGCAGCATCTTGCAAACCACCGAAAGCCCCATGCGCTCCTCCTGCAGCCTCCTTCTCTAAGCCACCACAGGGCATTCACTAAAGCAAAGGAACCATCAGTTCACCCATACTTTTTCTTTCCCCTCTATCAGTCTCTTTTGCAGCATTTACAGCCTGCATCTACCTGCCTCCCTCTTTTTCTCCTTAATTAACATGCAATTATCGCTGTGTATCAGCTCTCCTTTCTCACTGTTACCCTGCTGTTACAGTCCCCATTATCCACCTGTTCACCTTCCATCAGGCCTGACACAAATTGCAGTTTTGAGCTTTTGCTAAGGGAACTGCAGCTGTGTCCTTGAAATCATGACAATTTTATTAGCAGTAAGGGGAATGTCCCACCTCACTGTAACTCTAGTACCTTTTCCAGAGTGGTGAATTTCCAATCTGTGTATTTTATAACACCATCCCCCCACCCTCCCATGCTGTGCAACAGCTCAGAAGATTTCATCTAGAGGAGAGATACCATTTCAACATGAGATCGTATCACAGGGCAATTACAGCACTGAGACAATAGCTTAATTTCCTGGGATCATCCCCTCTTGGATTCTTAAATAAGTAATAAGTAACAAGGAAGGCTCTGAAAACAGACTTCCTCTGTTTCATATATATTTCAGCACAGATTGCACAGGGAAAAATTTTAAGAGGCTTCTTTTTTAATTACATGACTGCACTGCAAGTATGACCAATAAAGAGATTGCTACAGATCTTCCTCTTTCCCTTATTAAAGTCGGGGTGAAGTCTTTGGAAAAGAGTAACTTGAGGCACGCCATCACAACAGATGCCATGGCAAAGATGTAAATAAAAAAAAACCCATGAAACATGATACCATCTAGCTTTGTAAGTAAATAATCACTCTATAGCTTCTGCAAGATTAAGTACCTGACAGAACAGTATCTCCACTTAAAAGCACTGGCAAAACTGCATCACCACAGGCTACACATTGTGACTTTTCTTGCTTCTCTTCTAAACAGTAAATATCAGAAGAGGTGACAGCAGTCCAATTCTGCATACACTCATTTAAAATGGGGCAGTCTTTCACATGACTTAAGCACAATTTTTTTAAAGTGACAGAAAGACTTCCAGAATATTAGTCATTACTGTGAATTATAAAAGTTTATTTAATAAAGTGAGCTGGCTTCATTACCTTGTAATTCAATAAGGTATAATAGAGAAATGGGTGGTGTATTATGGCAATAAAGGAAACCTGGTGAACAGCAGAAATCATACTGGTGAAAACAATTTCTAAATCACCTCATGGAGTAATGCTTAGGACATGTCACTATTTAAAAAATTCCTTGTCTCTATCTTTTCCTTTCAGCAAAAACTTGAAGAACCACAACTTCTACTGACAAAGGTGCAGCTTTGTGGTTCCAGTCTTCTGGTGCTTTAAGTATATACTACCTCTTTGCAGGACAAGTTAAATGCATGGACAAACTGCTACCAAATTATAACGTGACAGAACAAACCCAAGACTTCAAAAAACAACCTCCTCATCCCAAGGCAAGATCATGAAAAAAGTATATTCTTCACAGACACAGTATATTACATTTATCACCTACCCAGAGGTAGCCAGAACCAGCTTAGTCTGCATGGACTAAGGAGTTAGCTGGCCCAAGCAAAAGTTCTGCCTTTACCCAAGGTAGTTCAGCAAAGTATCAATGGGTTGAAGCAGCACTGTTATTAAAAACTATTCCAATTATTTTAAAAGTTCACATTAAAAGACAAATCTTCCAGAAGTCTTTGTAAATTGCCTCTGGGGTACTCCACTGTAGCAAGATCTGCTGCTGCAAGAATAATTTCTTACATCACTTCCAGGCTTACTACTTATCACATCCAGTACCTATCACAGGGTCTTACTAGTAGCAGTATCTTACAAGCAGTAGATCCTAGACTCTACCCTGGCAGCTCTAAGAGCCACAAAGTTAGGGACTTGGGGGAGGGGGGAAGGATACATGTACTGCCATGAAGAATGCTACCACCTCCAAATTTCACAGAATCACAGGATGGCCTGGGTTGGAAGAAGATCAAAGATTATGTAGTTCCAACACCCCTGTCGTGGGCAGGGACACCTTCCACTAGAACAGATTGCTCAATGCCCCAACCAACGTGGCCTTTAACACTTCCAGAGACTGGGCATCCACAACTTCTCTAGGCAAATAGTTCCAGCGCCCCACCCTCACAGCAAAGAATTTCTTCCTAATATCTAACTTAAACATACTCTCTTTCAGTTTGAAGCCATTCCCCCTGGTCCTGTCAGTACATGCCCCTGTAAAAAGTCCCTCTCAATCTTTCTTGTAGGCTCCTCCACTTGCCCTCCTCTGGAGACCCAGCCACACAACACAACCCCTTTCTTGCAGGGCAGAGCTTCTGGTTTGGCAAATGCAAGCATCTTAGCAGCAGGTTAAATTGGTGTAAAAATATACAAAAAATGCAGGACTGCTCAGTGGATGTGTGTTGTCTCCTGAACACAATTTCTGCACCAGACATCAGCACACGGCAAATTAAATGGGTTAGCAATCAGAAGCAGGATCTCTAAATTACTATATTATGCCAACATCACAAAGCAGGTTAAATTTCAGAAAAGGTATTGTCACATAAGAATGACACTTCCACTTTGCTTGTAAGACAGTAATCTTAAATTTTCTTTTTGTTCTTCGTAGTTTCTAATCTGATTCTGGAAGTCAATAATTACTTATTTTAATGAAAGCATTCCAAAGCAATTATGAATAGGAGAAATGCTGCCAGAGCATTTGCAAGCAGACAGGGGAGCTCTGAAGATTTCCAGTTGAAATAGTTCGAGAGTTTTTTCAGTGATATATGTGAGAACTCCTGTTAGAAGCCTGACCCCTTAAATCAATGGCAACGAACAGGGCAGTTTACTATTCCCTGTTATATGACTGACTTGACTCTTCAGACAGGACCATACACAGACTCTTGAACTACTTTGGTACAGACTAAAGCAGCAACAACTTGTTATCAGACCACAGCTAATCTATTTATTTAAACCAAAGGAAAAATGAAAGTTGTGTTACTCCCAATGCAGCACTTTGATTACTGTATTAAAGGCTAGGTTCCTTTCGCACTTTCAAACTTTTACTGGAATTTTACACTGTTAATTCATCTCCTAAAACACTTTCACTCACAAGCCACAGACACTCCTGCTCCCACTTTCAGCAAAAAGGAAAACAAGACTATATGCTGATCCTCCACAAGGACTTTCAAAATTAGAAGTTCCAATCCTATCTTCTCAACTAGACACTGAGTAAGGCAAGACAAAATTAAAGATGTACTTCAAAAAGGAAGAGATTTTTCATTGGTTCTTTGAATTTTTTTTTCCTTTGGTTTTGTTTTGTTGTTGCCTTCTGATAGCAATTAGCTTTGAGCCTCTGTCTTGAAATCATCCCACAGTTCTTCAAACACTGAAAAACAATTTGTTCTTTAACAAGAGCTCACAAAGACTGCTGATACCCACAGAAATACTCTAGCAAAACTTAATGTAGTCAGAGTAGCCCTGTCTAACATGAGAGGGTGCTGTTTGTTTTTTTTTTAATAAAGACACAATCAATTTATTTTAGTTTGATGCCAAAAAAATCCAAGTGACATACAAGGTTTTATTGATCCAAATTCACTTTAGTGTATTTTACACTTAGAATTACAAGAAAAAAGTTTGCAATATATGAATAAAATACAGTTTGAAATGTCTTACTTTCCCACATAGAAAAGGCTTTCAGACTAAAAGAGAAAAAAAGTAGAGTAAGAAATTTCCCCCTCAATTTGTTTTTTCAGAATCTCTATAATGAAAAAGCAATGAAAAAGAAAACTTCCCTAATGGAAGACCACTTCATTAGTCCTATAAACCAAACATACTGAATACACCAGAGCCACCCTGCTTTTCATCTTTTCCCCTTCAGAGATGCTTTTTAGAATTTTGGGGTATATCCTTTCAGGTTTGTTCCATACCCAGCAACCATACACCTTTCACTTCTTCCCTTTTATGTCAGAACTTCTCCACAATAACTTTTCTGTTTCTGAGGATGCTTTATGATATCTGTGTTCTACTCAAGCTTGCTTTTCCCATGTAAGGTCATTAAATTTATTCTACACTGCTTTTCTCATGACCTTTCACCCTCTACATCAAGGTGTCCCTCTGTACTTCACAGACTTTCAGCATCCCTGAGACATCCCTGTCTTCCTGCTTTCATAAATAAATAAATAAATAAAAAGGGAGAAGCAGGGAAGTACACACACTTCTTTTAGGCTTTCCACATCTCATGCTACAGGGAGAGTGGGAGAGAAAAGGCAGAAGCCAACTGGAGGACTCTGTTGAAGCGCATTATGCGCTGCTCCTGAACTAAATCTTTGATCAACAATCTCAACAGAAACCAAAACTGCTTGCACTATTATAACAGGCATAAGAAGAGTGCATTACTCTGTTTCTTTCTATCACTGTGTTTCTTTACTACCACCAAAAATCAAAATATTCTTCACAGCTTGGAACTAGATGCTGGAATAGATCAAATACAGAAATTAAAATGTTTTGCTACAGATATATACATTAACATAGAGAAACAGGACTTTGTCCAACTCTCCTAAGAGTACTTTCGAGCCTTCCTGCTTTAGAACATGAAAAATCTGTGTTATTACAGAAAGAAAAGCATGTTTACTAATGCCTCAAAAAATATATTTCTGGATCATTTTTGAACAACTCCTACCTTTCCTGGAGTCTTTTAAGGAACTGACTCTGTGTCTGAAAAGTAAAAGTATTTTTTTAAAAAATCGGGTATTGGTATCAACCTGCCAATTTATTCCACAAGAATTACGTTCTGGGCTTACCCTTAATATATGGGAAACTTCAAATTAAACTGCAGTACAACTAGCTCACCTCAAATCTACTTCTATGTTACTTTTACAGAAGGCATGGGAAAAGATTTTTATCACCATTCCACCCAACCTCTGCATCTCACTTACCTTTAAATCATCACAGCTACAGGAATATTACCAAATAACAAAACCAGTGCTTTCACAGAACATGCAGTGGCAGGCAACTTTTAAAAGACCACAAAATAGCCATCAAAATTTGTTATGTTTTCAACACCAAATTTTAAGGTGTCAGGATGAAAAACCTGGGAAGAGAAGAGTTTTCTCCACACTGCAGATATGGTCTTTGTGGTTCAGAGCTCTCTCAGGTGAAAGGATTGATGGTATTCAGGGTTGAGTTTATTCTGTGGCAAAGACAACCAAACATCTACCACATACACATCAGCAGAAAAAGGAGAAAGATGGCTGGGCCACATTTTGGTCGCTTTTTAGGGGAGGCAGAAGAAGGGGCGATGGTATCCCATAAAGAGGATGGTAATTAATGCCCTCATTCATGGTAGGACCTTGATTTATCCTCACTGTGGCAAGTATGCCCTGTCTTTTAGCTGGTCCCATGCTAATTTCAGTGGGACAGAATCCAGTTGTCTCATGTCGGAAGCAAATCTTCTTTCTTAAAAACCATAATTGAAGTGAAGTACTAAACTACAATTTAAAATGCTTTTTAAAACTACATGTTTTAAATGTTTTCAACCAGTCAAGCCATTTCTAAGATGGAAATGCCATACTCTATAATCATCTTTACATGCTTGGGCTCCTGCAGTCCTCACCATGTCTGGTGACTCACGATGAACTTCCAACCACCCAAATTTACATCAGCTTTACTTTTCTCTATATCTGATATACTCACAGCTTAATCTCATCTTCTTTTTCTTTTAATTTTCTCCTACTGGATAGATTGTTCCATGTGGATAGGGATTACTCAAGGAAACACTACAAGTGTTACCCTGAATCCACACAAAAACCAATCCAGTTAGGAAGTATGAAACCAATATAAAGAAAGGTCAATAAAAGAGCACTGTTACAGCCAAAGGTAAAAACCAAACCAGCAGATAATAATACAGATATATCAGATAGACATTTTTCCTTCTCTAAGATATTCACAGGTTTCTGGCAGTCTTTCTCCTGTATAAAAAGCACCAAGTCTCCTTGTTTTTACTGTATTTTTTTACTGAGTAATACAATACAATCTCTGCCATGCAGCAATCCTATCTACTGGGTCAGAATAATGATCTTTTGTACAGTTTTCATATAAACAGTTAATGAAGAATTTCTCTCTTCACCACTGCCAGGCAGATAGAGGCGGTGACCTCCTGAACACAAACATGATTGATCAGAACAAGACGTTGACTTTTGCTATTTTTATGGGCTGCAATACAGCGTGTGAAAATAAGTTTGCACATGAGACTGAAGCAATCTGTGTGCACAATTTTAACCAGGCGAGCTCTAGCTCAAATCAAAAAAGGCCTCATGAAAAGCAGAGACCCCATGGCTTATCACTTAATTTCAAATGGCCTGTGGCCACACACTGGTTCTTCCTCCTGCTTTGTTATTGCACAATGCTCAAATGAGTCTTTCAAAACTGTCTGAAGGTCTAATTTACCCTCCAGCAAGGAAAAGAAAAAAACGGTCTTCTTCCTTCCTATACATTCATACTGGAGAGATGAAGGGGCTTTTCAGAGAAAATACACACAAAGGAAAACCAAAATGCTGATAAAACAATGAACCAAAGAGCACCGTCTCTAGAACATTGGCAAAATATTTTTATATAAAGCTTCACAGATCTGTTTAATTCTGCCTGCAAGTATTTTACATACTGATATCCAGATTTCCATAACTTCCGTGGCTCTATAGTATTTGAAGACCTCTTCTATAGAAAGGGCTTTTTTAGGAGGAAAGCTGGAAGAGCAGGAATTACTCTTTAACAGAGCATGAAAAGAGAAATCAAAAGCCAGCATAACTGAAATCCAATTCTATGCCAGGTAGTTAGCTGGATGGCACTGAACTGCTGCCAAATAGCCGTCAGTCAAGAAATCAGGACTGAGATGGCATATGGAATTAACTGTCAAATATCTGCTAAATGGAACTTTTGGATTCCATTTGCTTTTAAAAGGAGAGACTGACAAACATCAAAGGGAAAAACCTGAAACCGCTTGTGAGAAAGGGACCACCTCTTTCCAAATAAAAATAACAGCCTGGTTATGAATCAATAATCCATTTACACAGATAAACAATAGCTATAAAAGTAAGTTAATTCACTCCCAACTTAAATGGGTTGTTTGCAGTCTTTCTAGTATTATACTGCTGGAATATGTGTATAAGACAGTTGGACGGTGCAGTACAAGCAGTAAATTTTGCACAGCTCACTTTACAGTAAAAGCCTAACTCATGTAAGGAAAATGTGCTGGTGACAGGTAAGTGCCCTAAGTTTTGGAGCCCAAATTCCTGCCTTCCTTGCAATGACTTTGCTGGACTGGGAACAACAGACCTTACAGAAAGGAGCCAAAGCTTACCTCCAAGTGAGGCAACGGCATGTGCAGAAGCATTCAGCACCGTTTGCAAAAGCTCTGACTGAACAGCACTAAGCTGCTGCTGCCATTTGTGCAAATGACTGATCATTTTTCTTTTTGATTCTGCATGTTGGTCTGCTTTCTGTTCTTGGCTCATAGATTTAGCAGTGGTATGCAATGAAGGCATGGAGAAAACAACATGAATACTAGTCTTCAAATCTGGGAAGACATTAGCAACATGCACCATATATTAGCAATATATACCACCACCAATGACAAAATCAGCACGTGATGACAGATTCCTACTGTGCAGTTTTCTATATGAAGTTACCATCAAATATAGCTTAGAGCTTTTGTATTACAAATAGAAAGCTCATGGAAATCAACAGAAATTGACCCTGTTGCCAATCCCTCTATTATTTATTCCTCAACCAACCACATAACCAACTGAGAAAAAAAATACTGGTACAGAGCAGAATAGAAAGAGCAAGTTTTCATGTTTTAATAAAATTTGGCCCTCTTTGTCCTCTCCACCTCACTACAGCAGCCCACTGATGCTCACAGGTAAGATCCTTACTGCAGTGTGTACACCCAGCAGGTTACTAGCAACACCTAATATGCTGCAAAACATGATACAATGTATGTGCCAGTGTAGGCATTGCACACATGTAGCCACTGCACACACTGCAAAGTGTTTGTGTAGCTGTGGCATACATGGCAGTGTACTCAGGGACACACACCTTTCATTTATTTTAATGGTATCATATTGATCACAACAGCTCAGGCTGAAATACTTCCTGAGATCTGAAAATGCACACCTTTCAAATCCCCAGTATTTTCAGCTGAGGACCTTGTGAAGAAAAAGTTCAAACACTCTTTATTGTTGTTATTATAACTATTAGCAGTTCCACAAGTCATGCAGAATGGAGAAAGTCAGAAGGAAGGTTGGTTAACCAACTGATGGCATTTGTTTACTTCTCATATCATTACAGCTATGTTTCTCCATTAACACATCTTAAAAAAATGAACAAATAAAAAATAATGCTAATTTGCCTGTGGTAGACAACTGTTGATCTATATAACTGACCAGCCTTTAGAAATAACAATTACCAGTAATAAATTTCACTAGATTTCCAATTAAAAGCCTGCTGTGTTTTTATAGATCTTTGTCTGCTGCTCTGTAGTAACAGATGTGAAATGGAAGCTGTAATTAATGCTTGGAGACAGGAACTCACTTTGAACCACATTTTGAAAACATTATCTGATGTGTGCAAGCATAACATTTGAATTATGGAGGTAAGCAGCTATGTATAGACATTTGTCACGCATTCTTAGCAACAGCATTCTCTGCTCTCCACACTTCCATGGGAAGAGCTGGTGGCAAGAATTTTCCCCATCTTCTCAGTAGCACAGGAAGGTGTGAAAAACACTATGATTCATTAGCACACTTTTAAGATTTCTTTACTGTAAAAGCAGAGCAATTAAATAAACAGCAGTTTCCTCAGTGACCACAGAGCAGATCCTGCAAACCTGTTACCTGGGGCTGCTCTACAGCACACTGGATGCCTCTGGAGAAGAACTGTGCAACCACAGGTGGATTGTAGACCATACCAGGATAAATGTAGTTCTAGGGGCTAGTGCAATTGTTCTAGAGATGTGTACCATATTTATATACATGTTTTATGGCACTAATTAATGATGCAGTTTCTGTGTACCATTGTTAGGGCTTTTTTAACTCCATGGCCCACAATTATTTATAACAAGGCACATGACAGGCCAAAGACCAAGGCTGTTGAGCTGCCCAGGGCATTGTAGGAGTCCATGATATACATTCTTTTCAGGTTCAGTTTCCACGTGGAGTGTGTCCAACTTTTTCCATTTAAGAAACCACTCATGAGGCTTTGTCTTTATTAGTAAACACTTTAAAAATATGGTTTAGTAGTATTTATGGTGGCATTCAGCCAAAGGCTGGCCTTGAAGACACTGGAGGTCCTTTCCAACCTCAGTGATTCTACGATTCTATTATCTTTTACTGATCTTCCTTTGTTCCTCTGCCTTCACCTACAACCTGTGTCCATGTTAGAGGATATCTGAGCAGGAGTGCTACCAAAGTCTATGAATTATGTCTGTCTGCATTACATCACCTGTGACTTCAGTGTGCCACACTACTTTCTCACTGCAACATGCAGCAATATCCACTTCCTGCTGACCATCATAACACAGTATAGAGCAACTGCACTGGATCTGAAAGGAGTTTTACTGTACTTGGAAAAAAACCAAACATGCAAAAACCCCGAAAAGTAAGTCACAGAGAGCAACTGACCTAGATACTAAAGTGTCTGGGTCTGCAAACAGAATTTGAAAAAACCCCTGTGGTGATTATTGATTAATACTGCACAAACATCAACTAGTTGCCTCTGGGAGCCCTCATGACTTCGAGGGAGATAAATTATCTAATTACTGCAAGCTTAACAAACTACAACTGAACATGCTGCTTAAGTAAATAAACACTAATAGATTTAAAAATCAATGCATAAATAACTGAAAATACCTTTTAAGAACAGATAGAACTGAGCATTCAGTACAATGAAGTGGCTAGGATCTCTGCAACAACCTTGTCAAGGAAGAGACAACTCTTCCAGTTTAACACCTTTTTGAAAAATTGGATAAATGGTGCTTTTTCATCCAAGTTACCCAATGTTTGTTCCTTCAGCTGAATGAGAGAATGGAAGCTAGCCTTGAAAACTGAGCTCCTAATTACCATCATCCTCCCTCTGATGTGGATGTGGCTCGTACAGCACTACATGTCGACGTGGCTGGTACAGAACTTTTCATACATATGCAAGCAAACATAACAGATGGTTATAATTACCAGTGGGTGAGCTGCAGTCCTAATTCAAGAGTGAGCAAAAATAGGTTGTGTTGTCCCTCACCCTTCCTGGACACCACACCCAACTGTTGGACAACCTGGAGGTCACTCTCCCCCATCAGGGGAGGGTGACCGAGGGACCGCCACATTGCAGCTCAAGCAGAATGGGCATGGGGCACATCCTCCACCTAAACAAGACAGGCATGTGTCAAATCATCATCATCACCTCAAAGGGGAATGTGCCTACCCAGCATTTCTTAATTCCTAAAGGAAAAAGCTAATCCAAAGTGTTTTGAAACTTGTTTATTTGCTCAAACATGCAAATGAGGGTGGATATGACACTGAAAGCCTCTGCACTGACCTGCACAATATATACTGCAGTTATTTCCAACCTGCCTCTCACCTCAGCAAAAGCTGCTCTCTCATCCTCCACTCTGCTCTTCCAAAATTTGCTCACCTGCATCAATAACCAACCACTGGCAGAGACAAGACAACTGCAACTCATCTCAGAGCCAGCCCAAACACCATAATTTGTGCAACTCGCAGCACAATCCCCGCCGTGTGGTTTATGGCATTCTCTGCAAGGCTGAGCCAGTCTGCTCTGCAGTGTGTACTTAACTAAAAGTAAACCAGAATCAACAGCTTGGGAACAATTTGCCTTTGAACATCGATGAGACTGGCTGCCACAGCACTTGCCCTCTCCACACCATGTGCCCTGTGATGGCCTTGCTTCAGAGGTGACCAAATCCCCCAAGTGCCTTCACAAAAGGCTCTGTTTTCAAATGTGGGCACCCTCCACTTTTAGCACTAGTGTTTATCTTTCCATATTTTGCCACATACCAGTCTAGCACGCAAGCTAATCTGAGCATTCAAAGATGAGCATTAAACCTTCTATGCTGATGTCCACAGCTGGATCACCCACTGTTGTTCCCAATAGGAACAAAATGGGAGATGAAGCAGCAATGAAAGCCCGTGCACTGTATGATCACTTCCATCCTAAATTTTGTCCTTTCCTGGACAACAAACGTGGTGATAGCACGGAACCAAACTTTCAGATAAACGTAGTATTATCACAAAGCCTGAAAAAAAATACCAGACAGTTCCAGCCTGCCTGGAAGAATAAAGAAAGGACTTGGATATCTTATGCTTCTCACAGGCCAAAGAGGGAAAGCACACATTCTTATGGAAATTCACACAAAATGTGTCACAAGATGTTAACAGACTTGCCACTGATACAAAAAAATGATTGCACATAGACAATAGCAACATTTTTGTCATTCACCTTCTCGCAAACAGCACAGATTCAGCTGAGAGCCTCAATTCATTATGTTCAGAGCCAGGCATCATTCACACTATGAACATAATCTGTAATCAAAGTCAATATTCTTCCCTCCCCAGGAGATATCAGGAAATACAGAAAATCCTCTGCTGACCCTTTATAACTGCAGTTCTTGGCAGCTGCAAATAAAGTCACTGACATGTTTGACAAAACTTGGCATCCACAGAAAATAACTTTGTAGTATGAATTAGGAAGTAGTGAAAAGTTTAGGAACACGGGTATGAGTATGTGAGACAAAAAAATGTTAATAAGTAACAGAAGATTAAACTGAGCTCAAACATCTGAAGATATTTATTTAAATGCTCATTGCTGGAGAAACAGCTCTTCAAACAGAGAAAAACACACAAGTTAACAGCAGAAGATCTGCATAAATAATTGTCTTTCTGGTTAAAGTAACTGTTTAAATTTCCCTTTAATTGTTTCTTCTGTAGTTTTGAAATTATATACACTACAATTTACACTACAATTAAGTATACTGCACTTGATTTGATTTTTTATGTGTGTGTGAAAAAGCAAGCCCCAAAACTTAAATCCCAACTAAGTGTATTCTTTGTTAAGGTAAAAAGGTGCTTCCTGGTCTCAATGCCACGGAGAAAACTAACAAAAAGCTGCCATGATCAAGAACCACACTAATATATTTGTAATACTACAAGCATAGAACTCAAAAAATGACAGCTTACACCTTTGCCTATCTCTTCCCCCTATCAGGATGTGGACAAGGAGGTGCACAGAACTGAGGTAAAAAGGGACCTGTAAGCTAAAAGCCAGAACACAGCAATTATCTGGTGGTTCTTATCCAGTCAGGGCAAGAAGTTTTTCAATGGGATGATCAGCCCCTAAGCCCACAGTGGAGAGTGGTACATATCTTCCCAATTTATCCCTAATGCACTATGGGTAGATATAACCAAGGTGATGAGGCAGATGCAAGAGACAATGTGTAAACTACAATGATGAAGCAGTTCCTGGTCAAGGGAAAAGACAAATGTACAATCTGGAAAGTTTTTATTGCTCCTGGCATAAATTCCAATGGCTTTTACTGTCCTGTATTAAAACCAGTTTGGTCCCAAAACAGAATGATCAAGCAAGTTTGAATGATCTGCTGCAAAGTAACCTTCAACAAAGGTAAGCGTAATGCATCTTTAGTCTTTTTTTTTTTAAAACATTAAACATTAAAATATAATTGAATTGCTCAACATAGTGAAGAAATTTTGGCTTAAAATGACAGACTTATTTTTGCAATGACAACACCCCCTTCTAAAATACATGCTCCTATATTTATGAACTTTCATGAAATTACTCAAGACTATCAATCAGCTTTTTGGGATATTTTTTGTTCCTGAAGCCTTTTCCAGCTAAAACGCTCCTATTGCTGCAGTAGGAGTGGGGTACCAATGAGATTGGAGCAAAGAAGATGCTTCTATAGTCAAGTCCTGGTTACACATAGAGGGCAACAGAGGGGCTTTTATATGCATTTCAAAACACAAGGTTTTTTCCCAACCACCTTTTCAATAATTTTTCAGGGGGATTCAAAAGAGTAAGCAGTTAAATTGACAAAACTGAAGGGACAATGCATAGTCAGTAGCAACTGCAGATCTGTCATCATTAACAGCACACAAACCTGTTTGTCTAGAAACGTACACCGCACTAAACGCACCAAGGATCAGAACACCCAAAACTTGCCTTGACAAGCTAAGAAAGAAGACAGGACATGTCTCTTCAGAACAAAGCTGTTCTATGCCTCATAAAAAAAATCACACTCATACCCTCATGGTTTTTTAAAAGGGGACATATCCTCTATGTGAGTGCACATCATGAAACGATTTTTTGTAATTTTGACTCACACTGAGTACCATATGCTAATCTAACAATACTGATGGAAAACTAAACTTTTATCAAGTACATGCTTTCTCCTCACACATGCAGGATTGTTCATTTATGCTACTCATTTTTTATTTGCTGATTTTTCTTAAAGGTAAAACAGTTCATTTGTCTTGAGAAAAAAAATACATAAAGACTTACGTAAAGAGAACTGCCTCAGTATGGAGGATTCCCCATGCTAGTCACTTTTAGGGTAATGTGCAAAAGAATATTATTTCATTGTGCCCTTTATTGCTTTTTATCAAGTCTTAAATACAGGGAAAGTTTATTTTTACCTTAGATATGCTAATATTTAAAAATAAGAAGCCAAACTCAGCAGATGAAGCTTGAAACAAAGCATGTATATGGTAAAATGGAGGGCCCAGACACGTGATGAAACAAAAATTGTGCTCTGCAATTATTAGTTAAAAAGCCCAAACTAAAATGGCCAACCACTGAACCACTGAAAAGTGCAATTTTGCAACCTGTAGTGGCTGCTAATATTCCTTGTATCTTTCTCATATTTAGTGCAGTTCCAGACTCAGGAAAGATTTGTATCTAGTTAGTTCAAGATCAATGAAAATATTGAAGGAGCAGGTAAATCTAATTATAAAAATTTTCATTACAGAGTTAAGAAAAGGAATTCTGTGTGGACTAATTCCCAGTTTTGGAAACTGATAAACAGCTGTCTGTTCTCATAGACCCCAAACTCCAACTACCTTTATTTAACAGCAGAAATGCTCAGCTTGGCAATAGTATCCTTCTTTCATAACAACCTTTCTACTACAGTACAAGACGGGAAGCTGATCAGAATTGGATCTTGGCCTAACAGGATCTCAAATGGCAGTGACAGACTAAGTTCCACCCCATCCTCTCTGGTGACATACACAGCACAAGTTGTTGGGGCAGAGAGTCTAAAGGAGAAGAGGAAAACGAGAGTCCCTTACACAGCCCTGCCACAGAAAGCATAGAAGTGTATGTAGCATGCCAGTTTTTGAAGATTTCCAAGGAACTGTGTGCCCAGCCTGAGCCACCTTCTCCTTCCATCACGGTAAGATGTCACTATAAGAGGCATGCTTCAGCTCTTCGTGGATGCACAAGGAACTGGAAAGCATTAGGAGATAGCACAGAACAGCTAAACACAAACAGCACTTACACATTTAAAAACATTCCCTCTGGATATTTTTCTTAATTTTAGAAAAAACTTACATAGATTTTATCTTGCTGATATCGCTGGAATAAGTTGTGCATAATGGAGCCTTCATGGAGATCTACAAGTGCTGCCATGTCTTCCACGCTCTCTGTGCTGGTTTGATGCATAGGTGTTACTTTTTGGTGTGTGATCGTGCTCTGTTTATAAGTGAATACCTGAAAGAGGGGAAACAAAAACAGTATTAATCGGAGCACACATTCAAAAACTCCTGACTGAGAATGGAACTTTCATACCCATCCATATCCCTGATCCAGCTTATCAGTGTGCAGACTTCCAAAATATGGAAGCCTGGCAGGGATACCTTCCTCTAAAGCTTCTCTGACACAGATTGAAGCCCCAAATATCTATATGGATCATAAGAAACTAGAACATACTGACAGTACACTGAGGACTGTAAGGGCTTTTCCTGTTTAAGGGCAAATGCAATCTTGTTTCACACTGGACTACTGCGAGACTTTATCAAGAGAAAAATAAACCAAGCAATAACCATTCCCAAAAATATAAAACCAACCAAACAATAAACCACCTCTTACAGTAAAACCCACTAACACTCAAATTGCTCTGGGAAGAAATGTTTGACTGTGCAAAACAGCAAATTAAAATTAATGCTCTAATACGCTGCAAGTGTTCATATGTTTGATCTGAAATCCACTTATGTTTCCATTCAACTCTCCAGTCAGGAAACAGTCATTACTCCTAATGCGAGTGGCATTCTAAGTTCTGTGAGCAACAGATATTTAGAAATGAATAAGCCAACAGATTTCTTAATTGACTACTGGGAATAGTTTCTGAAGCCAGTTCTTAACAAACAGTAAAAGCTTTAAAAAAGAATTTAAATACTTGGTTGGAAAACACTCCTATATATCTTCTGTAAAACTATTACAAATATGAAGAAGATGTACACATCCTCAATATAGTTAAACTTTTATGAATACTAATAACATCAATAAAGACGACAAAACAATTGATTCTGAATTCAGCATCCCATTTCCTGCAAATTTACGCCTTGGCACCTCATCCTTACAGGCATATGCCCTCATTCACAAAGCCAACGCTCCTCAGGCAATACTTGTCCCTGCTAATGGCGCCAGTTCAATGCTAAAAAGTCATAGCATGGAATTAATGCAAACCCTTGGTGGAAATACTAATGTGGAACATTAGAAAAAACACCAAACGCTTCCAAAATCCTTTAAAATAGTATTTATGAAGCCAACAGAAGCAGATCCATGACTGTCAGCCAAGCACCAGCGAGCACTGTGGGAATGCTGCTGCGGGCTGGGGGTCACGCTGTGCCTGAGGGGCCACCTCTGCACAGGAGGAGGAAACCTCTCTGAGGTTTTTCACCATAAAACCTTGTGTACGTTCCTGGCAACAGAAGACTGAACAAGTGACACTGTAGGAGGCCATCCAGACAAACAGTGATGCTGTCTGTCCTGCTGAGACAAGTGAGATAGAGAAGCTGAAGAAGCTAGAGGCTGAAGGCAGATCAGACTAAACACTGAAGCTCTGTACTTGGATATCCTCACAGCTGAAAGAGGAGTACAGCCTGAAGACATTTCTTCATTAGAATAGTATCCTAAACATAACAAATGCTGGCACAGGCCATCACACCGTTACAGGTATCACTTGTACCAGCACAAACCATACTGAAGGAAGGCTGGGGAAGAAAGGAGATCCGGGAAATAAATTTCTGACAGGAGCTGGGAGGCATCACAGATATCAACAGGGTATGTGAGCAAACCATCAGAAACCTGATGAAAACCAACAGGTTCAGAGCATCCTAGGTATAATCCCTGACTGAGGGAAAAAAGACATGGAGAGATCAGAGACTTGTTTTGCAGTGAAGAATCATGAAGATGACAGGACACGGATTTGCATAGGGCAGAGGGATCTTGCCAAGACAGAGAAAGCAGACACCTGTAGGAGCATGTGGTCCAGACAGAGCATCTAATAGACAGAGCAAATGTGAAGAGCATCAACTGATAGCAAAACTTTTGGGGCTGAAAACTGCGTTAGCAGTCCCAGGACTAACCACACAAACTCTAAGTGGAATTAGAGATAATTACATCTCAAAAGCTACAAACTGCAGTTCCTAGCCAAAAGAGCCATAAAGGAAAACTCAAAGATCATACTGTAGAACAAAAACACCACAAGCCAAAGGATTTGGAAATAAAAGGGATATAAGGAGAGCAAATCCTAGAAAAGTAAGCAACTTAACAGAGACTATGTATCATCCTGGATACAGAAAAACAGACTCAGTGAGAGAATTAGGAAACCAAAAGGGGATGACACATATCCTGTGAGTGCATCTCATGAACATGGAAAGGAAGCAAAATATCACTTCTAGGAAGATATTGTGATGTCTATCCTTTGATGAGTGATGCACAGGTTAGTAGGGTAGGCAGAGCACCCTGTACATCACTCAGCATGCTTACTAACGTAAAGAATTCACAGACAAATACCAAGAAAAACAACATGACAAATGAGTTGCATGGGGTAGCACTACAGAAGATGGTCTCTGCAGATTCATCCTTCCCACTCAAACTCACTATTTTCTCTTCTTCAGTCTAGTTGTTGTAACACTTTCATCTCTGCCACACACTGCCTTCTTGTTTGGGTGAGGAGATTGTTCTGTGAGCTGATTCAGAGATAGGACTGTGCATCACTTAGCTAGAAAACACATCAATTTCTAAAAATAACTGCCACCCAAATAAGAAACAAGGAGATGCTCTTCTTTAAAACTGGATAGCTACTTTTCCTTTATTTTTAATTTTTGCCAGAACCATGCATCCCTCAGATTTCTTAAACCCACTGTAACACTTGATCAAAACCATCTAAGAAGATCGAAGTAATGAGAGAGGGCTGCACGGTCACATGTACAGACCACATCTCCTTAAAATTGGCTTTTTGCAGCCCTGCTGCTCAAGCTCTGAAAGGCCTGCTTTGTTTTATTTCATTTTGAATCACGCCTTTATTAGGGTAAGGACGTGGAAAAACTACCTTGAACTTTATCGTTACTAACTAGAAGACCACGTTATGAAATATTACAGCACTTGAAATCTTCAGGAAATAGGAACCCAGAGCCACTCTGCAGTGTCAGCACAAAGAACAGGAAGACAACCAAGTTGGCTCCTGAACTTCAAGACGACCCTGTTGGCAGAGTGCAGGAACATCCATCCTCAAGGACACTCCCAGTATTTCTGGAAGGTCAAGTGAAATATGCAGGAAACTAGAATAAGATTTAAGACAAGCCTAAATGAGAATTCAGCAAAAACTTCTTTCCTTTCTAGATATAAATGGTTCAAGATAACAAACATGCTGAATGCATGGAATACTCCAAATTAAACCTTAAAGAGACAGCATGCAAAATAAGAACTCTCAATGTTATTCTGGAAATGAAAATTAGAGGTTGAGATAGGATGGACCAATGCAAAGAACAACAACGAAAAGAACAAGCTAAAGAAATATAAACCAAAACAGCAAATTCAGCCTAACAAAAGTCAAGTGCAGTTCACTGAGAAAGGGTCTCCTTTCAAAAAGGGTCTCCCTTCAAGACTGCCCTGCTGTCCCTACCACAGTTTACTAGTGCTGTGATGAACATGCCAGAAAGGGATTCAAATGAAGAAGTGGCCTAAAAAGCCAGACAACCAATGCTATAATGAGCAATTAATCTGGCAAGTGGGGAAAAAAAACATTGTCTTTCAAGCTTTTCGTTTAAGGGAAACACCACAAAACAAAGTAAAATTTATTTTTCGCATTGAAAAAATACCCCTAAACTCAAGATCTAATGGAAATCATGTTTTAACAAAAGATGCAATTTGTAGTACAATTTATTAACACAAGCAAAGTACGTCAAAGTAGGCTCTCAACGACAGCAGTACACATGCTTTCTCTCTTTTGGTACCATTTTGTGACACAATGCCAAATTTTAAAAATCCCTGCTTGAATCAGATCATTAAATGGCATCAAGAGATTTCCCAACAGCTGAGTCAGGTCAGTTTAAGAGAATGCTGAATTAAGTGCTTATGTACATTAAAAAAACCCCACAATCCCCACTTCTTGCAAAAGCTACAAGTCACACTCAGGATTTCAAGCCTCCATGGAGCCCATACACAACTGAATCCTCCAATGTTTTTTACAAGGAGGCAAGGTTTTGGTCTGGTGCTGATGACCCATATTGGATTGGAGGAAGGCACAAGGTACCCCAAAAACTTCCTGATCAACAAGTCAGTATTTGACTTACAACCTTAATTGTTTTAATGAGATTTCTGTGAGATTTTTATTCAAAGGCAGAAGTAGGCTCATATGCATCTTGGAAGCCCTGACACAAGCTAGATCATTACTGAAACTGCTCTCTGAAAGCGTGCAAGGTCGCCTACTGAAGAGTTCACATATTGCAAGCATTTTAAAACAAGCCCTTCTATACAGTGACCCATCACCCACCACGTGGGCAGCAACTGTGTCAGCTGGTCACCTGCCATAGTGACCACTGCCAATAATAACATGTGCTGAACGTAGTACTGCCTGCCTGATGCCAAGTACTGCCTGCTTGGGCATGGTTATGCAGCTTAACATGTCCCTGCTGTCAGTCTTGTTCTAATAAATCAAAGAGGGTTTATCAGTAGGGATAACAGACATGGAGCAACCAACCTCCCTCAGCTGCTCTTTCCTGCACAAGAATTTTTTTATCAACCCTAGGTATACTCTATAAACTGCAGGGCCTTACAGAAGATAGTCCTGACACATAAACAGTCATACAGTCAATTTAAATTAAGTTGCTCAAATCCATATAACCAGAAGGATAATGTAAAATATGGTAAACATAACATTTGGTAGGACAAGAAAAGTGAAAACAAAGAGTTACTGTACAGAAGTCATCTGAGGTTTACAAAGTAAAAATATACACGCAAACAACCACAATTTTTTCAGTAACTCCTGTGACACTAGAAAATCAGCTGCTACAGCATCTGGGCAATCCACAAGCACCAGAAAGCAAAACTAATTGACCAAAAAAGTAAAGCCCACAGCCTTCCTGCTGCTGTCCCATGGACTGTCCTATGTGAACTCTTCACAGCGTTAATTCCAGTGGTTACTGTGATGTCCATGAAAACCCATGTCTGAAGAGCAGCTCCAGAGGACTTGGCTCATACATTTACAACCTCAGTGCCCTCTGTTTTCTGATGCATCTTTTTGCCTATTGTCACTGACCCCACAGCAGAGATGAGCATAGCCCAGCAAAACACACAGGACTGTACAGAGAAACATCCACTTAAAAATATTAATTCTTTTTTCATTCTCTGCTGTTGGTCTGAACTGAGGTTCATCATTTGTGCTTCCCTTGTATTTAGAAGTTAAAAGAATGCAATAGATCTTACAAAATGTCTTTATAGATGAGTCCAAGCAGAAAAAGGAGGCCATTACAAGCTCTGGAATGCAGCATTCCAGGCAGAAAAATAAATCACAAAAGCCAGAGACCCAGAGATTGAAAACAAAAATAAAAATGTAGTATTTTACCCTTTTCTCCTGGAGAGATCTACTGTCTAGTTAGACACTTAAAATTCAGGACAAGGATGCTCTCTAATGAATCTAAAGTAATTTAAGATCAAAGGTAAAGCACAAGAACTATTGACATTGGAAAATCCTACAGTTAATGACAAGATCCTAGAGTCATGACAAGAGTGTAACACAAGAAATGTTTTTGTCCAGTAATTTACTATTTTTCTGTATCAGTTGACCTCAAACACCCACTGTGTTGTTCCAAAACAGTCTTTCAGACAATAAGATGTACCAGGGCCCAAGGCTTGCTTTGATGTAATGTAATTTAATTTCTATCAAAGTAACCAGAAAACCCCACAATGAAGTTTCTTACCTATGAAACTATGGAGGAAAATGAAATAATTTTACGTAAAACTTTATTGATGTCAGGAAAAAATTATTACCAATCTGCTATCTGTATCTTTCTGGCCTCTTCTTCAAGCAACTATCCCATACACACATCAAATAGGCTGAGAATCAGCCTATTTCCCACCTGTTTTGTAAATTTTTCCCCTTTTTGTGCTGGGAACCACTGCATTCCCTGGCCTCCCTTACCCGTCAGAAGTTAATCTTGATCTCTAATGGAAAATGTCTAAATGACCACTTTGCACATCGTTGTAGCTACCCAATCAGTTCAGTAACACACAGCCTGCAAGTTGTGGTAATCATACCTTATCATTTTATCCTTACCCTCTGCTCACCTTGGTTCCTGCCATTTTCAGTCTTTGTTCTTTGTCCTATCAATCAACCCTCTTCCAAACCTTTCCTCTCAGTGCCCATTTCATATCCCTTCTCAGACTCCTTGGGGCCTGGGACACCTGTGTCAGTAGATGCTCCCAGGTCCAAGTGCTGGGAGCCTGCCCCAAAGCTTTCCTCATCCTCTCCCCAGCCTCCAGCAGCGACAGCACCAGTGATAACTCACAGCACCTCCCCGAATGGCTTTCCTACTACAACTTCCAGGTTCTCACACCCACACAGAGCATCCCTTTCTGCTCCCAAGCGCCACAGTGAGGGGAAGCATGCTGCCAGGATGACAGCCCTGGTCAGTGCCACAGCAGAGCTCAGCAACCCACTAAACTGTGCCTCTTTGTTGTTCCTCTGCATGCTGACCACTGTCAACAATACTGTCTGATCAATACTTCCCACCTAACGCCCATTCCACAAGAGGTAGGTATTTCAAGTTTAGTTCACTCTCTGAACCATTTCTGTTCACAGACAAGCTCTGCCATCAAGTATAAACAAGCTTCTAATTACAGGTTCATCACTTATGACCCTTCAATTGGGCTTCCCTACACAGACAATTAAGAAATGTAATTTGAACTAAACACATCCCTTTTACCTAGATTACACTAGTGCATGCTAAGCCTCTAGGCAGTCCCTACCATTTTTACAAGGAAAAAACAAAAAGGTGCATCTTTAACTTTCTTTCAAAGTGACATTGTACAACTTACAGCATCTGCGGACACCACAAAGCTCAAAGTTTAAGAAGCCCACCTATAAACACTGGAACTGCACAGAGAATGTGCAGTCTACACAAGACTACAGCTCACAAATGTACTACAGAAAATGTGCAACATCCCTCGCATGTCACCAGCACCTTCTTCACCATGCAAAAGTGCTCCTTTCTGTTTGTGAACAAGGAAGTGAGAGGATTGCAGCTGCCCAAGTTTTCCCACAATGCTGGACCAAGTGAAGCAGTCCAAGGACACAGTCCAATGTACACCAGCTGGTGTCTCCAGCTCCCTGACAGGCAGCCAGTCAGCAGCAAGGTCTGGCCACGTAGAAATCCAGGGAGGAGGCTCTGACCTGCACGTCACTGCGAGATGAGACAGAGAGCAGACTCCACTTTGTAGCAGAGAAACAGAAGGTCTGGGCCCATGTTCCCCATGGGTTCAATCTCCATCTGTCTTGGGACAACCCACCAAAGGCACTCCCAAATCAATGTTACTGTAAGGAGCAGCCAGTAAACAGATGTAACGGCAATCACTCTTTTTGCTTTCAGCACACATTATCTTTACTAGCTCAAAGGAAAAGGGGGTGAAAACTGATGGTCCCCACAGGAGGAAGACCAGAACACTAAAAACTCTCACCTTTTATCCATAATTTTCCACACAATGAAAAAGCATGTCTGTGGGCAATGCCAGGCACCGAAAGCATTAGCTTTTCTCTCAACGTTACTTACTGCGCAAGTGAAACTTTTTCAAATTTGTATTTATTCTGTGATTCATAGAAATAAACAACGACTATTTGCAATTGAATGAACAAAGCCGAATTTGAGTAATATGCCCCACTATCAAGAAGTGGAACAACTACAGTCAATAGGCAGCCTACAAATTATACCAGCTTTTTTGAGACACAAAGCAATTAATCTCAATAGGCCTTTTTACTAAGAACAAAATAAAAAAGGAAAAAGCCCTGCAGATAGCTGACTGGACTGTCTCCAAGACTAGAATAGGAGCAGCCTGTGTGCAACTCCACAGCAGTGAAATCAGAAGCAATGTTTCTACGGGAGCTGGAGCTCCCTGTAGAGCAAGCCTTGTCCCAAATGAAGGCTCGCCAGAGAAGGCGATACCCCAGTGATGCTCTCCAGGATTCCAAACAAAACCTGAGCAATGCCATTGTGAGCCTTTTGGCCTCACCCCTCTACATTCTTCTCAACCAAACACTTTACATGAACTGACCCTGCCTAGGCTGCCAGCATAGCCCCCATGGCCTGTGGGTGCCAATGGTGCCCAAATCCTGTAGGTATTGTCTCACCCGCATGAACTCATGCTTCTGGGGAACCAGGAGCTACCTGGGAAGCTGCTGCCAGGCACAGCTGCCTGGTAGGAATTTCCCACCAGGAAAGTTCCTGGCGCTTATCACCACTGTGTTACTGCCAAAACCAAAGAGGCTCTGCCACAACACCAGCTGTAATGGATGAAAGGTCCTTGCATCAACCCAGTGCAAGCTGGTCCCCCTGCACAGGGGGACCATGGCCACTGGGCTGGGGTGCTCCTTCCCCTGCAAGGCTGCTGCTGCAGTGGGCTTGGAGGGAATAAGAAGAAAACAGCCAGAAGAAAGGTTTTTGCATAGAAATGGATGGTCTTCACAGCAGATTTCCATGTGCTGAGACAATTTAGGGCTTAGGTCTCCTTCACCCCTCCTACCAGGCAGCAACCAACCCCTCAGCTCTGGTCAGATGCAGCCAGACATGAAAGGTTTTGCTCCAGCTCATGGCTTGCTCACCCGCTGCTGGCTGGGTGTCAGGAGCTGGCAGACCTGCAGGAGCACCCCAGCAGGCTCCATTGCCGGGGCCACCCTTACACCAGCTGTGAGACAACCAACATGGCCAGGAGCCAGGCTGGAGAAGAGCCAACACAGACTGCACTTGGCTGCTGGCAGCATGATCCAGTGCACCCCCACAGCAACGCACCTCTCTGCAAGGTCTCAGCTCTCAACTACCTCCATCCTGAAAGACACCACCCACAGAGGCTCGAGCAGCAACCTCCCAGACTCAATTCACTCACACCTTCTTCTCCTGCAGGTCTTACACCGCTGGCAACACAGCAAAGCATGCTTCTCCTCCAGGGCTTTCCACCACCAACTCCACCTCTGTGTTCCTCTTGCCAAACCTCCCCTATTTCCAGTCATTTCTCCTCCCTCTCGCACACCTCTGCCTCTTGCCATTATGGTCCCAGTTTCCCTCCTGGTGCCCTCTCCTGCCCATCACCTCCCCACAAGGAGATCTGTCTCTCTGGAACCACCCATCCCAGCTGTCAAGGCAAGAACTTGCTTTCCAACCCACACAGGTATTTCATTTTGAATTCAAAGTGTCCAGTCCCTGAAACACTGGCAGAGGTGCGTCTCAGTCCAGCTGTCAGTCAACTGGTTCCCTATCTGCTCTGCCCACACCCAAGGGAGGACCTAAATGTCACAGGAAACACAAAAGGCTTGTCAGACAACAAATTAATGCTCTACTTGAAACAGGAGTGTAAATGTTATGTGAGACGCCCTAAACACATTGTGGCAATAAAATAACATAGAGCAAGAATAGGATACTGGCAGGCATTAGTCATGAATCCACTGCTGAGGGCAAAAACACCCTCTGCACTGACTATTTTTAAAGCTGTTTGTGAATTAAAGACATGACAACTTGCATACTTATAGAGGAAGTCCATAAACACCCAATCTAATCTTTCACAACTTTTAACTATAAAACTCTCAACTTATGTTTCCACTCAGTTATTTTTTTTAAATTTCTCCAAATCTTGGCTTGAATTTTGCTACGGTAAGTACTGTATGCCTCACAGCAACAGCATTTGATTATACTCAGCTTTTTAATCAAACAACCTTTTGTTCACACAGCAATGTGCCTGCTCCTATAGGACCTTGCTGCCTTAATATAAAGAAACACCTTTTCGATCTTTATATATAATATGTTTACAGAGAAGCAGAATAGGCAAGTGATGGACATGAGAGTGAACTGGTGGAGCTTGAATTTATCTTTGAGGGATTCATTTTCAAGTTCTTTTGAACTCACTCCAGCGAAATTTAGAAAAGGGTCTATTCTCATATTTGCTTGTTAAAAATAAATAGTTTTAGGGTTTTTTTTCTTTATGTTACAAGAATAAAAAATCTAAATGAGAGTCAGTACAAAGCTCTGTATGAGTTTGCAGAGATCACAGATCATAGACTATCTCAAGTTAAGAGGGACCCTTAAGGATCATGGAGTCCAGCTCCCTGTTCCTTGCAGAACTACCTAAAACT
>VWZS01007510.1:0-95540 GCA_013397075.1 Rhabdornis inornatus
CCTCAAAGGAGAGCTGCCACTGATTGTGGCTCCTCCTGGGGCCTCCCATGGCTCTGCAGTTACAATGGAAGAGCAGGTCCATGGGACCTGGCCAGGTACCAGCTGCTGGCTCTGCCTTTTGGAGGAGCACGTGGAACCCCGTCCTGCATGGTAAACTTCAGGGCCCATTCTGCCTCCTCCCTGGGCCTGAACTCAAGATGTCCCTGCTGTTTGGCCATGTCCCTTATCTCCACTGAGCTCCTTGGGAGTGGTTATACCTGATGGATTCCACCATCCCTCCAATCCCAACACACTTAGGAGAACAGTGACCCTGGGCAGGGATCCCTCTGCCAGACATCCCTGCCCTCATGGCAGCAGCACTGAGCCCCTGGGCACCAGAACTTGTGTCACATCTGCTGCTGGAAAACAGATTTTGCACAATATCCAATAATTCAGTTAAATCTAAATCCATCAGTAGGTGTTCATTGTTCACTTGCGCAGAGCAGCCTGGAGAAACCCTGGAGAGGGAGAAGGTCCTGCCCTGGGGGTGGAGTGAAGCCCAGGTGGGAGCAGCCTGGAGCTGGGCTGAGCGTTCCCCATTCCCCATCAGGAGGGATCCCAGGGGACACCCCGTGCCTGGGCACCCCCCGTGTGTCAGGGTGGGCAGGGCGGGCAGGGGTCCCGGGGCTGGGGCCCGCACAGCACGTACCGTACTTAGCTGCCTTTGCTTGCTGCTGCTGCCGCGGCACCCCTGGGGACAAGGGAGACAGGGACCCTCAGCCACCACGGCCCCACAGAGCTGGGCCGTGGGGACAGGGCTCCTGGAACAGTCACCTGCCACCCCGGGGACAGCTCCGACACCAGGCACCGCCCCTGGGACAGCTCCGACGCCAGGGACCAAGCCAGGGACACCTCCGACTCCGGGCACGAGGCCGGGGACGCCGCCCACACCGACACCGGGAACGCCGGCGCCTGCCGGGAGGGAACAAGAGGGGACGAGTCACAGCTGGCTGCAGCAGGAGCTCAAAGTTGGGACCCGCCATGTCTCTGTCTCGTCATCGTGCCCTGGAGAGCAGAGCATCCATGGCCTCATCCAGGAGAGACTCCAGCGGGGCAGGGCAGGGATTGCTAGACCCACTTAGATGTGCTTCTGAACCCCACCAAGTTTTTGGAGGATGGTGACCCTGGGCAGGGGCCCCTCTGTCAAGAATCCCTGCCCTCATGGCAGCAGTACTGAGCCCTTGGGCACCGGATCCTGCTAGAAGATGGATTGGGTACAAAATCCTGGAATTCAGTTAAATCTAAAGCCATCCGTTGGGGCTCATTGTTCACTTCCACAGAGCAGCCTGGAGAAACCCTGGAGAGGGAGAAGGTCCTGCCCTGGGGGTGGAGTGAAGCCCAGGTGGGAGCAGCCTGGAGCTGGGCTGAGCGTTCCCCATTCCCCGTCAGGAGGGATCCCAGGGGACACCCCGTGCCTGGGCACCCCCCGTGTGTCAGGGTGGGCAGGGCGGGCAGGGGTCCCGGGGCTGGGGCCCTGCACAGCACGTACCGTACTTAGCTGCCTTTGCTGCTGCTGCTGCCGACGGCACCCCTGGGGACAAGGGAGACAGGGACCCTCAGCCACCACGGCCCCACAGAGCTGGGCCGTGGGGACAGGGCTCCTGGAACAGTCACCTGCCACCCCGGGGACAGCTCCGACACCGGGCACCGCCCCTGGGACAGCTCCGACGCCAGGGACCAAGCCAGGGACACCTCCGACTCCGGGCACGAGGCCGGGGACGCCGCCCACACCGACACCGGGAACGCCGGCGCCTGCCGGGAGGGAACAAGAGGGGACGAGTCACAGCTGGCTGCAGCAGGAGCTCAAAGTTGGGACCCGCCATGTCTCTGTCTCGTCATCGTGCCCTGGAGAGCAGAGCATCCATGGCCTCATCCAGGAGAGACTCCAGCGGGGCAGGGCAGGGATTGCTAGACCCACTTAGATGTGCTTCTGAACCCCACCAAGTTTTTGGAGGATGGTGACCCTGGGCAGGGATCCCTCTGTCAAGAATCTCTGCACTAATGGCAGCAGCACTGAGCCCTTGGGCACCAGATCCTGCAACACATCATCTGCTAGAAGATGGATTGGGTACAAAATCCTGGAATTCAGTTAAATCTAAAGCCATCCGTTGGGGCTCATTGTTCACTTCCACAGAGCAGCCTGGAGAAACCCTGGAGAGGGAGAAGGTCCTGCCCTGGGGGTGGAGTGAAGCCCAGGTGGGAGCAGCCTGGAGCTGGGCTGAGCGTTCCCCATTCCCCGTCAGGAGGGATCCCAGGGGACACCCCGTGCCTGGGCACCCCCCGTGTGTCAGGGTGGGCAGGGCGGGCAGGGGTCCCGGGGCTGGGGCCCTGCACAGCACGTACCGTACTTAGCTGCCTTTGCTGCTGCTGCTGCCGACGGCACCCCTGGGGACAAGGGAGACAGGGACCCTCAGCCACCACGGCCCCACAGAGCTGGGCCGTGGGGACAGGGCTCCTGGAACAGTCACCTGCCACCCCGGGGACAGCTCCGACACCGGGCACCGCCCCTGGGACAGCTCCGACGCCAGGGACCAAGCCAGGGACACCTCCGATTCCGGGCACTGCCCCTGGACGTGAAGCAGAGTAGTCAGATCGTCTGCAAACATCCCACTCTTCCACTCCCAAGTCCCCCAAGGTTGTGGCTGTACATCCCAGCTGTCCCGGGGCTGGAACGTTTTCCCTGAATGCTCCAATGTGTGGTTTGCTCCTCGCTTTCCTCCCACAGAACAGCCAAGGCGGGGAGCAGTGGAGATTCGCATCACCAGGAGCATCCCTCACTAGAGAAGGACAGCTCAGCGCAGACACCACGTCCCTGGCCCCCCCGCTGGCACCTGGCACAGCAAACCCACATCTCATGTACAGACCACGTGTGATGGGCATGCCAGGCTGCTGCATCCCTAGGAGCCTGTCAGCCCTTCATCACTGCTGGAAAAGCTGCTGGAGCCGGGACAGGGGGCAGGGAGAGTACCCAGAAGATGGAATTGGGGGCTGCCGGGGCAGCTGTGCAGCCACATGGTCCCTGGCATCGATGCACGGCTCTTCCCTGTGCCGAGATCTGTCCGAGGCAGCAGCAACTCACCAAAAGCTCCGGCCTTTGCCGCTGCCTTCGCCGCTGCTGCCGCCGCTGCCGGTCCTCCGACTACCGGGACAGCGGGAGAGAGTCAGGGATGTGGGATAAGGGAGGGACATCCTCCCCGAGCCCCAGGGCAGAGCCCTCTCATCGCCTCACCTCCAACTCCTGGGACACCTCCCACGCCGACACCGACACCGGGTGCGACTCCCGGGATGCCGCCAACTCCGGGCAAGACACCGGCTCCTGCCGCAGGGGACAGCGCGGTCAGCCGGTGGTGCGGGGACACGGGGACAAACCAGCATTCCCGGAGCTGGCAGGGAGGGAGGCAGGGAGGGAGGGAGCAGCACCCTGCTGGGGGGATGGGTAGTATTTGTGCCACAGAAGGTGACTCACCAAGTTTCGCTGCTGCCTTCGCTGCTGCCGCCTGTGCTCCGACCCCTGCGGAGGACACGGGCACTGAGCCACTGAGCTCCTGAGACCATTCCCACCTCAGCTCCCCCACCCCACAGGGGACCGGGGACTGGGGACCGGGCACTCCTGCCAGCAGCTGTCCTCTTCTCCTGCGGGAGGTGCTGCTCCCCTCCGGGCTGTCCCTGCAGTCCCCAGACAGTGCCTTGTTGGCCCAGGGGCCAGCAAGGTGACAGAGTGCGTGGTCCCCCTGCCACGCCCGTGCCAGTCCCCACCCTGGGGCTGCGGAGGCAGAGTGTACCTGTCCCGGTGGGGTATCCTGCCTTTCCTGCCAGGAGGCCAGCTCCTATCCCGCCGGGCCGGAGGCCTGCAATCACAACACAGCAGCAGAGCCAGGTCAGGCACCGGCCAGGAGAAGGACCACGAGACAGACGGAGCGGCTCCCTTGGATCCTCCCCACTTGAGATCCCAGTTCAAACATCCCTGTCTGGAGCTGGAGTGGCTCAGGACGTATCCTATGGATTAACAGATCCCAGGGATGCCAGGAAAGTTGAGTTCCCAGGCTGGTTCACAGCCACCGTGGGCAAGGCACAAGGTCCCCAAGGGACCATCTTGCCCTGGGGCTGGGATATCCCTCACACCACCCCGAGGGTCAGTGGCCACGGGGTCATGGTGGCAGCCAGTGGAGCCGCGAGGACTGAGGACACAAGTACTCACCACGGGACAGCTTACCATTGGTGTAGGGCAGTCCATAGCCACCTGGGGACAAGAGGAGAGGAGAGAAGGGGGGGTTAACACCTGGCTGCTGCTGGCCCTGTCCCCTCTGCCCCACGGCATGGCCCCGCTCTGCCAGGGCTGTGCAGCACCAGCCCAGGAGCTCCGTCCATTGTGACAGTGAATCGTCCGGGATACAAACCCCCGCGGTGGAGCTGGGCCAGGAGACGCTGTTCTCCCTCACCTTGAAAGCAGTGACTGAAGGAGCCGCCCCCTCTGAGCCCTGGCAGAGGGCTGTGGCGCCTGAAGCTGGTTCTGCAGGAGCCTCCCATGACCCCGCTCCAGCAAGGGGTCCCGCGGGAGCCCCATGGCAAGAGCTGTACCCAGCTGGCTGCACCCCAGCCAGCTCCGAAGGAAAGGTTTTAATTGGAATCAGGGCTTGGGAGCCTCGGCTGAAACGTGACCTCATTAGGAGGTCGGTGTGAAGGGGTGGGGAGGGATTACTAGCTGGAACATCGTGGCCAGGGAAATGTCTCCTTGCGAAAGAGCCGGATCCCAGCACTCAGAATGGTGTGGGGATGCCCCTGACTCAGTGGGGACCGTGGGCTTGGCAGCCAGCAGCTCACAGCTCCCGTCACGGCTGGCAGCATCCCGACACCATGGGCTGCCACATTCCTGGGGGGACACCTCGAGCTGCACACAGGGTGGGGGGTGCCTCCAGCAAGGGGGCTGTGGGCAGGGATGCAACTGCCTGCAGCCAGGATGGAATTACTCATGACACAGCATCTCCTCAAGCATTGACACCATCCCCTCCCAGCAGCCAACATGTGGGAACAAGATTTCCCTCCATCCTGCCGGGCTATCCCATGGTGTCCCACAGCAGAACAGTGGTGCTGGCAGGCAGAGACTCACAGTGAGCTGTGCCAGGTGTCCCCCACCTTGAGGGCCACCCTTGCCCGACCAGGGGCACCTTGTCAGCACCTTGCTCACCCTAAAGCTGGGAAAGGGGTGACACACATGGAGGTGACTCCAAGGGCCAGAAGTCCAAACCTTGGTTCTCCAAGGGTTTTGGTGGGTCCAAGTGCAGCTTCCCACCACCCCTAGCTGGATGGGAAGGCAGCCCCTGCCCTGGGGCTGTGCCCATGAGAATGTCACCCACACTGCCAGGGGGGGTCAGGCTGATGCACACACTGGAAGGGCTCTGCACAGACCGATGCTACCCAAGCACAGCTGGACACTGGGGAGTGGTCCCCATCCCTACAGCATCAATAGGACCCTGACCTCAGCCACAGCTTCAGACTGAGCCTCCAGCAAAGTGAAACACCAGGGTGGGAGCCATCTCCTGACTGGGGACAGCACAGGAGCAAGTCATCTAAAGAGATGATTTTCCACTTAAAATGTTATTTGTCCCACTGTCCCCTCATCCCCTCTCAACCTGCACATACTGCAGTGGGGACAGTGCAGGGGACACCCCACCTGTGGCACTCCCGGATCCACCTGCAGCATCAAGACAAGAGCCTCCACAGCCAGCAACACAGTCTGTCCTTGCACTGCCAGCCCCAAGCCCTCAGAGGTGACAAACTGGTGTTCCCCAACATCCAGGAAGGTCTGGAGACACCTCTGCTGTCCTGGTCCCTCTCCTGGGGCTGGGACCCAGACAGGGTTTGCCAGCAGCAAGGCCGAGTCTCCTGAAGGATTGTAACTCTGCTGCACTGCAGGAAACCAGAGCAGACCAGGGATCCCTGCTGCTGCTTGTGGCCACGGGCCCTGCTGGGACTGGAGCTGGACTGGGATGTGCTGGGCTAGGATGTGCTGCCCCAGGGGGTCTCGTCTCACCAAGGCTCTCCTGCCTCCAGTGACTTGCTTGTGTGAATGGGGAAATGCCTGCAGATCTCCAATGTACTCCCCAACACCCCAGGGATGGAGGCCCTGCCAGATGTGGCTGCCCTCTTCCTCGGAATGAACTGGGGAGCAGTCAGGTGCCAGCATGGCTCCTGGAGGGCACAGAACCCGCCACTGTCCCTCTGTGGGCACAGCTGCCTGGGACCTGGCACAGGGCTGAGAGGAAAATGTGTCCAGAGCAGCCTGGGCTGGGAAAGGGGGGCTGAGCTCCCCCAGGCTGACCTGGACTGGAGCTGAGCCCCGTACAGGTGGGCAGTGGAGAGGGACACCTGCCTGGAGCCTTCACATGGCCTCAGCTACAGCTCCTTGATCCAGGACAACTGGCCCAGGTGAATGCCCAGCCCAACCCCAGGAGCAACAGAAACCAGACTGTCCCTGCAAGGGCTGTGCCTTGTGCCAGCAGGAACTGGCAGGGACATCCCAGGGTGGCCTAGCCCAGAGCATGTCCCCAGAATGTGACCCTTCCTACCTTACAACAACTGGAGAGAGGCACAGCATTGTCCACAGGAGCCAGGGGCAAGACCACGGGCATCACTCCAGCATATGCCCAAGGGGCTGCCACAGGCAGAGCACAGCAGAGCCCCTGGCTCTGTCCTGCTGTCCCAGGGCCAGCACAGGCACTGCCAGGTCCGGGGGACCTGTGGGCACTGTGCCTCAGCCCCAGGGAACGGCGGGTCCTTCTCCTGACACTGCTGGGGATCCTTCACCCGCAGTGAAGCTGCTCTGCTGGCTGTGGAGCTTACCTGGAAGCTTAGGAGCTTTGATGGGATACCCCAGAGGGACACCGGGCTGCTGACCTCCAAAACCTCCCAGTCCTGCAAACCAACAGCAGACTCTCACCTGGAGCCCGCACCACGGCTGCCACCAGTCCTGGACAGAGGGGAGTGCCCCAGGGCACCCTGGCAGAGGATAGCGGGTGTCTTGGGAAGCCCTGAGGCATCTTCTGGTGTGGGGATACCATGGCTGTGAGGAACAGGCTTGGGAAGGAAGAGAAGGACAGGCAAGGGAGATGGGACACTCACCAGGGATTCCTCCAAAGGCTCCAGCTCCTAAAAGGAAGCACAAAGACACCCGTGTGAGCCCTGGGCTGCTCCTGGATGCCCAAATTAACTTAAGTTAATTGGCTTCCCTGCTAAGGGCCCTGTAGGGCTGTGGTCTCAAAGAATGGGCTTAAGTGCTGAGCTGGAGCCACCCCAGTGTTCCAAGGGGATTGAGGGGACCTACCTGGGGCTTTAGGCTTGACTCCAGCTCCAGTGGGGACTCCAGGCAGCACCCCCACACCAGGGAAGCGAACACCTGGAGCAGAGACCAGAGGGGTGAGCTGGGGCCTCGGGATGTTACTGGTACCCAAGACCCCCACACCCAGCTGCCAAATCCCTGTCACCCATGGCACCCTCATCCTTGGGGGCTTGCTGGGACCACCATGTGCCAGCTGCCTGCACCTCCAGCTGCTAGGAGAGGTTTGCTGCAGGCCTGGAGCTGCCTGTGGAACAGAGCCTGCAGGGAACACGGCACTCAAGAGGAGTCCCACTGGTGACAGCAAAGCCCCAGCCAGGCCTGGGAAGTGCTCTCTGCCCTGGTGATGCTCGGTGGCCTGGGGCCAGATGGGACTCTCCAGCCCTCGAGGGGCAGCAGACAGTGTTTAGGCCTTGTGGTCGTTTGGGTTGGATTTTTGGGTTTTGAGTTTCCTTTTGGTTTGGGATTCTTTTTCCCCTCTTACAAATGTCTCTCGTTATAACTCAAGCATTTTCAGACACGGAAAAGACATTCCTGACCAGCAACACACTTCGGACAGTGTCGAAACATCTTGTTTTCACAAGTTTTCCTCCTCCAAATTACTTTGCACTAAGGAATTCCTCTCTCCCGCCACCTCCTCCCCCTCCTTCCCACGCCGCCAGCCCTGGCGTCTGTGCCAGCTCCTCTCCCAGTGCTGATGCTGCCTGCTCCCGCCAAGCTTGGCACGGGATGGAGGTGCCGGGTCCCCCCATGCCTTTGGCACGGTGGAAATGTCACTGTGACCTCAGCCAAGGGGTTTGGAAGCTGCAGGGAGCAGGGGGAGGCAGGCGGGCAGCAGGGCAGGGTGCTCCCCCTACGGGGAGTGCTGGCACTGGGCAAGGACCATTAGGGAGGTTGGGGTGCTGACGGTGGGGTAGGGACCCCCTCGGAATTGGGGTGCTGCTGGCAGGGTGGGGATCCCCTCGGAGGCTGGAGTGTTGACGGTGGGGTGGAGCATAGCTCACCTGCACCGGGGAGCACGCCGCCCGGAAAAGCTCCAGGAATCCCAGCACCTGCAAGCAAAAGAAATTCAGGGATGAGGGGTCGGATGGAGTCGCTCCCCGCCCCGGCCCCGACGCCGGGGCCGTCACCTACCTGGTATTTTAGGGGGCTTCCCTGCCGCGCCAAGGCCGGGCTGCACTGCGCCCGGTACCACGGCACCTGCGGGCAGCACAGACCCCTGAGCCCCCGCTCCTGCCCCAGGCTTGGCTCTGCTGGGAGCGAGGAGTATTTCCTACCTGTGGAGACCCCGAGGCCACCAGGACCACCAATTCCACCCACGCCTCCAATGCCAGCACCTGGGGGCATTGGGAAGAGGAGTGTACCAGGGGGAGCTGCCACCGCTGGGCTGCGGCTGGCCGGAATGGCGCCAGAGAAGGGACAAGCTCAGGATGGCCCTTGGGGGGTGAAGGGGACACCCTGAGGCAGTCCCAGGGGTGGGTCCCCCAAACTGGGCAAAGGGACCAGGCAGCCCTGTGATCTCTGCTCCTGGGGGCTCAGGTTTGGCCAATTCCCCCGCGCCTGGGTCCCTCCGAGTCACTGGGGAGCCCAGTGAAAGCATCAGCTCCTGCCTGCAGCCCCGGCTCCAGGGGAAATCTGTCCTGGCCCAGAGTCCCTGGAGGCTGCCCGAGCCCTGAGGCCGCCTTGCCCAGACCACCCCAGCACTCACCAGCTTTTGCAGCAGCCTTGAGCGCCGCGGCCGAGGCGGCTCCCGGGAACACCCCCCCGGGGAAGGCAGCTCCAGGGAACAGACCCCCAGCACCTGTGGGGAGAACAGCCGGCATCAGCATCCCTAAAAAACAGCTGTCAAGAAGGGGTCCTGCCCTCGTGGTGGGCACAGGGGGTGGTGAGCTGTGGGGGCTATGTGGCAGTGCCAGGGCTGGTGTTAGGCTGGGCAAGGTGGCGTTAGCAGGCACCGGCTGCCCTGTTCTGCATCCCCCCAAATTTCTGCTCCCATCCACATCCCACCTGGTACACACAACACCTGGCACCCCTGCAGTGGGTGCTGACAGCCCCGGAGCCACTGGCTGACCACCTGCAGGCACTGTCCCTCTGCTGCTGGCCCTGCAGGGACCCCAGGCCTCCTCTCCTCTGGGGTCACCCCACTGTAGCGATGTCACCATGCTGGGGGTCCTCAGGACTGCCTCTTGGGGGGCTGCAGTCCCTCAGGTCTGGGAAGGGCACCCAGCCCAGATGGGACCCATCCAGCACATTCTGGAGAGCTGTGGAGATGGGGACAAGGGATGTGCTGTCCCTAAGGTGGGTCTCTGGGGACATGGCCCTGGAGCAGGGGTGGGCAGTGGTCAGTGCTCACCTGGCTGCAGGCCAAGGGGGCCAAGTCCCCCAAGTCCTCCGACCCCTAGAAAGAGAAGTGGGGTGAGGTGGGTGGTGGCCAGGTCCAGAGGGACAGAGGAGTGGGGGATGGAAGAACAGCCCAGGGACAGGCACATGGACGGGTGACAAATGTCCTTGCCAGCACTTGGGTCCTCCATGCCGTCTCTTCTGCCTCACCCACCCCTCACCCTGCCAGGCCACAAGAGGACGGAACCAAAATGTTTATGGCTGAGGAATGAGTCCCTGGGTCTCCGGCCAGCGCTGCCTTCCAACATCTGGGGCTCATCAGCCCTCGCTCCCTCCAGGCGCAAATTCCGGAGCCGCTGGCTCCGGGCGCGGACACCGCTCCGGCTGGGCCTTCACAGCCGCCCCGCGTTTGGTTTTAATTATGCCGAAATAAAGGGCCTTGTTTTTCTTTCCACGAGCTGAAATCTGAGCAAACGGAGGCTGCTGGCCCCCACCTCGGGCTGCAGCTCCCACTGCACAGCCGGGCCAGTTTGGTGGGCCAGGGGCGTGGGGTGCCCCTGTCCTGGGCACAGTAGGGACCCCTGGGATGGGCACAGAGGGGACCCCAGGCAGCATTTGATGAAATGAAACAGCATTTCTGCATGGGGATCAACAGGCACTGTGCAGAGAGTGCCAGGACAAGAGGGAGTGGTTTGAACCAAAAGAGGAGAGATTTAGACTCAGTGTTAGGAGGAATTCTCTGCTCTGGAGGTGGTGAGGCCCTGGCACAGGGTGCCCAGAGCAGCTGTGGCTGTCCCTGGATCCCTGGCAGTGCCCAAGGCCAGGTTGGACATTGGGGCTTGGAGCAGCCTGGGACAGTGGAAGGTGTCCCTGCCCATGGCAGGGGGTGGAACTGGATGAGCTTTAAGGTCCCTTCCAACTCAGGCCATTCTACAATTCCATGCTTTCCCTTGGCCCTAGATGCTGCACGTACAGTCCCTGCTGCCCCAGGCTCCAGCTGTGCCCTCCAGCTGTGCCTTCTCCAGCTGCACATCCTCCTGCCAGCATCTCCCCTCTCTCCTGGTAATGTCCCCTCTCTCCAGCATTCCTAGGCCAGGCAAAGCCCAGCTTGGGCTGCAGGAGCCTCTGCAAAAGCTGCTTGGCCCCGACGGCAGGTAGGTGGCCAAGCTGCCAGCTCCCCACTGGGACACTGGCTCCCGGCTTTGCATCTCCTCCCGCAGCTCTGGCGCAGCTTTACAGGCAGCAAGTACCCCCAAAGGGTGGTTTGAGGGGCTGGGAGCAGAGGGCAGCGCCAAAGCGGGGTGTGGGAGGGAGGCTCCTTAGGCTGTGGCAGGATTAGTGTGTCAGGGCAGGGCTGGGTGTGCCTTGGCCACGGGGGAGCAGCGTGAGGGCAGCAGTGGCTGTGAATTGTCCTGGCCACTGGTGTGCCTGGAGCTGGTGAGAGCCAGGGAAAGGCTTCTTACCTGGTTTGGGAGGTTTTCCTGCAGCCCCGAGTCCTAGGGGAGAGCGAGTGGAGGGAGAGGGGTCAGAGCCCTCCTCCCTCCGAGCATCCCCGGGCAGGGGACACGTGGGACAGGGCCAGCCTTGTGGCAGACCCCCTGCCCAAGCAAGGGAGATCTCCTGGGCATCCTGCCCCTCTTCCCCGCCCAGCCTGGCAGGGTGTCCCACCACTCACCTGCTCCCAAACCTCCAACTCCAGCACCTGTGAGCAAGGGCACAGTCTGAGCACTGCCCTGGGAGCACTCAGCTGCTCCCGGGGGTCCCTGGGGAGGTGAGGAGGGTCCCACGGGTGTCAGGGGATGGGCCATCCCCCCCTGGATGTCCCCAGGATTTTGGCTGAAGCTCTAGGTGCTCTGTGACCTCTGTGCACCACCTGAGGCCAGGGCTGAGCAGGGTGTAAGTGCCAGCCCTGGGCTAGGGGCCCCCAGAGTAAGCCTGGCACTGCCACCCAGTCGTGCCCCCAAACCGTGGGGCTGATGTTGAGTCCATGCTGAGCAGCCAGACAGGGTGTCCCCATTGTCATCTGATCCTGGCTGGCAGGTCCCCAGCCTTCCATGGTGTCTCAAAGGCATTCAAGGACCCCCCAGGCACCTGCCCATCCTTGCAGACAGGGTGATGCCCCCTCCCAATGGTGCCTGGGCACCCTCACCTGGGAAAAAGCCTCCTCCTGGGACTCCCCCTCCTGGGATAGCACCAGGAACCCCTGCAAGAGAAGAGTCCCTTGTTAAAATCGCCCCAGAGGTCCAAGGCAGGGGGGTGGGGAGTTGCTCCTGGTTCCCCTGCTGCTCCCTGCCAGGATTTGGGATGTGGAGCTCGAGGGCAGGTCCCTGCCTTTCCTTGCATCCCTGTTTGCCCAGGGTGACAGTGGTGACAGGGCTCGGAGGTCCCAGCTGGGACTCAGGCGTGGCACCTTGATGGAGGAGTCAGCAGGACCTGGCCCTGCAGGGGAAGGAGGGAGGGACATGGGGCTGGGCGCTGTCCAGCTCTGCTTCCCAGCTCCTGCCGAATCCCACAGCCAGGGCTGTCTCCAACACCTCCAGGCTGGCTCTGGGGGGTGGGTCCAGGCACGACCATGGACCTGGCACTGTCCCAGTTGATCCCCACAGTCCCTGCTGGTCCCAGCCATGCCTGAGCATCCTCTGGGGCTGCCCCAAGGATCCTTAGATGTGTCCTGTCTGCTGAAGTGCCAATGGGAAGAGCCAGCTCAGGCCAGTGGGACTGGGGTGATAGACTGGGGGGACACTGCTGAGATCCGTGGAACTCCCGCTGTGTCCCTCTGCCTGTCCGTGTGACACTGGGGTCACCACCCAGGTGCCAGTGCTTTCCAGAGCATCTCAGCTCATGCTCAGAGGCCACAATAAGGTTTTTGTCTGTTTTGGACACTGGAAGTGGCGTGTCTTCTACAGGCCACCAGGCTGCCACTCCCAGCTGGCCTCCCATCTCCACCAGGGCCATGGGTGGGCTGGGGACTTGCAGTGGGCTGGGGACACAAGGGGACTGCAGTGCAGAGGGAAGCTTCTCTTCTGGCAGAGGGAGAGGGGTTGTGGTGGGGTTTGCAGGACACAGCCAGGCAGGGGGTTGCCACGAGGGTGTGGGGGGGCTGTCGTGGCCATAGTCCCTGTGGGAAGCTGCAGCCAGCCCTGCTGCCTGCACTGCCACAGGGGATGGACTTCAGGGGGCACGGGCACTGGAGACCCTGTGGGGGCGTTGCTGGGACCTGAGGACCTGCAGTGGCCTCCCCAGCGGCCCGGGAGGTGGGTGCATGCAGTGGCACAGCCCTGGCAGCACCACCACTGTCTGGGCAATGCCCAGGGACTGAGCAGGGCAGTGCCAGCACCCAGGGGGACAGGCAGGTGGCAGGGCTGGCGGCTGGCAGGGCTGGGACACCATGGTAGAGCACATTGTGCTGCACATCTCCATTGCATATGTAGGGCAAACTCTGGGGGGCATCTGTGCCTCGTCACTGTGCCCACCAATGACAGGGGTGAGGGTGTCCCCTGGGCCCTGCTCACGTGTCTCTTCTGGCCTGGGCACCTGGCAGAGATGCCCAGCCTCCCACAGGGATGCACCAGGGTGTCAGGACACACCGGTGTGTGACAGGGGTGTCAGGCTGTGTACACACAGGAGATGTTGGGACACTCAGTGGCAGGACAGGACATCTCTGGGAATGCAGCATGCAGGAAGAGGAGCCGTGCCAGGACTCATCACACAGCCCCAAAGAGTGGGGCCCAGGTCTGTGCCTCCTCTATCCCCTCCTGAGGTTTTGCCAGTGTGCTTGGATAGAAGGGGACACGTGCTCAGCCCCTGGCACGGCCCAGCCCGGCCCGGCCCCCAGCCAGAGGGTTCCGGAGCAACTCCTTTTCCCGGCCAGGGGGTGACAGAGTGGCTTCTTTTCCTGGCCAGGGGGTGACAGAACGGCTCCTTTTCCCGGTCAGGGGGTGGCAGAACGGCTCCTTTTCCCGGCACATTCCGCGCCCACTCCACCCGCCCCCAGGCTAGATAAACACAACTCCAACTCCTGCCTTGTTTCCAAACAAACTCCAAACATCTGCACGCCGCCAGTTCTCCCTCCCAGCCCCGCTGCCTCTGGGAGCCAGTTCTGGGCACGGCCAGGGACCCCCGTGGCACAGCCAGGGACTGTCCCCACCCGGGAGGGGATGCTCAACCCCCATCATACTCCGAAGCCTCAGCCTCCCAAACCAGGCAAGATCCCTGGTGCTGGGGTGACGATGCGGGACCCGGGCTGACCTCCCCTACCCCTCTGTCACCCTGTGCCAGTGCTGCCTGACGGAGATTCCCAAGGAAGCCGGGACAAGGATTTCTCACATCCTTGCATCCCTGCATCCCTGGAGTGCAGGGACCACAGAAATGTCCAGGTGTCACCTGTCCACAGCCACAGCTGCCAAACTCAGCCCTTTATCATCACCACCACCCTCCTGGGGCACTGGGGGTCCTGCTAGGAGGGTGCCACTGTGGTGACACTGTCACTGCCCCCTCCTCATGCATCCTCCAGACACCATCTCAAAGATAGTGCTCTGGACACATTTGGGAGGGTTGCAGAGGCTATGGTGGTCTATCTGCTGTTCCTTGCACAGATCAGGAGGTGGGCAGGGGGCAGGTCAGCAAGGCCTGGCAGGAGATGGGATGGCCTGGAGGCAGTGGGATGGGTGGCTGGGTGGTGGTGCCAAGTGGCTTTGGGAGGACAAACCTTTCCCTCAGGAGCTCTTCCTGACCAGCTCTGCTGTCAGGCATGGCTGGATCTGCACTGCCCTGGACACTCCTTCACAAGCTGCTTCCCCAGAGCCCAGCTTGGGGTTGTTCCCTGGTGCAGGCACTGCTGGGGGGTCTCTCCAGATCCCCCCAGCATCTCCAGTCCCTCCCCGTGGCAGCACCACCGAGCACAGGTGTTGGTGACAGCCCACATACTGGTGACACTGTGACCACACTAGGCTCTGGCCATCTGTCCTTGCCCAGCCTCAGGGCCAGCCGTCCCCAGCCCAGTGTGGGGTCTCTGTGCTCCCATTTGTCCTCTCCACTCATTCCCTTGGCACATCAGGGAAGGGGAGACTGAGTCAGCAGCTTCCCAGAGCTGAAGGAGCTCTGTGCTGCCTCTGCTCTGAGCCTGCCAGGACCCTGGGAAGGGGATTTTCCTGGGCTCCCAGCCTGTCTCCTGGCCTGGGCTGGCTGTGAGCCTGCATCCCACCCCAGGGATGGCTTCTCAGTCCAGGGGCCAGAGAATTCGCAGCCGCTCGTGCAGCCCCAGCTATGTCAGGGTGTGAGCCATGGAGGTGCTCAGGATCTGGTGTGGAGTCTCCTTATTTATGGGAATGGGACGTTTTCCCCCCACAGCTCCATCCACAGGTGTGGATATCTATGCTGTTTCGCTGCCAGAGCTGCTTCCGATCCCGTTTGGATCAGCTGCACCATTTCTATCTGCACCACTGCTTGCAGCTCCCTTCACGAGCCAGAAATGCAGAGGATTTCTCTGTTGCATAGGTTTTGAGACCAAGACCAGGATGGAGAATCCAGCACAGGACACCCTCATTCCTCAGCCCCTCTCTGTGCCCATGGGCACCCGCTCCCGGAGGAGCCTCAGTGCAAAACCACCACATTTCCCCTGTTCCCTCACTCTGCTGTTTTCTTTTTCTTGGGAGAAAGTTATGGAAACATTCAGTCTCCAAGCGACTTTGAAGCTGTGCTGCATCCCGGGCCGAGCTCGCTGGTAGCAGCTCGGGGGGAGTGGGGGCTGCTGCCGGGGCCTGGCTCCTCTCCAGCCCCCCTGAAGCTCCAGCTTTCATCTCCGAGCGCTCGCAGACGAGCTGCACCCTGCCAGTTGTGAGGGGAGGGAGCAGCCCTGGCAGGCCAGGCTCCGGCTGGGAAGGGGAGATGCCATTCCAGCCCCACCCTGGGGACCCTGGGGTGTCCTCAGAGGGTCCCCAGAGCCCCAGGCTGGGTGCTGGCACACCCAGTGCCTGCCCCTCTGCGCCCACCCCAGCTACTCCCTGTGGGCCCAGAGCCTGCAGGGCTGGGACCTCCCTGGGGTCCCTCTTGTCCCTCCTGGGGGTGTCGCTGCCAGGGGATCCCCTGTGCGCCACAGGAAGCACTGAGGGATGGATGGAAGCACTGAGGGACAGATTCCCTGCTCCAGATACTGGGACAGGCTGCACTTGGCACCTTTAGGGAACCACGGCACCTTCCCCCTACAGTGACCTGTGTCTGGCTGGGCAGGTCCCTGCAGTGCCAGCACAGCTCTGCTCCCCAGGGCCAGATCCCCAGGGGCTGATCCTGACCTGCTTCTGGGGATTTCTTGAGTGCTGCCAGCTCAGCCCCTTGGCACTTCTCTGAGGTGACAGTCTGGGTATGAACCCCTCAACCCTAGGATGTCTCAGGGTTTCCTCTCGTGCCAGGATTATTTGGAGCTGCACTGCAGCCAGTGCTGGAGAACACGGGCCTGACCATCTCCAGCACCCTGGGATCTCCCCTCACCATACCACCATGCCTCTGTGCCAGCTCTATCCCCAAGGGCTGGCATGCCAGGAGCAGGGCTGAGACACCAGGCTGCAGACACTGCCCCGTCCTCCATGGGAGAGCCTTCTCCTGTGTCCCACCAGTACTGGGACTAACTCCAGGTTCAGTTCACCTCCTCTGTGAGCTGCTTCCCAAACTAGCAAATACCTCTGAGGACTGAGCCGGGGCCTGGAGTGGGGCCAACAGTCCCAAACTGCTCAGGAACTGCTGCGGGGTCTCACTCGGGGTCCAAAGTCCTCCAGAGACTGTCCCAGCTGGCCACGGCTTGAAGGATCAGAACAAAGCCAGCCTGGGTCAGCAAGCCACATCTCTCTCACTGCCAGAGATGGAGAGTGCCTGGGACTGAGCACAGCCCATCCAGCATCCTGAGCAAGATTAGGCACCAACAGCAGCTCGACTTCCGAGGCAGCTCCCGGCTCTGGGGTCCCACTGCCTGTGTAGCCAGGACAAGCCAGCCTGGGGTCAGGGTCCTGTGAGCTGCGGGGCACTGGCAGATTGAGCTGCTGAGGGCTATGCCCGTGGTGACAGGTGGCCCAGCCTGTGGCTGCCCTGGTGCCCACCCAGCCCTGGCACTGCCCATGGCATCCTGCCCCTCTCCTCCTCCGGAGGAATGCCCCTCAATCCTCTCTGTGCAACAAGTCCCACATGACAGCCCCGGCACCGATCTCGTGGCCGATGGTGGCTCTGCCCATCACACGCTCTCCTTGGCACAACCACCCGGCTCTCTGGAGGTGACTGTCCCCTCCCTGGTGGTGCTGTCACCTCCTCAAAGCCCTCTGCCCAGTGTGGCCACTGCAGTGGGGGCTCTGAATCTGTGCTAAGCTGTTCTCTCAGCCTAGGTGGGAGCTCAGCTTCCAGTCTGACGCCGAGACAGGGGCCGGTCACCGGGCAGGCAGCGGCTGTGCCGGCCGGGCTGTGTCACACGGCTGGGACACACACCCCTGCGCTGGCTGTCACCTCCCCGCCCCGGCCTCGTGTGCCGCACCTGCGTGTGCCTGGGCCGGGCTGTCACAGCCCTGGGACCGCGCTGGGACAGGGACCCGGCGCTGGTGGCACAAGGGCGATGAGGGCAGCGTGAGGGCCCCCCGGGACCCCCAGCCTGCGGTTCGGCTGGGTCGAGCCGTTCTGCAGCTGCAGCAGCACCGGGGCTGTCGCGGCCACACACTGAGCAGCAGCTCGCACACAGCGACTGCGGGATGCTGCCACCCACCCACCGCCCTCAGCTCCCGCTGCCATCACACCGCGGGTGACAGCTGCCACCTCCCCCCGGCCCCTCGCATTTCTAAGTCCCATGGGAGTTTGTTTGCCACCCCTGGTGTCCTGCCTGCGTGTTCCTGAGCCTTTCGTGCCTCCAAGCCTCTCACGTCCCCAAGCCTCTCAGCAGGACACCCCTCGCAACCTCTCCCTGACAAGTGCTTGGTGCAGAGGTGCCGTTACCGACTTCCCCGTGTCACCACCTTCGGTGACATCCCGTCCCACCCGGGCACGGCACAAACCACCCGTCGGTTTGAGGAGCAAAGAGCCCTCGGTAGAGGTGGCACCCGGGGGCCTGCCTACCCACCCTCGGGGATGTCCCCAAGGCAGGGCAGGGTGGGTGACTGTCCCCGCTCGGGGCTGGGCAGCCGGGGCAGGCGAGGGGCAGGTGAAGGGTTGCCAGGAGGGTGGGGGTGTCGCAGCCGCGGTGCCCGCGGAGGGTCCCCGCAGGACCGGAGCGAAGCGCTGGCCGGGGTACGAAGGAGCCTTTCGTTCCTTACCTCCTTGCTGGGTAGCCGGGAGGATGGAGAGGAGGAGGAGGACTCCGGGGAGGAGGGGTGCAGCTGCCTGCCTTGCCATCTCTTGAAGCAATGCCCCCGTGCTTCCGCGGGCTGTGTGTTTTATCCCAGAGCTGCTTAATTGTTGCTTCCAAGGATGCGAGGGGAAGGGGAGGGGGGTGAGGAGGGAGGGGAAAAGGAGAGGGAGAGGGGGGGAGGGGCACAGGACACTACGTCATGAGGAAAGGCTAAACACACATGAGCCGCTCCCGCCGATTGGACTGGCTGNCCTCGCTGCTCTCTCCAAGCCGGCGCGTCTCTGCCAAAAAAGCTGGAAGAGGGGGGCAGCTGCCAAGGCAGGCGGTGGGGGAGGACGGGGGGGCTGCACCCACCGGCATTGGGGACCACGGGGATTTAGGGTGATGGATGTGTGTCGAGACTGGCACCTGAGTGCTCTCGCATACTGGGTGGTATCGGCCCGAAAGAGGATTGGGGGGCAGATGGGGACCGGTGGGGTGAAGGGATGGGAGTGTTGGGGGGTGCAGGCGGGAATTTGGGGGATGCCGCTACAGCCGCAGGGCGCGAGGGGAGGGATCGGCCCGATGCCCGGTACCGTGCCCGGATCTCGGTGCCAGTGCCGGTACCGTTGCCCGGTGTCCGGATGCTGGTGTCAGTGCCCGGATCCCGGTGTGAATTCCCGGTGCCTGGATCCCGGTGCCCAGATCCTGGTACCGGTGCCGGTGCCCAACGCCCGGGTGCCGGTGCCAGTGTCCGGATCCCGGTGCCGATGCCGGAGTCCGCCGGCGGTGGCCGTTAGGTGGCGGGCGCGGGGTGCGCGGCCCGCCGGCAGGACGGGAAAATCGGGCATTTTGCAGGAAAACGTGCTGCCCGGCTCCGGGGTGCCCTGGGGACACGCAGAGCCCGGCCCGGCCGGGGCTGGTGATGGACACACGGCCCCCGCGACCCCCAGAGCAGGGCATGAGGGGGGGTCTGGCAGCTGAGCCCCTTCCAGCCCCAGCCCCTTCAGGGCCTCCGGGTTCCATCAGCTCTGAGCCCAAACCCGGGCCCTGCATGTCCCCACTGAACTCCTCGTCCCCCTTTTCGGGGGGTGGCTCTGGACAGGGCTTGGGGAGCAGCTGGGGTGGCAGTGAGTTAAATGGTGGGGTCAGTCACAGGATCATGGAATGGTTTGAGTTGGAAGGGACCTTTAAGACCATCCCATTCCACCCCCTGCCATGGGCAGGGACACCTTCCACCATCCCAAGTTGCTCCAAGCCCCCATTCAACCTGGCCTTGGACACTTCCAGGGATTCAGGGACAGCCACAGCTTCTCTGAGCATCCTGTGTCAGGGCCTCTCCACCCTCACAGAGAAGAACTTCTTCCCAACATCTAACCTCTCACTCCCCTCTGTCAATATGAAGTGATTCCCCTTATTCTGTCCCTTATCCTGCCCCTCCTGGAGCCCCTTTATGCCCTGCAAGGGTCTCTGAGCTCTCCCTGGAGCCTTCTTGTCTCCAGGTGAGCGCTCCCAGCTCTCCCAACCTGGCTCCAGAGCAGAGGGGTTCCAGTCCTTGGAGCATCTCTATGGACTCCTCTGGACTCACTCCAGCAGCTCCACATCCTTCTTACCCTGGGGACTTCAGAGGTGAATAGAACGGTGCAGGTGGACCAGAGCAGAAGGGGAGAATCTGTGTGGATGTGAATGAGAATCTGTTGCATGGATGAAGGGCAAGGAATGCAAAATCACCCTCTCCACTGCACGTCCAACACTGCCCCCTCCCCACATGCCAAGGGTTTGAGATGCTGCTTATCCCAGGACCTGACTCCTCGTGACCCCAATGTGCTGGGAGTGGGAGCACATGCACAAAAATGTCCTGTCTGCACCCCCTTCCCACAGGGCCTCTGTCATCATTCTCCCCATTCCCTAGGCTCCTTCCACCGCTGCGGAAATTGGCAGCCATTTATCAGCAAATCCACCCGGTTCCTCTCCGGCTGCGCGAGGTGCGAAGGCCCGACCTGGCCGCCCACTTAAAGAAGTGTGAGCTCAACTCACGCTTGGGACCGGCCCTCCGTAGCCTGCTTGTCTGGCTTATCTCAGCTCCCACTTTATTTTAGGGCAAGTGCAGATGGCTACGGCCGCAGGAATTCCGTGAGGTGGAAATTAGGGAGTGTTTTGCCCTCCACACCCGGCGCTGAGACACGCCGAGGAGATGGGGAGGGGGGGCTGTGCATGAGCGCTTCGGTGGGCTCCGCATGGAGTTGGATTTTTTATTCACCTGCACAGGGCAAAGGGCTGCGGGGCTGGGGACACGGGGCACGGGACAGGGGACGAGCATGGACAGGGACAGCGCAGCCGGGCTGGCCCCGTCCGTCCATCCGTCCATCCGTCCATCCGTCCCGCTGGCGTTGCCAGGTGATGTAATGCTTGAGCGAAAACACACGCGGTCGTTAAACACGAGCTCCCCGCTCCAGAGGAACGACGCGGGAGCAGATGGATGCGGGGACCGGCAGCTTTGCAGCGGCTCCAGCAGCCTCGGGGCTGTGATGCGGCCCGCGGGATGCAGACCCCGGGCGGGGCTGGCCCCGTGAGGCATCCTCCATGCAAGCGTCTGCAAAACATGCGGAGAGGAGGGCTGGGAAAGCGGCCTCGCTGGGAATCAGAACTAGGGCAGCTGGCCGGCTCCGAGCAGCTCCCAACCCTTGCCAGTGAAACGGCTCTGACTTTTGAATGCGTGTTTTGTACCTAGAAAGAATAGATGTGAGGCAAGATCTCCCCGCCCCTGGCACTTGTGCCGGGGAACAGAATCCAAACCCTTTGTGATTTGGCCGAAGCGCTTCGTGATCCGCCCGCGCGGATGGGCTGGGAGCGTTCCCCCGAGCTTGCAAAGTGTCAGGAGAAGCCGCGGGGAGGGCACAGACACGGGCACGGTCTGACGGGAAAGGGACAAGGCAGGAAACACTTCCCACAGCGGAGCCCGTGCGGAAAAGCGGGGTTTGCTGCATGGTGCAATACCGGGGTGAGAAAACCCACGACGAGGGCTGCAGCAAGAGCACCTGTACCAAAGCCTGTACCGGCATGGGGGGTCCTGGGAGCCGTGGCAGTTCCGGGAAGGATGGATGCTTCCTGCAGGCGGTCGAGGGTAGGTGCAGGTTACACACGGCTCCCCCAAACACTGACGTAGTTGCTGGGGGAAATGCCGAAGAGCCTTACGCTGCTGTGACACGCGCGGGGAGCTGTCCCGGCGGTAACACCGACATGCAAAACATAGAAGTAAACACCCCTTTGCTATAGCTACGAGGAGCCCCACACCTGCCCGGCCCCCCGGACCCCAACCCTGCTCCGGGCGCTGTTGACGGCGTTGTCATAGGAAACGGCACTGACGGGGTGTGCCGGGGCTCTGCGGTGCCTGCGCCGGATGTGCTCAAAGGAAAGGTATGTGCGAGGGGCAGGTCACACGCACCGAGTGGCCTCGTCACCATCCCTGGGAAGCTGAGGCTGGTACATGGCTTTGGAGCAGCCAAACTCACCGCGATCCTGAGGGCCTGAAGTTTTTATTCCTCCTGTGTCTCTGCTGAGCAAATGCTCCGTGTTTGGGGTGTGTGCCAGGAAGGTGGTGAAGGGACAGGGGAGCTGCCTCTTCCAATGCTTAGCATCCTTAGGTTTTCCTGCCTTGGTTCCCCACTGTTAACTGTCGACCAACAGATCATCACACCTGGATATGCTGTAGAAAGGAAGCTCCGAGCTAGAGAGACAGTCTGCAAAGGACACCTCTGTCAGACATCTCAGAGAAAATCCTCCCAGGACACGGGACAGGAAGATTGTGAAGCACAGACAGGGCTCTGTGGTACCTGACAATCAGGACACCTGCTCAGCCTTATTTTCGACAAGTGAAACCTTTCTGTTTCGCCAAATCCCCCACTCAGAGGTGTTTTCTCCAGCCCACTCTTGTCCTTGTGGCTCTCCTGATTTCAAAACACCAGGGATCTCTGGGTGCTCTGAGCATGGTCTGGGAATGAGGTCTCCATCTCTCCCTCTCCTGTCCCCAGCACCTCCCCTGGGGGAACATCGACCCTGTGCACAGCCCATGCCACAGCCCCACAGGACACACACCTGGCACACATCTGGGGCAGCCAGGGAGTCATCCTGTCCTCAGTGTGAGGCTGGAAACCACCACGGACATATTCCACTGCCATGGGAAGGATCCTCGGATAGAATCATCGAATCATGGAATAGCCTGTGTGGAAGGGACCTTCAACATCATCTGGTTTGAATCCCCTATATAATCCCAGTAATTTGTCCCCATTATCCCAGGTTGCTCCAAGCTCTGTCCAGCCTGACCTTGGACACTTCCAGGATTCGATTCTCCCAGTTGTCCCTGCACACTTGGTGCTGGGGTGTTTGTCAAGGCAGGAGGAGCATTGCCAGCTCTGCAGTAACTGTTTGGGGGCCAGGGGGGTTCACACAGCCCCTCCCTGCCAGGTCCCATTGCCTATTGGGTTTGAAGGCTCTTGTGATCCCATCTGTACCTCACCTATCACTAACTTCCCATGAGCTCCTCTTTCCCTGGCTGTCTCTTCCCACAGTTGCTATGGGAAGAGATTTTGCCAACACAAGGATGCTGCTTGGATCCACAAGGATCTCTCCTTGGAGGGAGCAGAGCTGCCCAGGGCCATGGGGGGATGCTCTTCCTTGACATGACCAACAGAAACAGCATCACCCTTCCAGCACCAGAGGGCCACTTGAGATCTCTTGGGAATGTTTGTCATTGGAGTCTCCTCATGAGGAGAAGGGGAGACACCTTCCCCAGCCCCTGGTAGGGACCCCATCCCAGGTTTTTGTTTTCTGCTGGGCATGAACAACCAGGACCAGACCCATATCTCCTCCTTGGTAACCCATCCCTCTCCTGTTCCTCCAAGGTCCTTTCCTTTTCCGTCTTTCCACCAGTTTTGGTGCCTGCTTCTGCCCCACTTTGGCCCCCTATATCTCTCCTGTATCCATGACCCTCTCACTGCAGGCCACACTTGGCTGCAAGCCCTGTTCCAGCTCTCCTTGCCTTGGTCACAGCAAGGTTTGTGGCAGTGCCTTCCCTGCAGGCTTTCCTCTCCCACCATCTGCCCTTCCCTCATGGATAACCAGCTCTCCATGTGCTGGGAAGAGCCGTGGATGTGTGAGGCTGGGATTGTGTTGGAAGTGGTGCAGCTGTGGGACAGTGGTGGTGGGATCTCCATCCTTGGACGAATTCAAAACGTTCCTGGACACGGCCCTGAGCAGCCTGACCTGGCTTTGGAGTGCTCACTTGCTCTGGGGCTGGGCTGGGGACCTCCAGGCATCCCTTCCAACCTAAATCCTTCTATGATTTATATCGAATTCTCTCTGGTATTTCTGCAGTTCTGGGAAGCCTTCAGTGATGTATCGTTGAACGTCTCTGACCCGACGCTGGCCAAGGAGGGATTTAGTGGTCCTGGCTCATTCCATCTCATTCACATTGTCCTTCTCAAGGACAGCTGAACATGTGCTGCTCATAGGTAACTCCAGGCCGCTGTTCCCCGCCTGGGTGTGAAACCTCTGCCTGCCTCCATCCCCAGCTCTGACCTGCCCTCGGGGCTTTCAAGTGATTGTTTTCATCCTGCTCCCACTGTCTGGGGCTTTCCAAGTGTTGATTAAAAGGTACCATCACTGCAAAACATGCTGTGCCTGAGTGGCTGTAGCTTTCAGCAAGAGAGACTCAGTGTTTACTGAACGGTCAGCACTGATTCCCTGCCAGATGTCAGCTCTGACCCCCAGCAGTTTCGGCAGCAGATCCGCTTAAAATTTGGAAGATTGTTTTGTATTCTCAAAAGAAAGGAAAAAAGGCAGGGTATGTTTATCATGGAGATATTGCTTTCCACTGCCTGTGTGCTCTGCAATGGCCAAAGTGTGTTCAAAGAGACTCTCAGACCTCCTTTGTGCAGGGAGCGGGGCTGGAAAATCTCAGCCCAGAAGGGGAAAACTGAAGCAAATCATGGGCAACCGAGCACAGAGATGTAACTGGTTCCACTCAGCCAGAACATGAACTTTAGACACTGCCTGTGCTCCAGTTTGTGTCTGCAGCACAGAGGGGCCCTGAGGAACAGGCAGCGGAGCTCTGTTATCTCACAGCCAGATCCTTGTGGTGCTGAGAGGAAACAGAGCAGGCAGGGCTGGGCTGCCTCCCTCCCCTCCCAGTGCACCCTGCAAATGCCAGTCGATGGCTCCCAGAGCCCTGATAATTCTGACCATGACTCAGAGACCAAAAATCAAGAGCAGAACTTCAAATTAAGAATTATTAAAAAAAAAAAAGCACATACTGGGTACCTTTTTTTGTGTTCTGCTTTTTAAACCATAAGGTTTACGCCTTCAGCTTCTCTGTGCATCCAGAAGGGCTCAGAGTTTGGCTTTCAGCAATGTGAAATATGAGCCTCCCTCAGGCACAGGACTCTGGGAGATGGGGATTAGAGAACCTGAGAAGTGAGTGATGCATTTGCCGATGGCAACAAGGCTGTGGATCCACAGAGGATGTTCTTTCCCCAGAAGTCCCTTGCAGGGAACTGTAACTCCCCACGCAGGCTGGAGGACACTGGCCTGTCCTGCTTTGAGGTGACCTGGAAGCTGGAAGGGACCAGCTCAGCCATGGGGTGACCTTGAGAGGAGTTTCCTGTGCTAAAACTCTTGTCAAGGTGGGGATCTGGCTCAGCAGCCACGTCCAGCCTCCTTGTTTGACTCCCAAAGAGGCACTGTGTGTGTGATTAGAAGCCCTGCAATCCTGAGATCTGGAATGTGGTGCTCTCTTTGCTGGGAAATGACAGAAATCCTGCAAAAAGCTAAAAAAGTGCTTTGCCCAGGGCTGCAGCTGGGTACGTCTGTGCAGGCTGGTGCCAGCCAGCCTGGTGCCAGGTCCCTCTGCCACCCTCCCAGGGCTGCCCAGGGACCTGCAGTTTCCCCATTATTTTCCCACTTGGGAAAGCACTGGGAAGGTTCACTGTCCATAGCTTGTCTGGCTCTGTCCTGGGAAATGCGACTGTAGGGCTTAACGGCTTTAATGAAATAACACAGAGAGGAACCTGGGGAAGTGGTGCAGGTCATGGGTCTGGGGGACTGACAGGCTGGGGGGGTCTCCACAGCAACGTGGGTGTGGGGACAGGAGGAGAGGGCAGAAGGGACCAGGGAGTGGGCTGAGAAGGTGGCTGGACCAAGGCAAGGAGAGCTGGAACGTGACTTCGAGCCGCATGATATGACCTGCAGCAGTAGGGTTATGGATACAGAAGAGATGTAGTGGCCAAGGAGGGGGCACCAGGTGTCAAAATTGAGGGAAAGATGGAAAAGGAGGGATCAGAAAGGGATGGGTAGTCACCAAGGAAGGGATATGGATCTGGTCCAAGATGGGAGACTGAGGAAGAGAGGGCAAACACCCTGTGGGATGGAAGGGACCAGTTCTCAGAGCTGGGAAAAGAGGGAACGAGAAGAGCTGAGACTTTGTGCCAGAGACAGCAGAGGGGTCAGGGGCTGAGCAAGGGCTGGTGACACCAAGCAGAGGTGACGGTGGGCCAAAAGTCCCTCCATGGGCTGACATCAGGAATGGCAGCTGTGACAAAGCAGAGGTAGGGAGGTTCCTGCTTTTATCCCAGCACCAGCCAGGATTCCCTCATACCTCCTGGTGCTCCTCCAGAGCTGCATCCCTGCAGGACTCTGCCAATGCATTCCTGGCCATCTCTGGGCCATTGCTCTCGAGTCAATGCTGTTCTTCAATCTGAGCAGCAGCAGCAGAACCAGATCCTCTCTCAGACGGGCTCTGCTCAGCCCTGGCTGCCTCTCCCCATCGCTGTGGGGTCGCTGGCCACCACGTTCCCACTCTTCAGCAGGGAACATTCTCCCCAACGTGTGCCAGCCTCTGCTACCCTCTGAGGGACGCCGTGGGAAGGGGGGCCAGGCCACCAGCAGCCTGCAGCTCCTCAGATCTCCAGACCCCACGGATGCCTGGCACAGCCGGCAGGGATCACGAGCTGCCCTTGTCTCTCTCCCAGGGGTGTGTAAGGGCTCATCCAGAGCCTCTTGTTGCTACATCCTCCCGGAGCTTGAGGAGAGAAACACTGCTGGAGGAGAGAAGCCCCTTGGTTTGGGATGATGGGCAGCCTTTTTGGGGCTGTTTCACTGAACTCATTCTCTCTCTCTCCACCAAGCCCCAACTCCAGGTCTCGGCTTCCCAGGGGCAGCCGTGATTTTGTCCGTCCGCTGGAGCTTGGCTGCGCACCCGAGCAGCCCCGGGAGCCGCTGCCCGGTGCTGGCAGGTCTCGGCGTGCCCGTTCCCAGCGGCGTGTCTGGGCTGGGAGCAGCCTGCGGGGCTCAGCCCCCGGCCCCGCCGCTCGCTGCGCGCTCTGGCAGCGGCTGCGGCACAAGCGCAGCGCTGGCCCTGCCCCAGCGCACGCTGTTTCCTCCCGGCACGCCGGCCAAGAGGAGTCAGCTGAGGACAGCAGCCGAGCCGGCAGCGCAGGCAGTGCGGGGAAGGGCGGACGGAGGGCTGGGGTCGGTGCTGGGCAGTGCCAGGGAGAAGCCTCATGGGAGGGCAGGGGGAATTTGGGAATTGCTGCCGTGGGTTCTGCTGCTGGATGCACCGCTCGTCTCTTCCGCCAGGTTTTGCGGTGTTTCTGGCTCCGTTCTTTGCCAGCGTCCATCAGAAGTCTAGAATTTGGGGCTTTTCCCTAATGTCAGAACCCCCGCGCTGTCAGACACAAACAGCCCGTTCCCTCCAAGTTGTCCCTCTTGCTAAATTTTCCAACCGCTGAATTTTCCTCTCAGCTGCCAAGTTTCACCTGTTGTCTCAAGCGCTGTCATCTCCATCCCTCGAGTCCCTCATTCCCCCTGAGATAACAGAGGCTTCACTGTCCTCCTCTGTTTTATTCCCGGGAGCAGAGGCTGAACAGCGGCGATTCCTCCTGCCTCATGCTCCTGCCTGCCGCTGTTTGAAGCTGCTGCTCCCCATGACGTGAGTGCCCTGGCATCAGCCATGTGCCAAAAACTGCCTCAGGGATGGGCAGGGATGGAGGGTTTGAAAGCTTTCAGGTTTCTGCGCTGCCACTCAGATCCCATTGCTCACGGTGATGCTCTGGGTTAACTCGGCCAGTTAAGAGGTCATTCGTAACTAGCACATGGATAATGTCTCGATTTAATTAATTCAATTAATCTTTGACTGTAGAATGTTGCCTCGGGCCAGGTGAGCTGCTCGCTGAAGAGGCTGCAGACAAACAGAGCATTGATGAAATATTTCACATTTCAAAGGAAAATTTGGGGGATTTTTTGTTCCAGCATGGAACTGGATTGTGTTTCAGGGCTGAACACATAAAGCAAACCCAGCCATTGCATTTCAGGCTGAAACAGGCTTTTTTCACTTTGAATCCAAATTATTAGGAATTTAGTTTTGGTTTCAGGGGTAGAAATCACATAGATACTGGGTTTAGGTAAAACTGATAAGCACTGGACTTTTAGATCCATTGGAATTGCTTAGGGAAAGTGTTTCCCAGTCCCAGAAGTGCTCCAGTGTTGGATCTGGGGAGCTCCAGCCTGATCAGGTGAGAGGATGGGGAGTTGTGTGGTGGCTTCACGAAGGTCTCCACGGGTGCAGATGGATGAGACACCCACAGCAGGGGCTGCAGGGCCCTTAATCCGGGGGGATGCGGAAAGCAGCCAAGCACACAAACAAAAAGCAAGATGAGACTGAAGAAGCAGCAGTGACAATATGAGCTCCCCTGGGGGTGCTGCATGAGAACATCCTTTGGATCAGCATCACTTTCGCGAGACAGAGGTTTTCAGGTGGCATTTGTGAGGGTATTCACCCAGGGAACAGCCGGCCAAGCGCCTCCGGAGCTGGGCTGCTGGGAGCAGGCAGTGCCCGTGGGAGGAGGCGTCTGCCCCGGGCAGCACCGGCGCTGCCTGGCAGAGGCACGGGCTGCTCTGCTGACTCGCCCTGCCATCCCTGCTGGAGCTGCTTTTCCTCGCAGCACTTCACAACTCAGCACTCTCGAGTTAATTAGAGAACCATCTGCCCCCTTCTCGCACATCATAAAAGCGTGTTTAAAGCCGGGCGATAAAAGGGAGCATTAGTCTGGGTCACTGCAGGCTCTGAGCCCGGCGCGGCCCCGCCTGCCGCGCTCCCTGGCCCGGTCTCAGACCAGGTGGGAGCGATGTTTGAGGCCATCTGAATTTGCTCTGCTGCCAGCTTCCTTGAGAGACTCCCAAGTATTTCACAGCTCCCTCTCAGGCACGCTTTGTTCTCTAACAGTCTCCTACAGCCTGTCCCTGCTTAACTCTCCTGGCTCCCTCTCGCTCCGGGTGCTGAGTTTCCATCTCCCAAAGGAAACCTGGAACCTCGCCCGGTGCCAGCTCGTGATAGTGGCCAGCAGGTCTGTCCCTGGTTTGGTCTTTAGATGGCTTCAGGCTTTTCCAGGTGTCTGTGGACAGCGCAGCCCCTGTCCCCTCCCTGAGCACGCAGGATGCAGGACATGTCCCGAGAATGGCTTTGGGCACATCCTGGGGGACATGGGGACATGGGACAGTGAGCACACAGGGACAGCTGGTCCAGCTGCACTCGTGCCCATCACTGTAAATATCCATAGAGCCCCTCTTCCCTCAGTTCTGCCTGGAGAACATGTTTCCCTCCCATCCTGGTGTGCAGGGCAGAACAACTCACCAGATGTTTCATGTTAAAAACTCCCTTTTCCTCCTTTCTGCTTGCTTTAAAGAGTCTCAGACGGGGAGGTGAGGACCCTGTCTGCTCTGCTGAGGACCACCTAATCTGATCAGGTCCCTTCTGGCACGAGGCACATCCAGGCTGCCATCAACCCCACATTTGAATATTGAGATGGAGTGCAGCCCTGGGCACGGAGCCACGGAGCAAATCGGGTGAGCGGAGAGCTGTGGAGCTGCTGAACCAGAGCCTGCAGCATCCTGCAAACCCACAGGGCTGTTTCCAGGAGTTCAGGGTTGTGGGGAGTCACCAGTGTTGTGGGACCATGCAGCCTGAGGAGGCCACTGGGAATGGGGACCTGCTGACCGTCTACACAGGGATCTAAACTGAGGGGGAAATCCCTCCAGATGCTCCCCAAGGAAACGTGTGTGCCAGCCCAGCTGAACAGACCTTGGGGTGGGTCCACCACTGGCCACATGGCCTTTGTGTCCTCTGACCAAGCACAGAAGGATGGGGAGATAGGAATATCCTGCCAGTCAGTGCTCCAGGAACCTGGGATTGGAGAAGGGAGATGGCTCTGAGAAGAGAGGGAAAGTCACCGAATCGCAGACTGGCGAGGTTGGCCAAGTCATCTCCAGCCCCCTGCTTGAGCAGGCACACCTGCCAGTCACCCATGTGTCCATGGCAGAACAGGTCCAGGGCCCATTGTAAGATGGATAGAGGGGAGGAGCTGTACCCTGGGACACTTTGAGGAGGCTAGGACACTCTCTGGTGGAGCCAATCCTCCTTGTCCTGTCTGGGGCTCCCAGCAGGTCTTTCTCCTGCCCACCCGTGGCACCGTGATTTCCCTTTCCTGTAGCACCAGGATTGCCACCAGTGTCTGGAAGAACTTCCCCAGTACGTTCCCCAGTCTGCTGGGAAGGCTCTGGACAGGCAGACCTCAGCCCTGCTCTCTTCCAGGGAGAGGGTCAGGGACAGGGAATGGGCAGGGGATGACGAACAAGCAGAGCCCCAGCACGTTCCTGGTGTTCTTACAGCCTCTTCTGCCATGGGTTTCAGGATGGCCAGAGCCACTGGTGTCCCAAGCCCCAGCACAGCTGAGGAGGCTTGGGGAGAACTGTACACTCTGTCCCTGCCAGCCTGGCACGGTGCCTGGCTCCAGGACAGCCCTGGCTGCTTGTGCCTGCCCAGATGCCTGGGATCTGGCTGTCCCAAAGGATGCTGAGCTGTGAGCAGCAGACCCTGGACTATTTTTGCTGTGCCCAGGTCTTGCCCCACGTTCCTGTGTCCTTGGGCTGTGTTTAGATAACTTTGCAGGATGCGCTCCTACTCTTTCTGCATGACTGAATCCCCACAAGAAACAGGAGCAGGTGGAAGGCAAGACAAGGCCTCGGGCTCCGTGTGTGTCTGGGCCAGGTGGACGGCACAAGCAATGTTAGTCTTGGGCTTCCCTGGATTTAGCAGGGTCCACTTGCTCTTCTCTCAGTGGACTGGGGTGCATAATCCATGTCTCACACATGGCATTGCCAGGGCTTGGGGCATCCTATCATGGATGGAATTCTGCAGGAGGACAGGGAGACCCTGGCCACCCCACGTCCCTTGTTCTTGATCCATTCTTGGAAGAGCTCAATGGAGAGTTCATGGACACATCTCTCCCAAGCATGGGGGCTCTGCTGAGCTCTTGTCTCCTTCTTGGACATCACTATGGCTTCACAGCCAGGTGTCCAGCTCTCTTTGGTCCTGAGGCCTGGGAAAGCCGGGTCACCTTTTAGGGGGACAAGTGTTAAACATTGCCCTTTCTCCCCGGGCTCTGGCACTGCTCATCTCTGTGGTGCATGAGTGGGGAGGTTATTAAGTGAGTATGAACATCTTTGAGTGTAATCCACACGCAAATGCTAAGTTAAATTGAAACCAGAAGATCCCTTTAGCAGCACAGTTTATTGCCATTAACCCTTGGGTGACACCAACTGGACTTCCCCTACAGTGCCAGGAGGAAATGGCCCACCTGAAACTCCAACCCTGGCCTGGAGTTTGGGCATGGACAGCTGTGGCCACAGCGGGTGCCTGTGGAGCATCTCCAGCTGCCAAGCCCTATATCCAAACCCAGGAGTGCACCAGGAGAAGGTCAGAATGCTGGAGTTCACAGCTGGAGGTCAGCAGCATCCCAAAGGTGAGATCTCCTCCCAGTCCAGGAGAACACCCTGGGATGGTCTCCTGGTGCACCCAGAAGGGCTCCCTGCTGCCCTGCACCCACTGGAGCCCCTTGGAGGCCTCTTGGGAGGAATTGCCCCAGACAGAAGTCCCAACACACCTTGCTACAAACACCTTGGGGGAATCTGCAGGGGATGCCCAGAGGTTCTGCTCCTCTCTCCAACCTGCCTGTGCCAGGTGCTGCAGCTCAGAGGAGGCGCTGGGATGTGGGGACACATTCAACCGCAGGGGTGCAGAGCTCGCACAGGGACAGGGAGAGGATGGACACGGCAAACAGCCAAGTGGCCATGGAGCAAGGGGAGAAGGCCGAGGAGAGAAGAGGAGATGGAGCTGCGGTACAGCTGGGCTGTGGCAAGTGAGGGCAGAGTACTGGCCTGTGCCCCAGGAGATAGGGATACAGGGATAACCCTGTACCTTCTCCACTCACCAGGTACCATCACCCTGGCCCTGGCAACAGAGCGAAGCTGGGACCATGCCATGGGGTTTCCCCCCTCCTGCTCCACACAAACCCCTCTTTGCATCCCAAAAACATGCCTGGGGACAGGATTTCTCTCAGGCTCCAAGCTTTCCCTGCCCCATTTGTGGCAGCAGCTGCACGGGATGTTGGCAGGAGGCAGAGTGACCTCAGCGACGCGGAACTGGTCCGAACTTTCCCATTCCAGGGAGCGCAGGCAGCTGCCAGCGGGAGCCAAGGTGCACGAGGGGAAGGCTTAGGACATGGTTGGCAGGGCCACGGCCACCCCTGCTCCAAGAACCACAGAAATATGTAAATGAGAAACTCGGCCCCTTATTTATGAGACTTTGCGATTCATTTTTCATTTGGGGAATGCGAACAAACGAAAATATGAAATATTTCTCTGATGACACAGTTTCCACCCAAGAAAGCACATTCCTTGGAGGCGATGTGCATGTGCACAGGGGCCACACAGGACCAGGCCTGGGCCCTGGGGCAAGCTGGGCTGAGTCCATGGTGGGACAGCAGTGAGTCTTGGTGAACTGGAAATCCCTTCTGGGGTGCTGGAAGGGCCAGAACTGAGGTCAAGGGACAGAGCTCAGCTGGTCCAAGGAAGGAGGAGGAGGTTGCACCTCATTTACAACCAGAGCAAGGATTCATCTGCCTTCTGCCCACTGAGAACAGATTTCCTCCTCCCAACATCTACAAAATGCTCACCCTGGTGAGGCCTGGATTTCTCAAGGATGTCCAAGCGTTCCCATTTATTGCCTTAACAGCTAAAATTCATTACTCAGCTGGCTCCTTCAGGACGGCCTTTCCAAGGTCAGTGTTTCCATGTCCTTCATGAGCCCCAGAGGGAAAATCCACACTAATAAAATCTATGGATTCAATATCCACACAACGTCATGAGCCAGACCTCACTGCCTCCCAGCAGCATCAGTACAACAGACCAAGCACACTCCACGTTATGGTCCTGCCTATTCCCACATTTCATTCCTGGAAAGTTTGGTCCAGCCCTTACCTTCTGCTGGTCCTGAGGCATCAGAGGCGTTCTCCACCAGCCTGAATCCTTCTGTGCCTCTTCCAGCAGCATGCCCCACAAGTGTGAGCCCCGAGCTCTGCAAGGAGCTCCTCCAATCCCCTGAGTCAGGAACAGGAGACTCCCAGGGCTCCAAAGAGACCTGTCCAGTGCTGGTGGTGGCTGAGGAGCCCTACCCCTGCTGGCCCTCCCCAGTCCACGCTGACTTATTCCCATGGGAGCCATGCTGAACTGGAGACAGTTCCTGTAGGATTAGGGTGGGTGGGCTGAGACCACCACTGGGTTTGGTTTCTGGGGACATCACCATGAACCACCCCGTGATGATTGAGTTGATGTCACAAGAAATGTGATGTATTTAGGGTGGGCCCATCCCAAGATCACCTTTAATCTCCACTCTTCTCCACTCATATGGACTCCTTCCCTTTATTGACCCAGCCACAGAGTTTGTCACTATTTGCATATTCCCAAGGTCCAGCTCAGCTTGACTTCTGGCAGTTCTCATTTCCACTGGGCACTTCCAGCTCCTCAGACAGACTTTTCCCTGAAGATTTGCCCAGTCTCTTTAAGCTCTGCTTATTCTCATTGTGGTTTTAATGGGCAAGAAACTGTTATGAGAGGTACCACCAAGCTTTGTACCTTTGCCTTGAAAATCCTGTCATCCCCCAGCACCTTCAGCCTCTGGGCTCTTCAGCTCAGTTGACTCGAATCCATAAAAATCTCCCAATATGGGAAGAAAAGGAAGGAGGAATCCTCCACCTGCACTGCTGATCTGGCAGGGGTTATTCTTCAGTCTCTTTTAGATGAACCCTATGTGGCCAACGTGCACATTCCACAACTGGCTTCTCCATCGTGTTCCCCCGACAGCAAAGTCCAAGTCTAAAATAGTAAATTCTGGAGCCATCTATCAGCTGCCACGTCCCAGAATAGCCAGTAGCATTTGCTCTCCAACCTATATCTGGAAGTTGAAAGGCTCCCCCAGTGACAGCAAGATTTATGAGCAGTTGTGATCAAGGGACATGTGCAGACTGCTCGCTCCAGGGCCTAAAAAGGACTTGGGCACAACCAATGGGAAAAACCCCTGGGGCTGTGCTGGGCTCCTGCTCCACAGCCCCTTGAGCCCAGCTCAGCCAGGACATCCCTCCACAGGGTCTCTCTGTCCCCTGGGAAGATGGGGACAGACCTCATCCCACCCACCACTTTTCCTCCACAATGTCTTCAGCGACTCCAGCAGCCTCCAAGCGGACTTGAGCATCACCAGGAACTTCTGTCCACAGCCTCCTTTTTCCAAGCTGCAGATCCCAGTCTGGAGGCAGCCACAGTTCTCTGGAGGTGCCCATTTCTCTCCACCTAGCGTCTCTAGTCCTGGAGACACTTCTCCTAAAGCAGAGCCTGCAGCCAAAGTCAGTCAAACCTCAGCACATCAACCCTCAAAGCCCTTTCCTCTGAGCAGGATTCTGGAATATCCCCACTGACAGATTGGTTTTCTGCATGGCTTTCCCCATCCCAGAGGTCATCCCATGCTCTCACTTACCCTTTGTGTCCTCTCACATTACCAGGTGTCCTGTGAGGAGCCCCATGGGCTCCTGCTACAGCATACACCTCTCTTCATGGCTTGACCTCAGTCAGGTTTCTCCATAAGCCCTGCCCTCCCCTAAGCCCAGCCTTGCCCAGCCCCTCATCCCCTTGAGCTGGGTCCTTGGTTGACCATGCTGTGAGCAGGAACCTGGGGGTGACTTCAGTCACAGCCATTTTTGCCCTCACAAATTTGTCCCATGCCCAGATCTACTCTTGATGGCACTTTGGGTGGGGATGGCCATAAAGTGACATGCTGGGGTGAGTCCCATCCTTGCCAGGATGGGAAGAGACTGGAGCACATGGTGCCTGAGGGTACAATGAGGGATTCATCAGTAAGGGACTCTCTAATTGCTGTTTTCAGCTGCCTAATGAGTTACAAAGACAGGGCCAGACTCTTCTCAGGGGTGTGAGAAGGAACCAGGGGCTGCCAGCACCAGTTGTGATGAGAGGTGAAGAAAAAGAAAGATTTGCACAGCAAGGGTGAAAATCCTCTTTGGAGATGTTCACAACTGGCCTGGACAAAGCCCAAAGCCACCTGGTCTCTCCTTGGAGCTGGCTCTGCTCAGAGGCAACGATCCCTCCCCGCCTGCAGCTCCGTGCCATACTACGATGTCCTGCAACACATGGTCCTGGCTTTCATTCCAATTAAAGGAACTTTTTTCCCCAAATATAAACAGTCTGCTCCTTTCAGGGAAATCTGCTGGCCTCTCTTCAGAGCCAGGGAGCCACATCGCCAGTTATAGCCCGGCCATTGATTTATTGGTGTGACCACGGCCAAGTTGGACAGCGTCGCCGTGCTGAGATCCAGCATCCTCGAAAGGCAGGAGAAACCCAGGCTATCAGCTTGTCCATCTCATCCTAATCCAGCATAGGGCCTTCACAACCATCAGCATAATCAGCTCACAGATGAAAGCCACTGGGGGAGTGCATCCATCATTGTTAGGCTGATTAGAGCTAATTCACAACATGTCTGTTTTTGAGAGATTGTGTCTTTTTCTCTGCCTCGCTTCCTGTTTGCAAGCAGACTGCAGCAGTCTTTAATTAATTGTGGCTTCAAATTATGCCGGCACTTCTCAGGGAATAAATAAATCTTCCCTGAGTGAACAGGGCCTTTTGCAGGGAAGGCACAAGTTGGAGGGGAGTGAGGGACCTCTCTGTGGGCAGGGCTGTGCCTCTGTCCCAAAGCTGTGCCCTGTGCCAAGGCCCAGGGCCGACCTCCATCCCTTTGGAGCTGTTCTCTCCTGTTCCCTGGCCATTCCAAGGGCTGGTCCCTCTCCCGCTCGTGAACAGCCTGTACAAAGCACCTACAGCCCAATCCCAATCTGCCCAAGGAATCCAAGTGAATTTTCCTTGGGAATTACTTTCACTACTTGCTCTGCTGTTGCTGTCAGAGGGCCATGAGAAGTGATTGCCATAATGATGGTTGAAATCCAGTTTCCCTTCTAAGCCTTTTTTCATGTTATTTAGAGCTCAAATCAACTCCTTTTTGGTTGAAAGTTTCCACTCTTGGGTTCAAGCCAAAAGCAGATTTTTCAAGAAATTGGAACCGACTGGGTTCAGTCATTTCTGAGTCACACACATGGAAAAATACACATTTCCCCCTTGCGCTCCACGGAGACACTTTGGACATGTACAACTCAAAACCAGCTGGAACAAGACACTTCAGACTTGGCTTGTTTGAGAGTCCACACTGAGGTGTAAAAATCACGCCAGGTTTGGAGAAGCTCACATTGGCATTTCCACACTTCCCTCCCCAAAAGAGCCATCGAGTGGTGTGCAATGGTGCAATGGGCAAGAAGACACTCTGTACTCTCCCCCGTTGCTTTACATTGCTCTCTCCAATGGGATAATCCCAGGGGATTAGCATTTAAAGTAATGAATGTTTAAAGTTAGCAAGAGAGGAATTCCAGCAATGTTCAATTCTTCCTAAGCCCCTTAAATGGAGCCGAGCTGAGGGGGCCTCAAACAGGGAGACATCAGTCAGCTCCTGAAGTCCAACGGAATAAACACAAGGAATGGGCCTTTCCTCGGTCCCAGGTAGACACAGGGACTGTCACCCCAAGTGGCCCAGCAGCTGGGACCTGGACATCTCAGGATGTCACCACCCTGAGGTGATGGGAGCAGTTTGCTCCATGGCATTTCTGAGGGTTCCGTGTGACTCCCTGGGACTGAAGCACAGCAGAGGCAGGGAAAGAAGCCAAGTCTCAGCCACCAAACCTTTAACCACAACCCTCTTCTTCCTTCCCTAAATGAATTGTGTCAAGACCACACAAATCTCACTGCTGGAATTTTCTGCCTTCCACTCCTTGAGGCAGGGAATGGGCATGGCATGAGGAGTCACCACGAGACACTCCCAGGACAAGCAACTCCCAGGACAAGTGAGCACAGTTGGCCAGATGGGTAGTGTGTGTTTGCCACCAAACTTGCCCCTTTTGTGCCCAAAATATCAGCTGGGGAATCACCCCAGGAAGTTTTCACCCCAGCCCACAGCTGTGGGGCATCTACATGTATATGCCTGTGCCAGAGGGGTTTCCCTAAGGAGATGGCCAAGGAAGACTGGAGGTTTGAGAATTTCCCAAAAGGCCAATTTTTGAAAGCAGGGTGCCCAGGATACCCAGGATGCCCAGGATGCCCAGGGTTTCCAGGATGCCCAGGATGCCCAGTGTGTCCAAGGCGCTCAGGGTGCCCAGGATGCCCAGAGTGCTCAGAGAGCAGCAGGAGGGCTGTGGGCAGATGAGCCCCATGGCCTATCCAATCCCCCATCCCTGTGGGGTGGGTGGTGTGGAGCAGGGAGGCGCCTGCCCAGGGCAAGCACTGCAATCCCTGGGGAGCAGGGCTTTGATAAGCTGGGTATTTCACACCATTCCCTGCCAAGGAAGGGTGGAAGTGGGAGGGACAGGCCAGGAGGTGCAGAAGGGGCTGGGAGAGGAAACCAGCAGCATGAGTCATTGCAGCTGATGGGCAGGATACCCACAGGAAACACCTTTTCCCCTGGATAAGGTGCAAGGGACAAGCTGGCACCAGCCCCTGGGCACAGGCTGTCCCCAGCTGGGTGCAGAGCACACGTATGAGCAGCAGAGCCAGATAGAAGTTGGCAGAAGCTTTACTCAGCTGTTTACTCAGCTCCTGATGTTCTGCCCCAGGGTTGGGGGGTTCTCTGTAGTGTCCCCCATGTCCCCAGCAGCCCAATCGCCAGAGGACACCTTCTCGCTGTACAGCTTGTACATGACAAGTCTGGGAAAGCCGGGGCTCTTCCTGTGTGTGCCCTGGTTTGGGCAGGGAGAAGGATGATGGTGATGTCATAGCAGAGCTGGAGAATCATGGAATAGTTTAGGTTGGAAGAGAATTTAAAACTCATCTCATTCCACCCCTGCCATGGGCAGGGACACCTTGCCCTATCCCAGGCTGCTTCAAGCTCCAGTGTCCAACCTGGCCTTGGATACTTCCAGGGGTCTAGGGGCAGCCACAGCTTCTCTGGGCAACCTGTGCCAGGGCCTCACTAACCTTACAGGGAGGATTTTTTCCCTAATATCCAATCTAAACCCCGCTCTCTGTCAATTTGAACCCATTCTCCCTTGTCTTATCTCTCCAGGGCCTTGTAAATAGCCTCTCTCCATCTTTTCTGTAAATTCACTTCAGGCACTGGAAGGCCACAATCAGATCACCCCGAGTCCTTCTCTTCTCCAGGCTGAACAATCCCAATTCTCCCAGCCTTTCCTCAAAGCAGCACTGCTCCATCCCTCTGATCAACTTGGTGCCTCCTCTGGACTCTCTCCAACAGCTCAGCATCCTTCCTTCTGTCCTTCCCAGCAGACAGGAAGGACAGTGTCCCCTGAACACCTCCTTCCCCAAAAACCTCCTGTAAAATGATGGAGCTGGTATTTCAGAGAACATCATGGAAATCCTGCCCAGTGGGTCACCTCGGGCTTGTCCCCAGACAAGCCCTGGAGAACAGCACAAGGTAGTTCCAATGTGGAAGGAGAGCAGATCATGCTGCCCATCAGGGCTCTGTAGCCCCTCTGACCTGGACAGGCACCTTCTGCAAGGGCTGGGGCCACACAGGGGCCCACAAGCTGTGGACACCCTCTAGCTGAGCCCCTGGACGGTGACAAGGGTCCAGAGCAAGCAAATGTGGCAGCCACAGAAATGTCACAGAAATGACACCACATGGGACTGAGCTGCGATTGGCCTGGCCTTGGCAAGGCTAAGCCTTCCCAACAAGCTCCCACAAGCTGGAGAGTGTCTTTGGGCCACTGCATGGCACTGGGATAGAAATCCAGGCTTTGACATGAGCAGGGGGTAAAGGCAGGCAGGGAGAGGAGCTGGGAATGGTGCATGATGCCAGCACGGTGACCCTTGGAGTGTGGGCTCAGCCACTGCTGATCTGGCTGTGGGACCTCTCTTCTGCCCCATTCCAAACCACATCACCTCCAGACAAAAGCACCTCCTGCAGCTCCCTGGCCAAGACAGAAACCCTGTCCCAGCTCCCGGGGGGTGGGGAAGGGGTGATGGAAAAAAAATGTGGGCATAGCAGAGGAGATCAGGGTGATGAAGCAGATAGCCCAGATTGGGAGTGGAGCAGAGCTGGTGCCCACACCAACGCCCAGGGATGCCCACAGGATCCAAGAGGAATGGCACAGGGTCCAGGGGGCTGCTTTGCCATCCCACCCTGCCCCAGCCCTGGGCCCAGGCACTTCACTGTCAGAGCTGCTCCGGCTGCTTTGCTCTGACTGCTTTCCCCTGCGTTTAACCTGACTTTCCGCCACTAAAGCCCATTTGATATCCTGTCTGCCACGAGAGGAGAACAGTCTGTTCCTTCCCCTCTGGAGCTATTTTATGTCTTTGAAAGGACCAGCACGGCCGCCCTTGCCAAGGCTCTGTGAGCATCATCCCGATCTCCAGAGCACTGTCCATTGTCCATCCCATGGCCATTGCCCTTTTCCCTGCTTTCCTTGCCCTGCCATGAGCAGAGGCAGCAGGGGCAGCAGGGGCAGGGCCCTGGCACCTGTCCCACGGTGCAGCCTCACTGACACCTGTGGGTCACTCCAGCTGGACCTGGCGTGGGTGCTCAGAGTCCCACACACACCCCAGGGTGGGCACCAGAGGGGTTTGCTGGAGAACACCCCAAAGCATGCTATTGATGGGAATGGCTTGAATTCCCCACACCTGCCAGGCTGGGCTGGCAGCAGTGCCTGAGCAGCTGAAATCTCCAGTCCCCACGGGCGTGGAGCAGCATCTGGCACCAGTAGGATGTGGGGAAAGGTGCTGGGCAGTGATGCTAAACCAAACAGCCACCCAGGAGTAGCCCCTGAACACAACAGCTCTCCTGGAACATGGTGGCAAGAGCTGGTCTTGGTGTTCTTGGAGCTCTGAGTGAAGGCTGGAGCCAGGCATGGCCAAGGACGTCCCCATGCCACCACAGGGACGTCCCCATGCCGCAGGCTGCAGCCCTGCTTGCTGGCCTCCCTGCACAGTGCCAGGGAACAGGGCTGGGGCAAGGCAAAACAGGGCCAGGCTGAGGCCGGATGGGGGAAATGCAGGCACAGTCCTTAGAGCTTTTGGTCTTTTTCCACCAAAGGGTTTTGGGGTGGGGGGTGTTTTATATCTCGATTTTTTTGAAAGGGTTTTGGTTTGATTTCCTCCTCCGCCAAGCACTAAGCAATCGCTCTTTCCCCCCTTGGCAGGAGCTGCCTGTCTCGTGGTGTTGACCTTGGCTGGGTTTTCTCTGCGGCTGGAGCAGACTCACACCATAAATTCCCTGTCTTCTAGGAATCCAGCATGGGAAAGAAAAGAAACGTGAAAGAGAAACGTGGATTAAAATAGTTTGCATCTTAGCACATAACAAAGGGGGGTTGGCATCAAGCAGCAGATGACTTCCTTGAGCTGAGAGGTGTTACATGGACACCCCAGGCAGGTTCTCATGGCACCTGTGTCTGTCACTGGTGTGTGGGGACAGGAGCTGCCCTGTCCTTTGACAGAGCCATGGCAGGGGTGGCACTGTGCTCAGGCACACACAAAGATGAGCTGTATCTCACACTTCTGCCTCTCCTGCACCCATCACATGTCCTGCTGCTGTTTGGGGCAGCAGGAGAAGTTGGTCCACGTGCCTGGGGTGGGATGGGGGCCCAGAGAGAGGCTGAAGTTTTGTAGGAGAGGGAAGTGCTGCTGGAGCAGGGACTGGGGTTAGAAGTAGGGTTAAGGTTAGGATGTGCCTCTGCACACCCAAGGTGGCCCATTGCCCAGAGCACACTAGCCCTGGGTGCTGGGAGTGTCCCGTGGCAGTGCCATGGCCAGTATTCCCATAACTCCCAGGGTGGTCACAGCCACCTCGGCCAGTGTTCCCAGAGCATCCTGGTCCCAGGGTGGTCAAAACTACCCTGCTCAGCCCCAGTGCAGAACCCTCGTCAGCAAAGCCCTGAGATGAAGCAGCTCACACCAGGTGATTGCTTTAAGTGATTGCTTTCCCAAGCAGGTGAGGCCAGCACAGCCCTAACTGGATCCAGCAGAGCCCCCTGGGACAGATAAAACACAGCAGTGACTCAGACTTGTGGTGAGCAGACACAAGCAGCCCAGCACCCAAGGGGATGGATTTGCAGCACACCGGGGTGTGGGAACAACCCGGGTTGAGGAGACTCTTTTTGGGACAAGCCCTGAGCCTGGGACATCCAGGGTCCTGTTTGGTGTGCAGGAGTCCAGAGGATCTGGAGGTGCTGGGGACATTTGGGCAGTGGGTGCTGCAGCACTGCTGGCATTGCCAAACCCCGGTGCTGCACGGAGCCAGAGGGGTTTGAAGCCAGGTTGTGATGCCTGAGCAGCCTGAGGCAAGGTGTCAGGGTGTCCCCAAGGGTAACTGTGTCCCCTACATGGAGGGCAGGATTCCTGCACCCTGCTAGGGCTTGCAGAGCCCAATGGCAGACTAAAAAACCTGGCTGTGATCCCTTCCCACCCTGCTCTCCACTGGATATTAGCTGAGTACATCCAGCATGGAGAGGACAGGGACACCTGAAGGTCCCCCAGGGATGGAAGGACATGGCCACAGGTTACAGGCAACTTGAGAGCTGACAAGAGATAAAATCCTTATTTCCACATGGGGGAGGAGGCTGTCAGAGTATCAGGGTAAATCCTGTGCCTGGGAACTCTGCAGAGCTGTGAATGCAGCACAGGCAGGCCCATCCTGAGGAGGGGTCCCAGGGCCCTGAGCCATGACGTGGGGAGAGGAGTGGTGCTGTGCTCAGGGAGCAGCTTTACATCTCCTGTGCTCTAGGAAGGCCAAAACACCGTGTATTTGACACTGGAAAAGGGCCCCATTTCCCAGAATTGTAACCTGCTCTAAGCCCAAGCAGCTGGAAGAAGGCCCTGAGTCCCCCGAGCGTGAGCGATGCTTCTCATCTCTCCTCAAACACTTCACAGCAGCCATCCCCACTGCCCAGCCTCAGCACAGCTCATTCCTGCTTCCCAGAGCTTCCCGGGACAGGGAAGGGGAGAGCCCGAACAAAGCCTCCAAATGGGCTGGGAGGAAAGAGGAAATTGATAAGGAATGTGAAGCAAAAGGGTCACATGGAAAAATCTGCAAATCATAGAATCACAGGATGGTTTGTGCTGGGGGGAACTTAAACCCCATCTCAACCCATGCCTTGCCCTGGGCAGGGACACCTTCCACTGTCCCAGGCTGCTCCAAGCCCTATCCAACCTGGCCTTGGGCACTGCCAGGGATCCAGGCGCAGCCACAGCTGCTCTGGGCAACCCAACCACTAGTTGGAAGAGGACCACAAGAATCAAGTCCAACTCCTGGCCCTGCACAGGAGGCTGGGTGGGAATTCCCTTGGGAGCACTCACAAGAGGGTACAATTAGGAATGGTGTAGGATGCTCCTTCCTTGGGGCCTGCAGGTCCAAACAACTGTGTTGGGTGTGCACATTGTGTCACAAATTCTGCACCCCCTGTCAGGGGCTGTGCCCTGCTCTCTATTCCCACTGCCCATCCAAAGGGGCTGGGCAGCAGGAACAGAGCAGGATGTCATCCCATGTGATGGGGAAATGAGGGGAAATGGGAAACCTGAGTAACTGAAAATGCTGAAGGGTAATGATGGTCCAGGAAAGTGAGTGGCAGTTCCATGAGCCTGACCCAAGACAGGCATGGGGAGGATTTAGGGCAGGATCTCTCTGCCAGTGTGTGTGGCTCTCCCCACACCCCTGCATCGCTGATGCTTTGGGTACTGATGCCTTGGGAACAAATCAGTATGTGGGCCTGTGGCATTCCTGCCAAAAACCTGCTGGGAGCCATGGATGCAGTGTAACAACCCCACTCCTGCCCTTTGTCGTGGGCAGGGAGTGGCTCTGGGGCATCCTGGCATGGGAGGTAACAGCACCTGTGGTTACCCTCACCACGGCTTTTATCCATGTCCCACCAGAATGTGGCTGTGGTGGGAGGAGAGGAAAGGAGAACATGGAATACGGAAACCAGCCCTAGGAAAAGGGCTTGGAGGGGCAGGCAGGTTGGAAGGTGACTGGGTAGCACCCTGCACATAGTCAGGGCTGCTGAGGGAGCCCCCGAGCTGGGGCCACTGAGGGACAGGGAGGAGAGGTTTGATCCCAGATGTGCAGGGACAGATAATGGGATAGAAGAGGCTGTGGGCTCTGCAAAGCAGTGATGGGAGGAGGGAAGTGGAGGATGAAATGGCTCCAAGGAGAGTGGGAATGATATGAACAGTGCCCTCAAGCATCACCCTCACACAGCTGTGCAAACCCCTGAGCCCCTCTGGAGCATCAGCTCATGAGATCCTCCTGCAGCATCACCTTCCTGGGCAGCCCAGCTGGTATTCACTCAGTGATTCATTCCCTCTTCCTTCCCAAAGGAAGATCCCCAGGTCATCTCTGTGGCCATGGAGCAGCACAGGAGGGAGCAGAGAGGTCCTGCAGGAGAGTGGCCAGCACACCACTCCCCCTGGCCATGGCAGGGTGTCCATGCCTCAGTACTCCAGGCTGCAGCCACAGGTCGAATGCTGGCCTGGGAAGTGCTCCTGAGGGACCCATTCCCATTCCTGCTACCACAGGCATCCGCCTGGGTAAATCCTCCCCATAAATTTTTCAAGCTCCATCTTGAAACCAGTCGGGCTATTTGCAGTGCTGGCCACGTGCCAGGGTTTGTAGTTCACCAGAAATGTCGTGTTTGTTTGTTTTTTTAATCTGGGCTGGGGCCAAGCTGGATCCACACCAGGGTTTTTTGAAGTTTCCGGTGCACCACAGCCTTCCCAGCCCCACAGCTGCTCCGTGAATTGAAGCCTTCAGATCCTTCCTGGCTCACACCAGCGGAGCATGATGTGACCTCAGCTCTGACAGCACCCAGGGCTCTGAGCAGCATCCCAGGGCTGCTCCAGGTGACTCTCCCAGGAGCCCACCAGCGGGGTCCGCTTCCATGGTGATACAGAGGTGCTGAAACCTCTGAAGATGATTTTTGACAAGGCCGCTGGGCTGCAATTTTTGGCTCAGTGCAGGTTTTGGCCCTCACTGACCCCAGGAGAGGCTGTCCCAGGGTTGCCTTTAGCAAGGAGGAGATGGGTCCTCTCTCTGCAGTGTAACCACGTTCACGGCCAGCTGATAGCCATCTGCTCCTCTGCCAGCACACTCCTCTAGCCTAAATAGCTCTGATCCCTCCTGCTGTTTTCTCCCAGATGTATTTATAGACCAGCTCTCCCAGCCTTCATTTTCCTAGACTAAACAAGCCTAGCATTTTCATGCTTCTCTCCTAAAACCAGCTCTCCTTCCACCTGCCTGTCCCTCCCCTGCCCAAGGAGCCTCTCACAGTGCCTGTGGGTGAGCAGGGCTAGGACAAGGCCAGCTCTTGGCAGTGCCCCCTCGACGGCATGGGGACAAGCCAGTCCCCACTGTGACCACCTTGCCAATAGGGATTGTCCTTTACAAGGCCACAGTGGTGACTCCTGTGTTCCCACACTGCTCTTCTGTTCCTGTTTCACCTTTCATGGACACCTCTGGGGGGACTGTGCAGATACCTGACACTGCCCTTCCAGGCTATTTTGATCATTCTCTGTGCCTGTGTCAAAGGTAGAGTGGCAGCAGGACCAGGGCAGTGCCTGTCCCCTGTGCTGGCACTGCTGAGGCCCCTCCAGTCCTGTGTCCAATCCAGGGCCCCTCAGGACAAGACAGACCCTGAGGAGCTGGAGCCTGTCCAGGGAAGGGAACAGAGCTGGGAAGCGTCTGGAGCCCCAGGAGCAGCTAAGGGAGCTGGAAAGGGGCTCAGCCTGGAGAAAAGGAGGCTCAGGGGGGCCCTTGTGGCTCTGCACAACTCCCTGACAGGAGGGGACAGCCGGGGGGGTCGGGCTCTGCTCCCAGGGAACAGGGACAGGAGGAGAGGGAACAGCCTCAGGCTGGGCCAGGGGAGGTCAGGGTGGACACCAGCAGGAATTTCCCCATGGAAAGGGTGGTCAGGCCCTGGCAGGGGCTGCCCAGGGAGGTTTGGAGTCCCCATCCCTGGAAGTGCCCGAGGAAGGTCTGGACATGGCACTCAGTGCTCTGGGCTGGGGACAAGGTGAGGATCAGGCACAGGTTGTACTCAGTGATCCTGGAGGGCTTTTCCAAGCTCAATGATTCCACGAGTCTCTGATTCTCTGTGTCTGTTATCTCTCCCATCTGGCACTTCAGCAAATTCCATTAGCAAGGCCACAGTCTCTGGACCAGCTCCAGCACCTGCCTTCGAGCCACGGCTCATCCTGCAGCGCATTCTCTTACTGCCCTCCCTCCCAGTTCCTCCCCATCCAACAGTCCAGCCTCTGTCCCTGTTTCCCCACCTTTCTGCTCTATTTCCATGCAGCTCTTTCCCATCCCCTTTGCCAAATGAAGGTCAGATGGGCAAATCCTGACAGCAGCCCAGCAGATGTACCGAGCACATCTGTGGTGCTGCAGGGGAGCACGGGCAGCCTCCTGGGCTGGCTGTTCCTGAGGCTCTAAGGGACACCAGGCACCTCTGTGTCCATGGACTGACTGAGGAGGTCTTGCTCCCAGTCATCAGTGCAGACACAGTCCCCAGACACTGGGGACTGACTCCTGATATCCATTGGCACGTGTTGGCTGGAAGGACACTGATGCTTCTGGTCCAACCACCCACAAGGTCCCTGTCTAGAGCTTGGCAGCCACTGAAGGAGCAGTTTTGGTGTGGTGGTGAGGAGACCAAGGGCAGCAGTAAAATACCCCTCAGTCCATTTATCAGCTGGTTTAGCCCAGATCCTGGCAGGATGCATTTTTAAAGGAAAGCTGCTCCTGGTGTAATCAAAGCCTGGGAAGCTCAGGTTGGGGTTGCTGAAGGCTCAGGATATTGCACACAATCCCAGAATGGCTGGGTTTGTAAGCAATCACTGGAGGTCACTAGACCAACCCCCCCTTGCTCAAGGCAGGGCCATCCCAGAGCACAGGGCACAGGATTGTGTCCATGTGGCTCTGGAATATCCCCGCTGAGGGACACTGCAGCCCCTCCCTGGGCAGCCTGTTCAGGGCTGGGCACTGCCCAGGGCAGAAGTTCTGCCTCCTGTGCAGGGGCAGTTGCTGGGCTCAGTCCCTGCCCGTGGCTCTGGTGCCACTGCTGGGCCCTGGGCAGAGCCTGGGCCCTGCTTTGCCTCTCCCTGCAGACCTGCACAAGATGATCTCTGCTCCTTTCCCCTCCTGCCAGAGGAGTCACATTGCAGAGGTCTTGTCACTGCTCCTCAGACGCCACCACAGGGTCTCCGTGCCACCCGGGGCTCACCAAAAGCCAGTTCAATTCTGAAGCCAAAAGGTTTCTGCCCAGCACGAGGTGGTGGCTGTGTGAACTTCACAGGGACAGCACGAATGAGGTCCCAGCCTGGCCTGGGAGGCTGCAGCAGCCTGAGGCACAAATGTGGTTCAAGGGAGTTCACTGTGAACCAGAGGGATAAGGGATGCTATCCCAACCAGTAATGGTGCTTTCTGGTCTCAGGAAGAGCCAGTTTCCTAAATCTGAGAACAATTACGACCAAGATTTTATTGGAGGAAGAATTTAAACAGAACAAAATGGGAACCATGGCTGGGAACCATTCAGAAATACTTTCCAACGAGCCCGAGTGCTGGCTGGAGGCAGCGGAGCCTGGACAACTTCGAGACCCATCAGACCTCCTGGGACTGGCAGCTTATCCCTGTCCCCCCCTGCCGCCAGAGGCCTCGGCATTGCTGCTCACATGGTGCCCATCTGCATCACTGCTTTCCAGGAAAAGGGGCTCCAGGAGCAGCAGCCAGCAGGGCTTTGCCCCCGGGCTCACTAAATTGTCTGCCTGACTCCCCACCCAGCTTTGAAGGGAGAGAGCAGAGCCCTGCTCAGCCCTCCCTCTGTGCCCTGAGGCTCGGGCAAAGTCCTGCTCCTCATTAGGAGAAGCAGCCACAGCAGGGGATTTGTTTTCTCGTGTGTTTTGCCCTCCTTTTCCCAGCCCCGGGGCTGCCTGTGCTCCCGCTCCCATTCCAGAGCCCTCTACCTCCTCCTGAGACACAGCCTGAATCTGGGACAGCAGGACAACGAACCAGGGCTGCCCAGGTGTCCCACCTGGCCCAGGGCTTCCCAGCAGAGCTGATCAGTCCCCAGGGACACTTGGCAGCCACCTGGTGTCACCTTTGTGTGCAGACAGCATGGCCCCACAGCTGCAGGGCCCCCCTGGATACTCGTGGGATGGACATCACATAAGCAATGGAAACAGGCTCCTCTCTGAGCTGAAGACACAAATGCAGCAAACACAGGTCCTGTGGAAGATGGGAAAAGAGACATTTTTAGCTGTCAGCACCTTATGCTGGAAGGAAGATACGGAGAGGCATCACCCCTGTGGAGGATGGTGAGTGGTGGGCTCAGTGAGACCCAGCCGGACCAGGGGAGTGGCACCGTGGAGAGGCCATGGTGGGCTCTGGGAAAGAGGAAAGCTCTCTGCACTTCATTTCTACCCCTGCTAAGCTGCGTCTGGGTTATCCCCTGCCTGGGAGAAGCAGGGGTAGCACAATGCCAGGTGGGCATCCAGCTGTAGCTCCTGAGGACTTTTCTGTGCCAGGCAGAACTTACACAGGAAACACTCATTTGCTTTGCCAAAAGATGTTTATTTTGTTAGGAAAGAGACAGAATGTCTTAACTTCACTAATGCAATATAAGAGTTTTGCTCATAAAATTGAATTAATTTCTGTTAGGAAAACCTGCCTCTGCTGTTCTCCGTGGCAGCAGCCACATCCTCACATTCAGCTCTTCCACCCATCACTGCTGCTGGATTTGGATACAGCCAGGTCCCCCCCCGTGGGGAGAGGGAGCTGGAGGAGCTCCAGGTGCAGTGGTGATGGCCAAATATTTCCCTCCCAGTGACGGTGCTGTGACATCAGGACAGGCACAGGGAGCTCCAGGTGCTGCTCCAAGGAAGTCGGTGGTGGCTTGCCAGCACTGGAACATTGTCACTTGTCCCTTATCTGGGTACAGGACCAACTCTGAGGCAGGGAGTGCTTCCTGACCACCCATCAGCACTTCCCAGTGGTGCTGCCAGGAGGCTTCAGGGAAACTCAAACAGCTCAAAGGCTGGTGGGACCCAGGTAGGGGTACTGGGGGTAGCTCTGTGCACTCAGCCTGGCTACAGCAGAGGGGTCAGAGGCACCAGAGCATCCACTCCCTACCTTTCCATGGGGACAGCAATGCTGGCACCTGCACCTGGGAGTCTTTCCCCAGGAGCCTGACCACGAGTTGTGCAGCTGCAGCATTTGGTGCCCATGTGTGCTCCTCTGAGCCTCGTCCTCTGCAAACGTGGACCAGACCCTCGCAGGGAGAGACACCAGAACAGATGTAAACAGGAAGGGAAGCTGCAAAGATCTGTGCAAAGATCTGTGTCTCACTCAGCTGCTCCCCAGAGAGTGATTTATTTTGGGTACCCAAACGCAGGTCAGCATTCCAATGACATGAGGTTAATCCCAGCCAGAGGCTCCCCGTGCTGTCGCTGCTGTGTCCCAGCAGATCGATGCTTTTGGGCCAACGTCGAGCCCAGGGAGGTCAGCAGGTCTGACCTGAACCCCTCTGTGCCTTGCTCCACCTGCTGTGCTTTGGATGCAGGTGCTGGTTGGAAAGCAGAGCTCTGGGGAATGCCAGGTGTGCAGAGCTGATCCCCCCTGTTCTTGGCTGGAGCCGGAGCCTGAGCTCTCTGAAGTGACAGGTTGTGCACTGCAGTCGGAAACAACTCCCCACCACCGTGGTGGTTTTCCTGATTTCAAACACCTCCCTGTTACTTGCAGCTTCGAAGTTTTCAGACAGGAATATCCACTCATTTTTCTTTTCTTCCCCTCCACTTTTCAGGCCCATAAAAATCCAGCGTATCTAGGATATGTATTCATTGCACTTTTCCATTTCCACCCGCAGCTTTTCCAAACCTCTTCACCTCTGGAAGAGCTACAGAAGCAGCAAAAGGAAAACTGAAACCCAGGAACGCACCACAGCAGGGCTGTGCCAAGTGTAAGGACTTTGAGAGGATCAGCAGGACAGAGGAAAAAGCCTCTTCAGAGTTGTTTGGAGAGAAACAGATCCTCTTCCCCACAAGGATCAGCTGTGTGATGCTGTCATGCAGCCAGATCCAGCCCTTGGCCCCACAGCCCGAGGATGCTGAGCCTTTCCTTGGGGCAGTGGGAGCTGTGGAATGCCCCCAGCGGTCTCAGCCCCTGGGGTTTAGAGGATGTAGGAGTGGCTGCTGACCCCACTCCCAGCTGTGTGTCCAGCAGGACTGGTGTGGGCAGGAGCAGTGCTGCCCACGGAGAAGGAGCTGTGGGCAGATGGGATCCCCCCAGTCTGGCACTGGGGTGTCGTGGGGATGAAAGTGAAGGGAAAGGCAGGGAGAGCTCCGTGTGCCTGGAAGTGGACACTGGAAAAGAGAAGTGGACAGAGAACTGCCCTTCTCTGGATCTGAGCTGACACTGAGCACCACCTCTGCACCCCCTGAACCCACACTCCTCAAGCCCAAGGTTGTCCCTGGAGGATCCCACTCTCATGCTGAGCCATCCCCACGGTGCTCCTGCTCTTCTGGACTGCTGGTGCTGTGCTGCAGGACAGAGCTAAGCTCAGTGCTGCACACAGGACAGGTGCACAGCACACAGACCTGGGACACCTGGAGGGGTGCAGGCTGCACATCTGGGCACATCTGGGCACATCTGTGGGTCAGGGAAGTCCTGTGGGTGCAGGGAAAGGGGTCAGCACCCCTGTGCTGTGCTCACAGGCTGAGTGTGGTGGAGCCACAGGAACCTCATGGCATGTTCTGCACATGGCCCAGCCCCAGGTTCAACACGAGCCATCTGGACTTGCATCAGCACCGAGAGCTTTTCAAAGAGCGTCCCGTTCACAGCAACCAGCCTGCAGGCTGATGTTCTCCAGATGACACTGTTGTCTTTGGAAAGCCTCCTAAACACTTGAAAAACACCTTCAGCCCTACTCCGACGCGGCCGAGCGGGACTGAGATTAGAAATTGCACTTGACAGTGCTCAGTCTGTCCAGTGGGATTAAAACCAGATCCAGTTCATGTCTCTGCAATTACACACCTCCCTTCCATAGGCAAAGGGCTTTCTCTTTCATCTGACATCAGGGTGTGCACTTTTTATTCCTGCTTAAGCCTCAGCTGAAGGGCTCTTGAGAGTATTTCAATGCAATCTCAAACTATTCTGTACAGATGTTGCACAAACTGGTTTCAAAGCAGTGGTGGTCCTGACCATGACAGCCCAGAGTTTAATACTGTTGGATTCTGGGATCCTACTGGGACAGCAGACTGAGGATTTTGACTTCTACTGCACCAAATCCATGAAGGCTGAATCCATGAAGTGCTGATAAGGCCATGTACTTGTGTTGATACAGCAAGAGAAAGCACCTCACAGGGAAAATGGGAGCCCTGGCTGGGTTATATAGAGCTGACAGAAAGGTGGAGGGGTTGGAGAGGTGGATGAGAGCTCTGGGATCATCCATTTGGAATGGGGACACTCTGAGGACATCATCAACCACCAAACACTCATCTCTCAGTAACACAACCACTGAGGATGGGCACAGTTGTTGTTTGTAGTCCACACCCCAAGAAAACACTTTGGAAAACATTTGTTTCCCCAACGTTATTTTTTCCTGGATGGCTGCAGAGTTGTCACTGGACATCCTGGCATCATGCTGATCTTTAAAATGGACTTTTTAAGAACTTGATCCCGTGCAAGTGAGAACTGAGAAATTTCCCTCCAGATCCCGCAGAAATCTTGGTGTTCTTTCCAGGAGGGGCTGCAGTTCCTCCTCTTCCCTCTGGGCACCCAGTCGCTTCCCTTCCCAGCAGAGGGACTGTCCCTTCCCAGAGAGGTGTCCCTGGTGCTACAGATCTCCTGGGACAGTCTGTGCATGAGATTTGGGCCAGTAGTTTAGGATCAGCTCTGGGCAGAGGATTCTCCTGGGACCCCTCACTGGTCTCTTTGCCAGGATAAGCGTGTGGAAGTGGAGGCACAGAGCTGGAGGGGAGTCATGGAATCAAGGAATCATAGAATGGATTGGGTTGGAAGGGACCTCAATGTTCATCCAGTGCCACCCCCTGCCACGGACAGGGACACCTCCACTATCCCAGGGTGCTCCAAGCCCATCCAGGCTGGCCTTGGGCACTGCCAGGGATCCAGGGGCAGACAGAGCTTCTCTGGATGGAAAAGAGGGAAGAGGCTGAGGCAGCGCCACGGGAATCCAGAGAGCACCAAGGTGCTGGGGGGAAAGGAAGGACCAGCCTGGAGAGAACGAAACTTTGGAGATGTGTAGCAAACTGGAGGCTGTTGAGTGATCAAAGGCAGCACTGGGTGGTATTCAAGCTCTAATTAGGCCCAGGACTTAATGAGGATCCCAAAATCAAACCTGAGGCAGCTGGCTGGGGAATCCTCATTTAACACCCACAAAGCCAGTCTGGTTCTGCCAGCCTGGAGATCACACCTTGGGGGAAAACACTGGGGAGGAGAAAAAAAGAAGAAGAAAAAGAAAAAGAAAAGAAAAGAAAAGAGAAAAGACTCTTGGGAGAGAGGAAAATCTCTCAGTGCAGGATTCCCTGTGGGCACCCAAGCAATGGTACTCCTAGGGACTGGAAAATCCCCTTGGTGACCACTGATGCAGGCTTGGAAAAGCTGCTGAAAGGAGCTTTTGGAAAAAACTCCTCGTGTTGAGCACAACCACGTCAGAGCTGCATGTGGAGTGATCTTGCAGCATGGGACACAGAGACACAGAAGCAGCATGGAAAAGATACTGCTGGAGGCTGTTTTGGGAAACATTTCGGGGGGAGAATATACCAGATGGCAGCGTGGGACCGTGCTGACCTTCAGATGGGTACAGAGATCTGGGGGGAATCCCACCCCAGCTCCCTGGCTGCCCACTCCATGCCTGGACCTGGCTCCGGTGCCTTCCTTGGGAGGAGAGGACAAGGATGGGGAAGCTTAGGAAATAATGGGTAACATGTAATTTTAGAAAATTACGTTGTCCTTTCATAAGAGCAGCTAAAAATGTCCCTCTGGCACTGCAGCAGTTCCAACAGAGGAACCAGATGGCAAGAGGGAGACAGAGATAGCAAAGCCCTGCAGAGCTGCTCTGTGCAAAGGAGAAGGGAACTCTTCAGTCTGAGATTGAGTTTGGTGTGAAAAGGGCTTGTTCTGCTCTGCCTGCCAGGGAAAGAGTTTGGAGCAAGTGGCAGAGGTCAGATGTTCCCATGTTTCCATCTGGATCCTCACCGGTTCTGCTGGACAAAGCCCAACCTTCCTGCATGCATGCTCCTAATGCCTTATCTAGGAGGTGCTTCCTGGGACTCCCTGGGGCTGGGCTGTGCATCCAAAATATTTCGTAAAAAGATACTCAAAATATTTGGGATGCTGAAGGCAGTGGAGTTCACAGGGATCATATTGTACTACAGGGAAAAATGCCAGAAGAACGGAACCAAAGTCCTGAAAAGCTCTGGGAAGGACTTAAAACAGGCGAATCCTCCGAATTTCAGAAATTAAATAAATAGTTGAGGGAAGGTTGAGCCTCATCCCCCCAGGAGCTGCCTGAGCTGCCCACCCAGACCTGCTGCCCTGGTGGCATCACTTGGTCTCCAATCCACACACCAGTGCAAGCCAGCAACGCTACCTGAACCTGCCAGCTCATCCCAGACCAGATTCAGTTAATTCCCATTGGAAATGTACAGAAATGGATGGAGTCACTCACTGGGATAACCCCCAGCAGGGACTGCTCCGCTGCAGGGAAGTCAAGGCTCTGCTCAGCCACTGCCACCTCCTCCCCCTGGAGCCACACTGGGAGCCTCGGGGTTGGGGCTACTTGAACAAGCCAGAGGGCACAGGATAAGAAGAAGAAACCTGGGAAAGCCTCTGTGCTGGCTGATCCTCGTTTCAGAGCCATCAGAAGCCTCAAGGGAGAAGGGAACTGCAGGAGGATGAGTTCCCTGGCACGGGCACAGTGCCCTGTGACAGCAGAGCCCCTGCACAGGTGGAACCCCAGCGTGGTCACTCCACCTGTCCCGGCAGTACGGGAGGACAATGCTCACGGACAGGAATCCTTCCAGGAATCCCAGGCTGGCTCTGCTTGGGATCAGGACAAGGGACATGCACATCCAGGCACCCACTGTCCCGGAATCACCGTGGCTGTGGAATGAAATGTCAAATAATGCAAGACCTCTAGTGCTAGGAGCTGTCAAACCAAACAAATGAGGACAGTAGTTCCAGAAATTAGAGACACAATCCAGTGCTGGCACCAAGTCATTTGTATAATTAATGACACACTAGTTCTCAATTAGCATCCCTGCAATCCAGAAATAGCATTATTAGAGACTGCAGCGCCCAGCCATGTAATGGCACATAAAGAGCTGCACTCCCAGCCATGACCCACCTACTGTGCTGGCAACAAAGAATGGCCCAGAATTCCCTGGGAGGAGCTCCAGTTTCTGAGGAGAACAGGCTAATGAGCCTCAGCCTAATGAGGTAATGGAAAACACTGTCAAATGCTTGAGTGGAGGCTTGACACCTTCAGATACCTGAGCCTTCCCATCCGGATCCCGTTCGGCGTTGCTGAATTCCTGGAAAGCTGCCTTGAAAGTGCAGCCCTCACCTAGAGAGGCTGGGAAACCTGAATTGGTTCCAAAACCTACTCTGCCGAAATGTGGGGAGCCCCACAGCCCCCACAGAGAGGCCAGCAGAAGGCACATGCTGGTGGGAAACAGCTCTCCAGGGTTTACAGACACTGGGAATGTGAAGCACTGGGCAGGACACTGGGGGGTAACTCCCTGTGGCACCTGGGGGACAGGAGCTGTGTCCTCATGGCTTGCAGTAGCCCAGGACTCTGTGCTGGGAGTAGGAATCACAACCAGTGGTTTGGGTTGGAAGGACCTTAAAGCCCATCCAGTTCCTGCCGTGGACAGGGACACCCTCCACCATACCAGGTTGCTCCAGCTGAACACGTCCAGGACGCACCAGCTCCTGCACTGTCCTGGTTCAAGGGATACTTCCCCCATTGGAAATTGTCCTGATGCTGTGGTGGATCTCCATTCAATCCCTTCCAGCCTTTTTCCTCTGATGTTTGCAAATTGTTGTTAGATTAAAGGCTGCTCTAAGTTCCAGAGTTAATGAAGACAAATCCACTCCTGTGCGAGAATCCCCAGGGAATGTCCTGCCCTACTTCCATCTCCAGGGACAGCCCCTCCTCCAAACCCTCCATGGCAGAGGGCAGAGAGCCCTCTCTGCCATGGGAGACCTCCCTCTAGAGCTCAGCATTCCCAGAGCACAGGACACGCTGTGACAAAGCAAAGGAGCAGAAATGAGTCCCTTAAGCAGGGACAGTAGCAGAGGGGACCTGGAGGGAACACAGCTGAGTGGCAGCAGGGCTTCAAGGGTTTCCTGGCATGCCACAGCACCATCCTGGCTCCACTGGGAGTGCCGGCGGGCAGGCTCCAGCCATCGTGCCGGGATGGAGGCGCTGGAAATGGCACTGTGTGGCACGGTGCCCGCAGCAGCTGCCTCTCCTTGGCTCTGGCACTCGGAGGCATCTGGACCTGTCGGGGGACGATGAAGGACGGAGGCTCCGGGGCTGGAGGGATCCTGGGACCCGAGCCAGCCAGGGCCACTGGCAGCTCCCAGGATTGGCATTGGGAACGTGCACACCCCGCATTATCAGCCCAATGCCAGAGCACGGAGACAGCGCAGGCCTCCCCTTGCTCTGGGAGATGCAAGAGGGAGCAAGGATGGGGCTGGAGCAGGGAAGCGCATCCAGAGAACTCAGCCCCCCATCCCGGGGCACTTGAGCTGCACAGGAGTGGAGGTGCGCATGGGGGGACCAGACGAGACCTGCACCCCCGGGTGGGGCCATCCAGACCCGGGATGTCCCTGACGGGTAGCTCCGCCTGTGCCACTGTCCCTGAGCGCTCTGCTGGTGCGGAGCTGTGCCAGGCATGTCACCGACGGCGTGTTAAGTCCTCATTATGTCTGCTTGTCTAAGTTTAATGGGTTGTGACGGAGCCCTTTGGAGATATCTAAATAATCTCTGCTAATGGATCCCATCTGTTGGTCCTCGAGCACCAGAACCAGCACTGACAGCCCAGCCCAGCTGCCTGGCACCTGCCCAGCGGGCACAGGGTACCACTTGTCAAAGAGGAGATGTGCCATGTGCCCCTCCCCGGGCTTCCTCTCCCTCCCAGCCCAGCCCAGACATTGGCACCAGCCATGGGGCTGTGCTGGGAGGGGGGTATGTCTGCGAGGGGTGGGCAGGCCTGCTCTGAGGAGTGCAGGGAAGGCTGATGGTTTCTCCACTGCTCAGATCTCAGTTTCCCTTCTTTGCTCTGGCTCAGCTGTGGTGGTATCTCCCCAGGATGCCCCAGCATGAGCAGGAAATTGAGTGAAGATCCATGCCCATGTCAAGGCTGGGAACACCTGGATGAGTCCTGGCCAGGGTGTGCAGGGACAGGATCAGCCTGTGGAGGTGGCACAGGGAGGTCAGCGGGGACCTGGGCAGGGAGACACAGGTCCTGTGTAAGCCATGCAAAGGATGATCCCTCCATGGTGGCAGAAGAGAGCAGGAGGTGACCTTCAGAGCAGGAAGCTTTCAAGAAGGACATAACGGGGCAAACACAGTGACTGGAAATGTCCAAGGACAGGTTGGACGGGGCTTGGAGCAACCTGGGGTAGTGGAAGGTGTCCCTGCCCATGGCAGGGGGTGGGACTGGATGGGTTTTATGGTCTCTTCTGACCCAGCCCTTCCATGATTTCTGTCTGGTATTCGAGGGAAAGCCAGTTCCTCTGAAGCCAGGCTTCAATGAGTTTTGGTAACAGGTGGCAGAGCCTTCAGACAAAAATTGTTCCACTTCAGTGCTGCAAAATCCATATGGGATGCAAGAGGGGGCTGGGAAGAGGGGGATGTGGCAGTGCTGGATAAGAAAGGCAGCACCTATGGCATGACCAGCAGAGCTCGGCGGGATGGGGTGTGAGCCCTGGCATGGGGGTGCCAAAGGCCCTGACTCCACAGGGAAGAGTTGGAGCTCTGTGCCCCTCCCTGCTGGCATGACAGGGTTAACACCAGACACGGAGCTGTGACAGGGGCTGATCCTGCGATTTTCCATTATCCAGCAGCCCTCTGTCACGCCGGAGCTATTTATGAGGATCTTCCCAAAGTGGTGCTTGCGTGCTCCAGCCGTAAATCACCAGAGATGATATCTGAGTATCAGCACCAGGCATGAGACCTCACCTCTGCCAAGTCCCAGCTGCAAGAAGCCATTCCCTCCTCCCCATACACATCCCTTGGCTGTGTGGATGTCCAGGGAACAGCCGTCCTGGTGCCTGCCAAGGTGGATGTGTCAGTGGAGCTGTTGTCCAGCTCCACGGGCAGTGTCCAGACACAGGCAACATCCCTCTCTTGAAGAGGACTCGGGAGGTCGTGGACCTCTTGTGGAGGAGTTCTCCGTGGTTTTGGGCATTTGCCACACTTCCACAGGGACAATTCTGGTGACCCCCACTGGGAGCACCAAGCACAGTGTCCTGCCCATCCCCAGCCTTGCCGTGTCAGTGGCTTGGCCTCTCCTGGCCCACATGAGCAGAGCCGTGGTTCAGGAGGAGGGTTCCATGGTGCCAGGCTCCTAGGGAGTGCAGGCACAGGGCTGAGCCAGCCATGGCATCTCCTGCCTGGCATGGGATGTGTCCATGGCCTTGGGGCAGCTGGAGGTGTGCTGGAGTCTGGGTAGGGGGCATTGGGAAGAGGTTGGTGCTCCTGCCAGAACACGCTCAGCAGAGAGAATCCTTCAGGTTGTGGGAGAGATGTGAGACCCTTGCCCCAGATATGGGATTGTAAGGCAGAGGTGTTGCTCCAGGTGCATCTCCTGAAGCTCCAAGAAGCACTCTGGGTGCAGGGATGGGGTGACTTCCAAAGCACCTGATCATGGCCTGGTCCCACCTCAGCAAACACCGGATCATCTTCCTTCACCCTCACCCAAATCACATTGCCCCTTCCCCAGAGCAGTGCTGCCTCCTCCTCCTTCTCCCTTCCTCTTAGCCCAGGATCTCATCTCCAGGATCACTGAGAGATGGGCACTGCTGGGCACAGGCCAGTGCCACTGCTGGCCGTGGGTCAGTGCCACTGCCAAGGCCAAGGGCACCAACAGCTTCCCCTCTGCATAGTGCAGGCACTCACAGAGGTGGGGACCTTGCCATGGCCCCATGACAAGACCATCATTCTACAGAGCCAGAGCTCCCCATCCCATCCCAGGCCCCCTGGGAACACCAGCTAGGCTGTCCAAGATGCTGCTCCAGCCCCTGACCTGCCTGGAACTCTGGGGCTGGATTTCCACACTCTGCCTGCTCTGCTTCCCTTGTCCAGGCTGGAAATCCCAACCATTGCAGCAGAGTGCGTAGGCTCCTTCCTGCCCAGCTCCACTTGGAGTCCAGCCCTCCCCTCTCCTAGGCCTTCATCCAGCAAAGCACTTAAGTGCTCACTCCTCCCTAAGTGAAACCAGTGGGGCCACTCACACGTTTAATTCCAAGGCAGGGATCACCAGAACCACTGGCTTACAGATTTCCAGGCCAAAGCCCATGTCCTGCCTCTTAGACACAGATCCTTGAGGACTTGATTTGGTTTTATTTAATTTTTGCTTTGTCCAGACCCATGAAAACAAGGAAGGTGCAGGACCCAGCCATGGGGCACAGCACTGAGAAGCTCAGTACAGCTTCCCTGGTCAGGCCCATGTATTCCATACCCACCTCTAGGGAAGCCTTGCTTGCCAGGCTCCTTGTTGCCTGGTTTCTGTGTTCTCCGGGTGGCTGCAGCTCTCCAAGGCTCACAGCTTCTCATTATCCCCCAGCACAGGGGGCCCTACCCCATCACATTTGTGGGTAAGAGCTGAGCTTGTCCCCAGAGCTTCTACCTCCCTGCATCTGCTGCCATTTGGGCCTAGGCTGTTGTGCCCCAGCACATGTTTTTCACATATGTGTTCCTATTCCCCTCGAAGCCAGTGAAGGAGAAGTGCCAAGATATTGCAGTCACAGCATCACTGAAGCCCATAAATATCACGCTTGCCCTGCTCCCAACGTGGACAAGAAAGGAGCTGTGACTCTGTCCAGCCCCATTTATCCTTCAGACACCCAGACTGTGGAACATGCTTCTACTTTCCACCAGATGTTCTGAGTTTTGCTCCTTTTATTGTTTATTTCTTGAGCCTCTGAGCCGGTCCTTGGCTGCATGTTGTGCTCAGCCCAGCTCCTTGAAACCCTTGAGTCAAGGCTTTCAGATGTGCTCGTTTGGAAAGTGTTGGGAAAGCAAGGGAAAAATTACTGCCCTTGAGATTACATCCTTGACCAGAAACCTTGGAGCGAGGTCAGGCCTGGTGGGTTTGCATAAGGTTTGGAACACGTGTCCTGGTGCAGCAGCACAGTGCTGCTCGCTCCTGGTGCTGCCAGGGAATGCTGCTGCTTCCAAAGGGAACATCCCTGCATGCCAGGCAGGGACCCACATCCCAGCACCATCCACAGGGACAGTGTTTCCAGTTCCAGCAAGGAGGAAGTGAATGTGGAAACCTCTTTATTTCCAGATGGGAATGGAGATGTTCTGAATGAAAGGAGTTATTGGGATTTTACCCCTAAGCAGTTTGGGGCGCTGCCCTTCTTCCCTGTGTTTTTCCTTCTCTCTCCATTCAGCCACTGCCTCACAGATGTGCCTGTGGTCAGTCTGGTGCTCAGACCGTTTCCCTGCACATGGTGAGCAGGTGAGTTAGAGACATCTGTGCACCAGCAGCTGCTGTGGGGACCGTGCTGGGTTCTGGCTGCTGAGAAGTCCAAGGTTATCTCATTCTTAGCCCTAATCCCCTCCCACTCTTGCTCTGAAGGAACTGCAAGGGTCAGAAGTTGTGAGGAGACTCTGACTGCCCCACTGCTGTCATTGGATTCCAGCAGCAAGTATGGACTGCTTGTCTTCCCGAAGCTGCAGCCCTGGTTTGGATATGGGATGCATTAAGGAGTGTAGGTGTCTTCGAATGTGAAACCATCCACCCACATTCCAGGGCAGCCAGTGCAGGAGCCCAGCAATGCTGGGCATGGACAGGACCTCCCCAGGCTGCCAAACCTTTCCTCAGCACTGGCTCTCCTGTTGGCTGTGGGAAGGCTGCAGGTCCCCATCTCCTCAGCTGCTGGGTTTCCCTGGGATCACAGCAGGACCACACTGGTGTCCATCAGAAGAGGAGGAAGAGCATCCCTCACACTGATGGGCACTGGGCAGGGTGGGCAGTGAGAGAGCCACTGGGCTGAACAGGGTCCTGGTGCCAGCCATGGTACCTTGCTACAGACCTGGAGATCTCCAGAGGCTGAGTTACAAATTGTGAAAATTCAGGCTCACACAAGTGACGGAGACAAAGGGCTGGAGCGGCATGGGAGGAGCGAGTCCATGGCTGCAACAACATCTGCACGTGAGCTTCCCAAACAAGCAGCACCTGATGCACACACAGGGCTGCCACATCCAGCTGGGACTCCCCACGACCCACAAAATCAGGCTGGAGCCACCTGAGCAGGTGATGCTGGTGGGGCTGATGGAGCCCTGGTCTGCACAGGATCCCCAAACTCACTGCGGGACAGCACAGTGCAGAGCCCAGCCTGCACACGGCGTCTGGCAGAGGGACCGGGTGATTCATGTCCAGCCCTTCCCCAGTCTGGAAACATTCTTGGCATGTGGCAGCTCCCAGCCACCCCTCTGGTTAACCCTGATTTAGCCCAGTCTGTCAGGAGATGGGGCACACGTGGCCCCATCCAGCCCTTTGGTCTAGTCCAGCTCCCTGAGCCCTGCCCAGACCCAGAGCCCTGCCATGCCTCCCAGAGCCCTCACCAGAGGCCCCAGCCTCCAATCTCTCCTCTGAGCCCCCAGCTTGAGAAGGAGCAAGGCATATCTGGCACGGGTAAAAAAACAGGAGGAAGGAGCTTTCCCAGCTCTCAGACATCCTAGGGGGGGTGGGCACAGGGGTGCTGCTGGTGTCCTCTGTGGTTGGGTATGAGACAAAGTCGTGGGAGGGGTGTTAGAATGAGCAAAGGGGGATGTCCTGAGGGAAGGTAACATCTCATTTAGTCTGATTGCACTGGGAAAATGCTACAAAACAGGCAGCTAGGCCCATTCCTGGGGTCCCAGCAGCTCCAACAAAACCCGATGAGGCCAGCAGGAGCACAAGGGCTGGGTGTGCAGATGTGCTGGATGTACTGGTTACCAGCACCCACAGCCTGACCTCTCACCCCACACCAGTGCTAGCCAGAGGGGACAATGACCCCGGGGTGAAGGGCTGCAGCACCCACATCTGCCCAACTCTGTTGTGACCTGCCCTGCCTGGGGTGGCCCCAGCGCTGGGAGCTGTGCCAGCCCCATGAACTCAGCCCTGCGAGGTGTTAGCTCATCTCCCCACTGCTCACAGGGCTTGGCAGACACCTTCCTTCCTGCCTGTTTGGGATCCAAAGGGATGACCCCAAGCCCAGGCTGCTCTTGCTCCACCCAGTCAGGGAAGACAAGCCCTACTTGGCACCCCATGCTTCCCGAGCCCATCAGTGTGTGGGAAGTCCCGCTGGAAGGTTCCATGCCATGGGTTCAGTGCACCTGCCCTGGAGGCAGCAGAGGGTGAGGCTCCATCATCCCTCCTGGACACTGTCCTGGGATGGAGAGGCCAGTGCCTGGACAGACACCTGTGCCCAGGGGGGAGCTGGACATGAGCAGGCAGCACACAGACACAGTGCCTGAGCCTGAGCTCTGGCAAAGGTGAAAGCAGAGCATCCAGCAGTGCACAGGCACAGGGGAGGAGTGGTCGCTGTCCCCTCCACACCAGCCAGCCCAGGGTGGCCAGAGCAGAGGGGAGCAGCCAGTGCAGGAGGAATGTGCTGTTACATGGAAGGGAGGAGATCACAGCAAAGGAATGTGCTGTGCCACAGCCAGGGCTGGGGGGAGCGCGAGAGAAAGCAGCAGGCAGGAAAAATAAACTCCATCTCTCCCAGGGCTACAGTCCTCTGGTCACAATTTTTATCCCATCTCCCTCTTAAATAAAAATGACGTCAGCCATTGTTCTGGCTGCACAAGGGCTGCCAAGAGCTCTGGCTGTTCCTCAGTGTCCTCCAAACTGTGCTCACCTCCCCAGGCCAGGACTGAGGACATGAGGCCATTGGTTGGGGTCGTCCTGTCTTCTGGTCCCTGCAGGTCCAGGATGCACCAGCATCAACCAGGATCATCATCCCACTGCCCTTTCCTTCACCTGATCCATGAGCACTACCCCACTGTGGCAGGACTTTTCACCAGCACCATCTCCTCAGCCCTCTTCAGGCCCTCAGTGAGCCTGGAGCCTCCAAAACCTCCTGGGCTGGTGGCCCTGAGCAGAAGTTGGGAACACTGCCCAGGGCAGGAGTGAGGGGGAAGCTTGGCAGGTCCCAGATGGTCCCCACAAGGCTGTGCACAAAGTCCTGCCCTGGCAGAGGCTGCTCTCTTCTCTCTCCACCCCTGCAAAGACACAGGGGCTCTGCAGGAGGCCTCACCAGAGCTGAGCTGGCCAGAGAGGCTGGAAGAGAGTCACTGGGACAAATTCAGGATAAGAATACAAACCCCTGGGTGTACTGCAGGTGGAAGGAGGGTGTGTGGCTGTGGGGGGGGGTGTGGGGGTGGGTGTGTGTCTGTGAAATGGGGGGGTTGCTCCAAAATCCTGATTCAGCCATACAGAGTCCTGTAGATCTCACAGGCTGTGCTTAGAGGGGTCAGTTCCTGCTGCAAACACAGTCCCTCTCTGTGCCCTGGAGCAAGGGAGCAGCAACGTCACAGCTCCCTGACTGTCACACAGGGGCTGGTTGTCACACCCAGGGGACCAGAAGCCCACTCAGAGCACCAGGTCAGCATGGCCCAGTCTGCTATGAGCTCTGTGGATGCGACCCAGAAAGCCAAAATCACAGGCAAAGAGCCCACAGGGGCTTGGCCCATCCTGCCCCTCCATGTCCACACCAGCTCATCTGCCAGCTCCAGGTGGATGTCAGGCAAGCAGCATCCAGCTCAGGAGTTTGGGATAGTGTCACAAGAACTTCCCTGGAACAACACGTGGACCACTGTGCTTGGGAGAAACCTGGTCCAAGGCAGAAGGGACTGAGAGATCCTCCAGGAGCAGGACTTGGAACACATCCACAAGTGAAGATCCACCACTCCAGGAAGGTTGACTGCAGCCTGTGGCCACAGAAACAAGTCTGGGTGGGCAGGATGCAGGAGGGGAGGATGCTGATGGGAGAGCTGGACCATCCTGCACGAAGGAGAGCTCCGGGGAGCTCTGCTGGTGGAACCCCTCAAGGTGAGAGATGGATGGAAAATATGTCTGAAAGGATGATGTCCCTGCACAGCTGGAACACTGTGCCACCCTCTGGGCAGGGCTGAGCAGATGTTACTAGACAGGCCAGGTTAGTGCCATGAACAGGGGTCAGGCAGAGCACTGGGCTCCTCTGGCAGGTGAGACAGCACAGGCTGGGCTGCACGAGCTGGCCAGCACACCAGCAGAGGTTGTCCTTGTCACCAGTGGGACCTGTCACCTGTGGGTGCTTCAGAGCCTACTCCATGGTTGGGGCAGGGGCCAGTGTCCCTTGATCACATTCAATTCTGCCCTGTGCTCATGGGAACATGGCACCAGGGTGGTGCCAAGCCCATCTCCACCACTCAGTGGTTTCCACAAGTGCCACCTCCTCTTGAATGGACATTTCCTTAAAGAAAAGTTCTGTGACACCAAAGAATTATGGACTTGCTTTTCCATATCATTATCCATGAACTGTTAACATTCATTTCTCCCTGTGCCAAGCCCAGCTGTGTGCTCAGGCAGCTTTCACCCACGGACACTTCTCTCCTTCTAAAGCCAAGACAGTTTTCCATGGCTGTCATGAACTTCACTGTCCCCTCCACCTGCTGCCATGCTACAGGGTCCCTGTCCTCCTGCATCACCCTCAGAGTGGGAACCATCGTTTTCAGTCCAGTAGGAGTTGGGTTTTATCACAGCATGTTACAATTTGTCTCCATTGCCTCTTTTTCATGTCTCGCCCCAGCAGCCTCTCCCATCACCATCAGCTCTGGGCATCCTTGACCAGGCTGTCTTCTCACAGCTGTGGGAGTTGAGGGTCCTCTCTGTGCCTCTTGCTGCCCCACTGTCACCCCAGCATGGGCAAGGGACTCTGTGCAAAGGGGGGACACCCCCAGAGTGCCACCAATCCTGCCAGCACGTCCCTCACCCATTTCCAGCCCATGCCCAGCCCTACACCACACACAGGACAGGTGTCATGTCCCCTCCGCATTCCCTGGGCCATCACCATTGCCCCTGTGGTACTCTGGCAGGGAACAGCGACGTTGTGCTGACTTGTCATGGTGACTGTCCCTGGCTTGCCACCAGATCCAAGGAGAGGAACTGGGGATCTCAGCCACCTCTGGGTGTCCCCTCTGCAGAGACCAGAATACATTCCACAATTTTTCCTTGAGATTTAGTGCTTTCCAGTCCCAAGGGCTGTGCCCTGTGGCCAGGGAAGCAGAACATTTCCTTCTCCCTCTGCTCACTTGTGCATCCCTGGCAGCATTGGGATGTGTGGGATGGGTGCAGGGCCAGGGTGGATGTGCAGGGCAGCGGAAGCCCTGCTGTGCCCCCAGGCCAGGTCTGTCACCCCAGCCCTCCTCTTCTGCTGTGCCCCCAGGCCAGGACTGTCACCCCAGCTCTCTTCCTCTGTGCCCCCAGACCAGGACTGTCACACCAGCCCTCCTCCTCTGTGCCCCCAGGCCAGGTCTGTCACCCCAGCCCTCCTCTTCTGCTGTGCCCCCAGGCCAGGACTGTCACCCCAGCCCTCCTCCTCTGTGCCACCAGACCTTTGCCTCTGCTTGCATAACTGTGATAAACAATTCCCCACATGAAAACCGGGTGGGAAGCATGGAAAGCAAAGAGAGTTGTTTCCAATTCCAGGCCTATTAAAACTTGTCCTTCCTGGAATGAGAAGAAAAATATGGTCTTGATCCTGGAGATAAGGCCAGCAACAGTTAACATGCAAGATGTCTGCGAGGATTTGGGGCCATCCCAGCATCTGAAGGGGAGTGAGGATGTCCCCAACACAACCTGTGCAGGTCAGGGTGCTGTGCTGGGTGCCCAGGGACACATCTGCTCCTGTCCAGGGTTGCAAGGGAAAAGTGATGGGGTGGAAACCTTGCCCAAGAAGCGAGAAATCTGAACATGGGGAAAGAAGCCTGGAGGTGTCCTTCAGTGGAGAGATTGTTCTGTGCTGCCTGGAGGTGCCAAGTGCTCCTCAGGCTCTGCCAGAGCTCTTCCAGAGTCTCTGTCTGCACATACCAAGCAGAGCAAGCCTGGGGACTGTATTCCTTCTTCTTCCTGGGATGGAGCATCTCCTGAAACTCTGTCTGTGACTGCAGGCTTTGAGGAAGTTAACAATGGGATGGCAGCACCTCTGTAGGCATCCTAGAGCCTGGGGCTCTGATGTTCCTCACGGTGAGGAGCCCACCATGCAGTAGAGGGAGCACATCATCTGCTGTCCCGCCTTCATCAAACACAGACATGCTTCTCCAGAGCTGGAGAGAAATTTTAGGTGCTCTCCAGTGGCGGCACAATCACACCCTAAAGCAGAGGGAACACTACAGTGTTTCCCCATATATGGCTCTTCCAACCTTCTCAAGGCAGTGTTACAGGCTGAGAAAAGTGATTTTCCTTGATTTTCTTGGAATAACTGATTTTTAGAGTAACATCCAAAGTCTCCAGTCAACTGTGGTCAGAGCAGGTCTAATTCTCCAGCTGAATCTATTGGCTCAAGGCGTTGTCCGCAAGCAACCTGAACTGGGCCCTGTGCCAGGGCTGCACGCACTTTTTGTGTCCATCCTTATTTGCAACTCCTGCTTGTTGCCCATTTTCTCCTTATTCTTCACTCCTGAGGAAAGTCTGTCTCTGTCTCCTCTACAGCTTCCCTTTAGGCAGAGGAAAACACAATTAGATCCCCCTTTCCACCTCTCCCCTCCAGGTGGAATAGCCTCACCTTTCTGTCTCTTCTCACACATCTTCCCTGCAGATGTTGGCCACGCTTTGGCTATCACAGCGCACCAGTTGGCTACCACAGCACACCAGTTGGCTTTCCTCAGTGGAAAAGCTCACTGCTGATTCACGATCAGCTTCCCTTCCCTGTCTCCATGTTCTGTGCCACAGAGTTCACACACCTGTGTTGGTTGTTCTCCAGGCTCCCCTGGCACAGAGATTGCTCCATCCCAGACTCAGGACTTGCTATCTTTCTCTCTCTGTTGACCCTCTTGACTTTCCCACTGTCCCACCCATCGAGCTTGTCAAAGACAGTGGGGCCTCAAGGTCCCTTTGAGTGGCTTGATCTGAACCTGCACAATTGCTCCTTCCAGTGCCTTTTCCTGCACAAAAGCTGCCGGACTATTCCCAGGATCATTGCTACTGCTGTTTTTGCAGACCAGTACAACATTTGCTTCACTCCAGACTTCTGGAAAGCAGTAGCTTCCATGTTAAATTGTCTGCTCCAGCAGACAGAGCAGCTGCTGCATTCCTGGTCTCCCCAAGCTGTCTCAGCTCCACCACGTGGATCTGGCAGTTTCTTTTTTAATGTCTCATTTTGTTCCAGCGCTTTTCCTTCTGCTACCTCAGGACTGAGACCCACGTCTGCATTGCAAACATCTGGGATGGCTTAAGGACAGATTTCTCCCTGCTCATGGGATGGATCATGGAAGCACTGCTTCTCTGCTTCAGCACTAAGTTACCCCAGTTAAGCTGAACTTTCAAAAGGATGCAGTTGGGTTTCCAGGTTCTGCCCTAAAGCAAATCTGGGGGTGCTCACGCATCCTTTTCTATCCCTAAAGCCATTGACAGGATTTTCCAATGGAATGAGGAAGGAGGCAGAGGTTATGATTCCATTTCAGTCCAGGCCAGTGTTCAACACTCCCTCTCCAGTTAAATCATTCCTCTGGCCCCAGGGCCCTGGAGATGCTGGTTTCTCACCAGGGTAGCCAAACTAGAGGTGCTGGAAGGTGTCAGGGGATCTTGTGGATCCAAGTGATGCTACTGGTCCAAGGAGCCATCTCTGGCTCACAGTAGCTCCAGGATGCTCGTGGTCTTCCCTTGGAGGCACCGAGATCTTGTCTTGCCTATGGACACCCTTTTCTGCTTCTCCAGAACCCAGGTTGGGGACTTCAGTCAAAATCAAGATGTTTCTGGAATTCCCCTGATATAATTTTTTCCCTGCTCATGGTTTCAAAACCTTTTCACTGCTGACAGGCCTCAAGTGATTCCTGTTCCTTCCCTCTTTCTTCACTTAAATTTTGTGAGCCCTTTGTGACTTATACAGATGTTGAAGCAGCCTCTACATTCAGCTGGAGGACTTTAATTCCTTTTGTGCTTCATGCATTTTTATCAGCTTCCTGATCCTCTCAAAAATTTCCCAGCTCTCAACAATCCCTCTCACTTTTCCCATGGTTTATCCACAGAACACTGACAGGACACTGGAGTGCCTGTTCCTGGCACTCGGGGTTCGTTGCTATAGCACTTTATCTGTAGTTGCCTGAATATCATTCCTTGAACAACTGCCCTGAGTTAAGAATCAGCACTTGGACAGAATTCCCTGGTTTTCTGTAGGTGCTGGGTGAGGAATGACATCCCTGCCTCTGCCAGGCATTCAGGTATTTAACTCCTCTTCCCACTGGGAAGCAGCGAGACCCAAACATCTTGGAGACAGTCATTCCATGGGGGACATCATGGGGTGAACGTTGCCTCTTCATCCTTTTCTCCAGAGATGAAGTCTGAAGAGCCTGGGTGAAGGCCGCCTCTCCACTGGCCTAGTGTGAACTCCTGAAACTTGGACAATGATCTTCTCCAGCCTTGGAGCTGGGTTTCAAGGATATTTCTGTATTCACCTCCAACAGCTCTGCCCCACTCCAAAGATGCTGGCGCAAAGTCTTGCCAATATCTGACTCATCCACTTCACCAAGGCCTGGCCTTCCTCCTGCAGTGCCCATCACCCATCACGTCTCCGCATCTGGGCACGGTCTTGGACTCAAAGAGTGCCTCCAAGGCTGCGAGTCCTTTTCTTCCACTTCTCTCCCAAAACCATGATCCACCAAAACCAACACACAAGCACAGCACACATGCAGGGAGCAGCTGCAGCACAACCTGCACAGTATGAGCTCCCCTGGAGCTGGGACGTGGGTGGGGGGAAGAGCAGAGCCTTCCTCTTGCTGCATGGTCTGTGAACAGCATTCACCTCCCCTTCCCACAAAAACTTACGGCTCTTTTCCACAGCCTTGTTCCATACCTGTTTATTAAACTCTCATTTGGCACTGGCCAATCCTTTCTTGTCAAACACTCTTGGAAAATGCCCAAGCGTGATCCAGTGCCTCTGAAGATCACTTTTAAGGATGTCAAGCAGCACATGTAAGAGCTGTAGTCCCTCCTGGTTTTCTCACTCCTGAGGAGAGCTTGTCTGGCTCAGGAACAGGCTGGTCCCTCACTGAGAGCCAGGCATGGGCTAAGTACAACTCCTCCAAATCATGAAGCTGATTTTGAGCTATCTGACAGCTAGTAAGGATGAGGAAAATGCTTGAAAATAGGAAAATATATTTATTCTGATGCTTACATAACACGGAAACAGTCAAACTGATTTTGCTCAAACCATCCCCAAATAATTCTTCGGTTTTTTGGGCTGAGATCAAGCATGAACAAATTCAATCCAAAAGGATATTTTTTGAGCGATGTATAAACAACTGCAAACAGGGGTTTCGGCTGGAATGTGTGTCTCAGCCGTAGCTCAAGTGTTGCAAGAGCAGTTCGTGAGCGCTCCTCCGGGGAGTGCGGTTTGGCGACGACGGGCAGGACTGGGCTCGGCAGTCTCGCATCCTCCCCTGTTGGGGAGGGCTCCTTTACTCTAAACTTAGAAGTATCTTATGGGATCTGTTCCACTCGTGATGGGGCCTCACTGGCAAGCAGCTCCAGTGTGTAATTGTCCCGTCTGGTAGAAATGTTCCCAATGTTTGACTCCAGCCTGGCCCCCGCTCCGTGCCAGCACGTTGCTGCGATACTGTCTGCAGCCACCCCCATCAGCCGCGCCCGGCCACATCCTCGCAGCTCTCCTTTTCCACTCATCGGCTTCACATCTCCCTTCGTCTCTCCCTTCGTCAGCCAGGATCCAGGCCCTGGCTTGCCCTGCTTCTCTGGTTCTTGAAGGTGATGCTGAAGCAGGCGGACAGGCCGTGATGGGGGGCAGGAGTCTCCCAGAGGGATGGGCTGCCTTGCAGCCAGCCTGGTGCCTCTTCTGTCTCCTGGGAGAGGCTGTTGGCATCATGGACAGGGCTGAGGTGCGATGGAGGAGGTCCCAAGCTGTGGTCCCCTCTGAAATGTCCATCAGCTCATGGTTGGCCATCAGCTAACCCAGAGAGCCCCTGATGAGCAGGGAGGTCATATAATTTCCTCCACCAAGTCCTTCTTCATCTCACTGCACCTCAGGAGCCGAATCCTTTCACCAACACCTCTGTCAGGTCAGTCCCTGTCTACAGCCCCATGAAGGCCTTGGGCAGGGCCAGCTCCAGTGACCACCAGCAGTTCCCACAGCTAGCCAGGTGTTGGGGTGTTATACACAACCACTGCCCTCTGCACAGGCTGAGCAGATTCCTCTGTCCCTTCCCCAGCGCAAGCACAGAGCAATTCCGGCCACAATATTTTGCCTGGCATAGACATGCTCTAGACGAAGGCGCTTGTTATTCCTGTCGGCTCATCCTGCCTTTGTAAGGGTGACTAATGCTTTTTCTGGCTGCGAAAGGGTTTAGGGGCATGTTAACAAAGTGGCTTAAAGGAAACAGGCAGCTGCTCCCATACCCCATGGCTGGCAGCACCACCACTTATCCCGTTTATCCAGGCAGGGGAGCTCTGGTTGTCAGGCTCATTGCTGGGACCTGCAGAAATTATGCTTTAGGGGCCACACAAGGACAAGGCACCCCCCAAGCTGGCAGCCTGTCCCGTGTGGGGCAGCCTGCCCTCAGCAGCACGTCTGGGCAAACACTTTATTCCATGTCTGGGATCTCTCTGATACATCCAAGGACACCAAACGTGGTCTCAGTCCAATGCTGAGATGGTGCTGGAGCCACAGCCTGAGTACAAGGCACATCCTAGTCAGGATTCCAAGGAAAAAGTTGAGGCACAGCACTGGAAAACTGCAAAGCTCTTGGAGCTGCCTCCAAGCCCCATGGAGGCAGCAAACCCTGGCACAAAGTGGGGGAGGTGGGGAGGAGCCAGAGCCAAGAGGCAGCACAACCAAGTGACCCCATACCGTGTCCTCCTCCTGTGCTCCTGTCCTGAGCCCTGCTCTCCTGGCCAAGCAGCAGGGCAAGGAGGAAAGGCTCATCCCAGCAGAGAGGGCCTGGTGGAAGAGCATCCAGCTGTCAGCAGGTGTCCTGTCACAATCAGGCATCCTCTCACGGAGGAGAGATCAGATTTTGTTTCCGATATCCTTCTGAGAGCTCCTTTGCTTTACAAACCCATTTCCATTGAGAACTTGGCCTGACAGAGTGACACATAAACATGACATTTTTTCAAACAGAAGACTGCCCAGCACCTCAGGGCAAGGTGAATTCAGATGAAATCCAGGAACGTGGACAGCAGGGTGTCCTCTGCTCTGAGGTCGTGTGGAGGAGGAGGTGCTGGGGCCTGCCCACTTTCCAGCCAAGGCTTCTCCAGCAAGCAGAGAGGTGATCTTCCTGCATGGAGGGCAAGACAGATTTTTGCCATGTTTACAAGAGCACATGTCAAGGCACATGCCATGGTCCGTTTTCGGACCCCTCACCCACAGTCCAAAGATGGAGGGGTTGGCTGGAGGGCCCTCAACCATTGCTGCAAGAGCTGGATGAGGAAAAGCCAGCAAAAGCAGATGTTTCTAGATCATCTGCCAGGACCTAAAGTCTGGCATGGGGCCTGAGAGTGATAGAGGCACTGTTGTCCTCAGGGTACAGCCACATGCCAGCTGCAGCTGTCCAGGTGCTGCTGGTGAAATCTCCTCTCTGGTGGCCATTCTTGCCCACTGGTGGCCACCTCACAATCTGCTTTGGACTGTCCCCAGCATATCTGGGGTTGCTCTGCTGTCAATGTGGCCTCCACTGGCTCTGGATCACTGCTTCCATTCCCAGTTCCTCTCCACAGAGGCCCATGCTGAACAAAGCCCTTGGCTCTGTGACTGCCTTGGGCTGTCAAGAGATGCACCCCAGCACTTCAGGCCTCCGAGATCAGGATCTGTACTGCTGCCTGATTTCCAGGGGTTTTGTCCAGGAAAGCAACAGCCCTGTGAATGTCACCATCAGGAAAGCCTCGGAGTCACCAATGAGCCTGTCTCGTGCTGCTCTGTGCACCTCTGACCCAAAGCCTGTGCAAAGGAAGTCTTCATCTCTGCCTTTGGAGAGAACCCCATGCCCAGCCCTGCCAGCTTCTCCTGGCATCACCTCAGAGCCAGCATCCAGGCAGGCTGTTAGCACCTCTCTCCTCCCTGCAAAGCAGCCCTGTGCCTGGCTGGCTTCTGCTCTTCCTATCTTCCCTCCCAGCATCCCTCCCATGCCTCTCCCAGCATCCCCCACTGTGAGGACATCAGAGGCAGCTGCCACCAGACCCAGCACATCGCTGTTGTACACTCTCAAATAATCCCTACAGCGCTCAGGGCCATCATGAAAGGCTTTCACACCCACAAAAACTGGTTTGAGTTATTCCCCTCCTCTCCCCCAATTCCTTTTTGGCACTTCCAGATTTATTCCTCCCATTACAGAAGAGTTTGGGATTCCTCCTATCTCCAACACAGACTGCATTCGTATGCAGGGGATGTCATTTGATTACATCTGACCCAAGCTCTAATCCTTCTGTATAAAGTCTCTGTTGTGCTTAGTCTGTTTGCCTATGTTAGGATCTTTTCTGAGTTTCATTAGAGGAAAGACTTGCTTAAATAATTTGGGAAACAATTTGGAAATACTTATAAAAGCACTGAGTTCAGTGCTGTCAGTCGTGGATTTATATTGCCCTTGTTTGTGAACATCCAGATGGTATTCTCTGACTATTAAAATGCTTTTCATGATGTTCACAATGATTAAGCACTTAGAAATTCCCACAGGAAGCTGAAAACCCACAATCTGTCAGTCTCCTGCTTGAAAAGCCTGTCAGATGAGGGGCTGAAACCACTCCAGGTGACAGGACTGCTGTTACAAGTAGGAACACAAGATGCACCTTGCAGGGTCAGTGCCAGGGAGCACCCCAACAGTGACTGGCACCAGCAGGCACTTCAGAGAAGAGCCATGAAGGTCAGGCACTCATCTCCTTCATAGATCCCTCCAGACACGTCCTCAGAGAGCCCCAGCCAGCTCTGCTGCAAGCTCTGAATGGGATCTGACTTTTTGCAAAGCCTGGCCCTGGCTGTGGTGCTGAGTGCTGGGAAACCTGGCATTGAGCTCCTTGAAATCTGACTCTTGACACTTAATGACTTTCTCTCATCCGACGTGCTCTGTTATTTAACTAGGAATAAAAGTTGGATGTTGACTGCCAGACTCTCTCCATCCTTCTCTTTCTGAAGTGCTCTGCACCACCATCCCTCCCACATCCTGCTGCTTTCACCATTGCTCATGTTTTTATACAAGTGCAGCAGTTGGTTCCTCAGGCACTCTCTGTGCTCCTCCAGAGCCTGTCCCTGGTCTCACTGAGCTGTGTGGGGATGGTTTGTCCATGCTCTGCCAGGTTTGCTCCCTGGCAGCCTGCCTGCTGTCTGAGTCAGGGGGAGAACACCTCCATGCCACTCACACCTGGCCAAGAAGCCCAGAAGATGTCACGCTGTGCAAAAGCCCTATTTCCCCTCCTGAGTCAGGCACAAGGAGCTGGTGGGTGCCCTGATTGCTCCTGCCAGAGCAGGGTTTGCTCCTCCTGACAGGTCACTCCTGCTTATGGACATCAGGAGCCAGCACCTGCTGTGCCCTCGCACTGTCCCCCTGTCCTGGCCCTGGAGAAGCAGGTGGTGCCTGTGCCATGTCACTGGCTGATAACTCAGAGCTGCCTTACCATGCCCCAAGGAGCTGGGAGGGTTTGGTCCAGCTGCCCTGTCTGTGCATCTGCAGGAGAGCTGGGGGATTTTTTCCAGTCCAATGCATCTCCACCTCCTCTCCTGCTCTCTCCCTTCTCGCCTTCCCTCAGTCTGGGCTCAGGATGGCTGAACTTTCGCCAGTGCTGGAAAGTGGCTTCACCACCACGGAGACAGCGTTTCCGCCTCTCCAGAGCCCTATAAACCCACAAGTTGGATGCTCAATTCCCAGCCTGGCCCTTTCTGTCCAAGACCCAGGTGTGGTGCCGAGATGCCCCAGTGCAGCCTCTCTGCACTTCATCCAGCTCCAAGTATCCCTGGACCAGCCTGGTCCCACAGGGCCACCCTTCCTTCCTGGGGAAAGCCACCATCTCAGCCACCATGCAAGGCCTCGGACACCTTGTTTTTCTGCAGCTCTGCTGGGCTGGGAATTGGCTCCAGGTGTTTTTGCTCAGGTCTCACTGCAGGAAGGGTGCTGGGGAGGGCTGGACTGTCTGCTGGGCTGAGCTGGTCACCAGCACCCAAACCCTCACACTTGGTCAGCTCCCTGGGGAGTGCGGCATGGTGGGGAGCACTGGGGGAGCACAAATCCCAGTCAGGGTCAGGTCATGGAGCGAGGGAGCACAGCCCCAACTGTCCAAGGAGTAGCAGTCACATGGAGAAGATGGTTTTCAGCCTCAAGTGAGTCTGCAGAAGGAGCAGGGCTCCAGGATGGCTGTGCACATGCGCAGGTGAGCACGAGCCTCTCACAGCACTGCACGCAGGCCAGGCCCCGTCACACAGATCACAGCCAAGGAACGCAGCAGCACCGGGCCTGGGGTGCCAGTGAACACACACAGCGCCGAGTGCACCTGGTTCACAGAGCCCCAGCACACACACACACACTCTAAACACAAACCACATGTTGGCCTGTGCACACCCGCTCCACACAGACTGCACCCTGCACCCGCGCCCTGCCAGCCACGCACGGCCCCACGCACTGAGAGAGCACACACCGTGTTCCCAGGGAGCCTCTGTGCTTGGGGAGCCTCACTGGGCCTGGGGAGCCTCATTGTGCTCATGGAGAGCCTCACTGTGCTCATGGGGAGCCTCTGTGCTCATGGGGAGCCTCACTGTGCTCATGGGGAGCCTCACTGGGCCTGGGGAGCCTCACTGTGCTTGGGGAGCCTCACTGTGCCTGGCGAGCCTCAATGTGCTCATGAGGAGCCTCACTGTGCTCATGGGGAGCCCTGTGTTCCCAGTGAGCCTCATGCTCCTGATGAGCCTCACGGTGTTCCTGGTGAGCCTTGCCATGTGAGCCTCACATTCCCAGTGAGCCTTGTATACCTGATGAGTCTCATGCTCCCAGTGAGCTTCGTGCTTCAAGTGAGACTCACCATGTTCCCGGTGAGCCTCATGTTGTCAATGAGCCTCGTGTTCCCAGTGAACCTCACCACCCCACAGGACAATGTGCATCTCTGATCAGCCCCATGATGATGGTGGAACTGCCGTTCATGTGGGGACATCTCCCCTCCTGTCTGGGTACCCCAGACTGGCAATGCCAAGGGGCTGGGACATGCCCTTGGACAGTCCTGGCTGTCTCCTGCTCCCTGGTGTGATTGGTGTGGGCAGGATCACCCCTCTCTGAGGTGAGGGACACCTGTTCCAACAGCCTCCAGGAACCCAGACACCCTGTTCTGCTCTGCTGCCCATGCCAGGAGTGACAACAGGGCTGAGGGACACCTCTGAAGAAGCAGCAGGAGTTTGAAGACCATTAGGAGCTCTCAGCAGAGGAGGAAACCCCAAGTCCCTCTGATGTGGATGCAGAGAAGCTGGCACCAAGAGCTGGGACTTGTCTTGCTGTGGACAGGGCATCTTGTCCTCCACACATCCAGTACACCTCAAGGCTGGCTCTGACCTGCAGCCGAACATTACCTCAGCTCTTGGGCCATGTACACACGCTGTGCCCAACTTCAGAGCTCCTCAGGCTTCACCCCACTGCAGGAAGGGCTGGTGGGACTGTTTGACTCCTGAGACACCCACTCCATGCTCCTCTCGTGTCCAGTTAGGGCTCCTCAGGCCACCCAGCACTGATAAGAGTTCTTCTGTCTCATCAGACCCCAGAGGAAGAGTCTGGACCTGGCCTGAGACAGCACAGTCACACCTACAGCATCCAAGCCTTTGAAGTGTTTTTTTCCTTCAGAAACACAGCCAGGAGGAAAAGTGAGAAAGCCGCCGCACGAGAGTTGGTCAGAAACATTTAGACAAGACATTTCTCCATTGGAATGTGCTGGCTCATGGAGATGTTTTGTGGAGACAGTTTGATTGCAGTTGAACACTGCCAAGAAACTGCCAGACCTGCTGCCTGGCAATGCTCCGCCTCTGGAGCAGCTGCCTGGGGCACGGGCAGCCGCCCAAGAGCGTGCAGAGCCTGCGAGCCCCAGGTCTTCAATCACCGCTCCAGGAGAAGCTCAGCTCCCATGGCTGGCCCGGGTTTTGGCTGGAGGACAGAGCAGCAAGAGGAGTAGCGTGAAGTCAGGAATTCCCTGGACCTGGGTGTCAGGGCAGCCGGCGTCACATCCAGGCACCCCCACCCTCCCAAAAAAATTCTGTGGACAGGACAAACTGGGTTCATTCTATGTCCCAACAAAACCAAGGCTTCAAATATCAGATTTTTTGGGAAAAGAGACTTGGTTCGCATACCAGACCTTGAGAGGGTCTCCCTGACTCAGCTGCTCTGTTGGTATCACGCTCCAGAAACTCCAGCAGCTCCATCCCCAGAGAGAACTGGAGGGACCTGACATGAGAAAGCTGTGCCCCTGCCCCTCTGCCAAAGGAATGACAGTCTTCCCCACACAAGCTCTGGGTAAAAGGTGTGGAAAACTGTGCTGTGCATCATTACGTGAGGAAATCCTTCCTTCTGACATGAAAGGAGGGGTCCGTATGTGGCTGTGGCTGTGAAACAGGGACTGGATCCCCCTCTGAAAGTGCTTCTCAGCACAGGAGAAAGCTTTCCCTGCCCTTGGTAGGAAAACAGAGATTGCAGTTTGTGGCCAAGATTTGGGGTGTTTGTTCCAAGATGAAGTGTTGACTCTGGAAGGGCCCCAGCGTGGGGACAAGCACAAGGGGTGGGGGAACTCTGGTTCTGGAGGCTTTCAAACCTCAGGTAGACAAAGACAGCCACCTTGACTGAGTGCTGGCAACAGGCCTGCTGTGAACCAGACTGGTCTGGAGCCCTCCAGGGGCCCCCTCCCACAAAATCTTGGGGGGTTCTGAGCAACAACCCCAAGGGATGCCTTCAAAGCTGAACCTTTCCTGCCAAGAGATGCAGGTGCTCTGCACGCAGGATAAGGATCATGTCTCAGGCATCTGTTTCTCCACAGGCACAGTCCTGCCAGCTTGACTTCAGTCACAGGCAGCCCCAGACCAGGCAAAGGGACAGTGTTCCCTTCCAGAGGGATGGTGCTCCGTGACACAGGGGTGGATATCTGAGAGCTGAGCGCGAGGATGGCGCGGGACAGTCTGCAGCGAACACGAGGGCTCTGTGATGTCATTGGGGAGACTGTGCTTGTGTCAATGCACTGGGCTGTTGTGGGACAGGTAATTCAAGCCGGCCCCAGATTTCGATCAGAGACTAAACAATACAAAAGCCACATGGCACTCGTGGAGAGGAACGGAGCTCTGGCGGGCTGACAGCTCTCAGAAGCAGCTGAGCTGAGGCCCATCACTTGCAAGAAAGTTCCCGCAGTCCCAGTCCTCCACTGTTCAACAAGAAGACAACATGATTAATGTTAGAAATGATTAATGGCTGAAAAACATGATTAATATTGGCTGCAGATGGCACAGGCTGCAGTGGGAGAGAGCAGCCACTGTGCCCTGGGAGCAGCAGCATTTTTGTAGTCACATGTGAAGCCGCTTTGGCAAGAGCAAGGTACGAACCAGGGGCTCTGGCCCCGTATTTGCAGACTGAGGATCAAGATTCTCCTTTCCACAGGCTGGGTCTCCATGCCAGGAGGGCATGTGTGAGGGTCTGGTAGATGATCACAGCCCCCAAAACAGCGACACAGAGGAGGTGGGGCAGAAGCAGGAAGGCTGTGAGTGTCCTGGTGTACCCCCACAGGGGGCTGGGCTTAGCTCTCCCCCATCACAGGGGAGACCTGGATGGAAGGTCTGGGAAGAGCCACAGAACTGATTAAAGAGGGAAGCAGAGAGAATCAGGAGCCACGGAGCTGTGGGGGACACTTTGTGACGTCCACAAATGTGTTTTGATGGTTCATGAGGCTTCTGTGCCTTTGTTTGCAGAGGGGTGTTTGCAATCCTTTAAGGAACTGACTGCACCAGGCAGCCCTTCTTGAAATAGAGGAAAAACTGGGTCCCTGAGAAGTGACAGGGAGGGAAGGTCACAGGTACAGCAGGGTGGACAGGAACCTGTGCCCCAGCAGGAATATGGGAAGAGACAGCCCACTGTGGTCAGATGTCAGTGCTGGAACCCCCCAGAGATAAAGGGGTTAAGAGGTCATGGAAAATCCTTTGGAGGACCAGCAGTTCAAGGATTCAGAGAGCAACATCTGTCGTGTGAAATGCAACAGCTTTTCTCCCAGCAGCGGTTCAAGGCCTGGAAACAAACAGCTCCTCCTTGGAGCAGATCCGCAGAGGTGCCAGTGCCAGGGGAGCTGGGCTGGCACTGATCCCAGGCCGGACCCTGCGGCTGGTCCTTGGAGCACAGACCCCTGCGGAGCTGCACAGATCCCTGTGACCCCTGCGGCCACCCACCAGCCCCTCCCGCGGGGCAGGGACACATCCCAGTGCCGGCGTCACCTCCCCGGAGAGCGAGCGGGACCAAGCCGGGTCCCCCAGGGCAGCGGTGGCCGCTCCCGGGAGGTGGCGGGTCCCGGGAAGTGGCCGGTGTCGGGATGTGGCCGGTCCCGGGAGGTGGCCGGTCCCGGGAGGTGGCGGGTCCCGGGAGGTGGCCGGTGTCGGGATGTGGTGGGTATCGGGATGTGGCCGGTGTCGGGAGGTGGCCGTGGGGATTAGCAGCACATTCCGGGCCGGAGCGACGGCCGGGTCAGCCCGGCGTGGATCAACCAGGCTTTGCCGGCTGCCCCTCGGGGATTATCGGGACACGCTGTCAGAAATCAGGATTCGTCCCTGCAGGAACAGCGAGCTCGGCCCAGCCGTGCCCCGGGGAGGGCTCGGGGCAGTGTCCGGAGGGATGTGCAGCTACCTGGGTGGGATGGGGAGGGTTCCTCCTCCTTGGACGTGCAGGGCCATCGAGGCGCTGGTCCCCGAGGCCCGGCTCCCTGGGGGTGGCCGGGCTGCCAGAGGGAAGCAGACGTGCGTGTGCGGGGAGGAATGTTTGCTCGGGCAGGTCCAGCCCCGGCGCTATTTCTGGTCCCAAGAGGCCCCGAGGGAGGGCTGTTTATCAGGGATAGACTGTACCAGATGGACTTGGCATCTTTAAAAAAAAAACAAAGCTCATTTTGGGGGGTAGGTGGGGGTTTTTTTGGACAAGGCAACTGCGAGGAAGGCTGAAGGAGAAGGAAGTGACACGGGACCATTTGGACTGTAAGGGACAGGACAGGGCATGCTGGAGGACCAGCACAGTAGCTAGCAGAGCTCCCTGCAATACATTTTTGGAGACAGTCATCAGCATCCCTGAAGAGCAGAAGACACAACAAGGAATACAGTGGGTCAGGAGCCTTCGCGAGAGCCAGGCATGGGTGACACAGAGAGCTGGAGTCAGGAAACAGGCCCAGTGTGATTCTGCAAGAAGGTTTTGCACTTAGAGGTCCATGGTGCTGTGCAGGAGCCAGACTCTCTCTGGTGGAAGCCTCTGAGGCAAAGACAGGTTGCAGGTGTCACCCCGCAGCCAGCAATGAGACGTGGCTGTATCAATGGGTCAAGAGGATGCTGGGGTGACTGAGACTGGGCTCCTGGATCCTGGGGGACGCGATTTGCCACCTCTGTGCTGCTGCTTGTCCACCACATGCCTTTGTCCTCTCCCTATCCTGGGAAGCATAGTACAGCATGGAGCTGTCCACAGGCCTCTGTGAAATCCCTCGAGGTCCTGGAGACTGCCCACTGTCTCATCTTCTGTCCAGCTATGTGCTGGAGTGGCTGCTGATGTTGGCTAGGAGGATCTGGAGCACTCAGAGGAGGGGACAGAAGTTTTACATGGCCTCAGGTCACTGGAGGGACTTGATGGCTGGGGATTCATCACAGTTTCCAAAGGAACAAGATCTTGGCGACTGCCATGGGAGGTCTCAGGTGGGGATTATGTGCCTTTTAAGTGCCCCTGTCGAACTGGAGATGTCTCTGGCCCATGGGATGGATTCCTGGAGGATTCACACAGGGCATCCCAAGGCTGAGACTGCTCCCAGCTCATGGGGAGGCTGAAACAGGGAGACACCTACTTTTATCCCACTGGGAAGGAAGGGTGTGAGACCCCCACCTTGCTGCTGCGAGGCCAAGAGGATACAAAGCACAAGAAGGAGCTACAGGGCTCCAGGCTATGTGACATTATCAGCCACAGGATGTCCTGGCTGGCAGGTACCCGAGCCTGCGCCTGGGACAGGCTCCCAGGCAGGGAATGGGGCCAGAGAGGGACTGGGACAGTGATAACAGAGGTTCTGGGCCACACATCTGCAATAGCAAAGCCTGGGCGAGAGCTGGGTCTCCTTTGGGAGCTGAGCTCGTGGCAGGGATCGTGGGAGCAAGCAGGGGACGTGCAGGGACAGCAGCCACCCCAGGACAGCCCATGCCGGGGCAAGAGCTGGCAACGGGGCAGCTCCTTTCAGGAAGGTTCACCCGTGCAGCTCTCCAAGACTTGTTCTCTGGCACCAGGAGCCAACTTCCAGGAACTCCTGGCTGCCTGGGAAAGCCTCGGCTGCCTGCATGTCCAGCCTTTTAAGGAGTTTGTCCTCCCCAGCTGAACTCCCTCTGCCCTCCCCAGGCACCCTGGGTGGTGCAGGCACAGCCGGCAGCACTCAGCACAGCTCGGGCACGGGCTGCCCGCTCTGCTGGCACTGCTGGCACTGCTGGCACTGCTGGCACAGGCAGGGTGAGCCTGCCGTACCTGGGCATCAGAGGGAGCAGAGGGGAAGAGTTTGGGCAGGGATTTGAAGGCTTCCAGTCCTGAGCACATGGAGAAGGAGTTGAGGTGACACTTGGAGCACCATGGAGCCGCAGTACTGCTGGGTTGGGCCTCAGAGCAGGAGGGCACCCGTGGATGTGTGTGACCACCTTCTCCTCTGCACACGTGGGTGGACATGGTCCCTCTGGTGCATGTGTGGATGCTGCCGTGCCCAGTCCTGGGGAGCGTCTGTGTCCTGAGGCAGAGCAGCACTCGCCCTGATGCAGGTCCTTGTACCTCTGTGTCTGTGTGTGCTGTGTGGATGCCAACGCTGGTCAGGGTCACCTGCACCCTGCAGTGTGCCCAGCTAGCTCAGCTCCCCACCCTGCTGAACCCCCCGGCAGTGGCTGGGTTTGGGGCAGAGAGGGCACAGGCCTGCTGTGCTGCCTGAGACCCTGCCAGTCCCCACGTGTGGCCTCATCCTCTGCCAGCCCTCCCGGCTGAAATCTCAGGGTTTGCTTATGGGACACAGCTTCCTTCAATTGTTCCTGAGCCACTGGGCTGGGCACGGGGCAGCCTTGGCACTGGGGACACCAGAGCCAGTACCGAGCGAGGTGGCGCAGAGAGATAAGGGGCCCAGACAAAAAGCAGCAAAGCCAAGGCTGCCAAGGCACACAGGAGCATTCAAGACATGCACCTTCCAAAGGGACACTTTGTCCTTACACAGAGGTCAGGGCCAGAGAAGATCCTTGCTATGCCCTGGTGCTTCTGAAGACAAAGCGACAGTGGCCCCGTGTCCTGCTGGTGCTGTAGGGCTGCACAGCAGGGTTAGGGTGGCACAAGATGGTGGAGCTGAGAAGCAGGGAGAAGCCATTCATGGAATCACAGAATCACTGAGGTTGGAAACGCCCTTTAGGATCATTAAATCCAACCATTCCCCAGCACTGCCAAGGCCACCACTACACCAAGTGCCACATCCACATGGCTGTTAAATCGCTCCAGGGATGGGGACTGCACCACTGCCCTGGGCAGCTCTGCCAGGGCCTGACCACCCTTTCATGAAGAAATTTTCTCTAATACCCATCCTAAACCTCCCCTGGCACAACTTGAGGTTTTTCTTCTTTTCTTCTTGTTCCCTGGGAGCAGAGCCCGACCCCCCCCCGNAGGGAATGGGGCCAGAGAGGGACTGGGACAGTGATAACAGAGGTTCTGGGCCACACATCTGCAATAGCAAAGCCTGGGCGAGAGCTGGGTCTCCTTTGGGAGCTGAGCTCGTGGCAGGGATCGTGGGAGCAAGCAGGGGACGTGCAGGGACAGCAGCCACCCCAGGACAGCCCATGCCGGGGCAAGAGCTGGCAACGGGGCAGCTCCTTTCAGGAAGGTTCACCCGTGCAGCTCTCCAAGACTTGTTCTCTGGCACCAGGAGCCAACTTCCAGGAACTCCTGGCTGCCTGGGAAAGCCTCGGCTGCCTGCATGTCCAGCCTTTTAAGGAGTTTGTCCTCCCCAGCTGAACTCCCTCTGCCCTCCCCAGGCACCCTGGGTGGTGCAGGCACAGCCGGCAGCACTCAGCACAGCTCGGGCACGGGCTGCCCGCTCTGCTGGCACTGCTGGCACTGCTGGCACTGCTGGCACAGGCAGGGTGAGCCTGCCGTACCTGGGCATCAGAGGGAGCAGAGGGGAAGAGTTTGGGCAGGGATTTGAAGGCTTCCAGTCCTGAGCACATGGAGAAGGAGTTGAGGTGACACTTGGAGCACCATGGAGCCGCAGTACTGCTGGGTTGGGCCTCAGAGCAGGAGGGCACCCGTGGATGTGTGTGACCACCTTCTCCTCTGCACACGTGGGTGGACATGGTCCCTCTGGTGCATGTGTGGATGCTGCCGTGCCCAGTCCTGGGGAGCGTCTGTGTCCTGAGGCAGAGCAGCACTCGCCCTGATGCAGGTCCTTGTACCTCTGTGTCTGTGTGTGCTGTGTGGATGCCAACGCTGGTCAGGGTCACCTGCACCCTGCAGTGTGCCCAGCTAGCTCAGCTCCCCACCCTGCTGAACCCCCCGGCAGTGGCTGGGTTTGGGGCAGAGAGGGCACAGGCCTGCTGTGCTGCCTGAGACCCTGCCAGTCCCCACGTGTGGCCTCATCCTCTGCCAGCCCTCCCGGCTGAAATCTCAGGGTTTGCTTATGGGACACAGCTTCCTTCAATTGTTCCTGAGCCACTGGGCTGGGCACGGGGCAGCCTTGGCACTGGGGACACCAGAGCCAGTACCGAGCGAGGTGGCGCAGAGAGATAAGGGGCCCAGACAAAAAGCAGCAAAGCCAAGGCTGCCAAGGCACACAGGAGCATTCAAGACATGCACCTTCCAAAGGGACACTTTGTCCTTACACAGAGGTCAGGGCCAGAGAAGATCCTTGCTATGCCCTGGTGCTTCTGAAGACAAAGCGACAGTGGCCCCGTGTCCTGCTGGTGCTGTAGGGCTGCACAGCAGGGTTAGGGTGGCACAAGATGGTGGAGCTGAGAAGCAGGGAGAAGCCATTCATGGAATCACAGAATCACTGAGGTTGGAAACGCCCTTTAGGATCATTAAATCCAACCATTCCCCAGCACTGCCAAGGCCACCACTACACCAAGTGCCACATCCACATGGCTGTTAAATCGCTCCAGGGATGGGGACTGCACCACTGCCCTGGGCAGCTCTGCCAGGGCCTGACCACCCTTTCATGAAGAAATTTTCTCTAATACCCATCCTAAACCTCCCCTGGCACAACTTGAGGTTTTTCTTCTTTTCTTCTTGTTCCCTGGGAGCAGAGCCCGACCCCCCCCCGTCCCCCACCCCGTCCCCTCCTGTCAGGGAGTTGTGCAGAGCCACAAGGGCCCCGCTGAGCCTCTTTTCTCCAGGCTGAGCCCCTTTCCAGCTCCCTCAGCCTCTCCTGGGGCTCCAGACCCTTCCCAGCTCCATTCTCTGCCCTGGACATGCTCCAGCCCCTCAATGTCTTCTCTGCAGTGAGGGCCCAAAACTGCCCCCAGGACTAGAGGTGCTTCAGCAGTGCCAGCACAGAGGGACAGTCACTGCTGTGGTCCTGTGGTCTCTGTTTCCCAGCCTGTGGCACAGATTCCAAGGCTTGGCCACCTCTCCCAGCTCCTTGTAGAAGTGACCTGGAGTGAGCAGCTGGATGGGAGCATCCTGTGCCATGAGGCTGCCTGGACTTAAGCCCCTGGCAGGAGTCACCACTGGGTGTAGGGCAGCCCCCAGCACCAAGGGGGTTTGGAGGTGGGAGAAAGCACTGGATGTGCTGAGCCCCCTCCAGCCATGGGAGGACAGGAGCCATAGGCACAACCCAGGTGCAGGGAGTCCATCCAGCAGAGACCACATCCCCTGTGTTTAGAGGCACAACTCATGGAAAAAGTGACCTGTGGCTCCAGGTTTGTTTTTCTGCATCTTGTGCATTTTCTGAGGTTACTTTGGATTTTGATCAGCAATTGGGGAAATTAATTTCGTTGAAAATTCATTTCATTGAAAATTCATTTCATTGAAAACTGCTTTATTTTGTGTGACTCGTTATAACTGAGCACTTGGGTCCTCAGCCCATGTGACAAGATTTCTGTAGAAGTCGCTCTGGATCTCCCACTGTGATTTTCTGGGACGTTGAGCAGAAGCCCAAGGGGAGCAGCAGCTCTCCAGATTCCCAAAGGGCTCTCCAGCCCTGGCACAGCTTCCCAGGGCAGTGGTGGAGTCCCCACCCCTGGAGGGGTTTAACAGCCCTGTGGATGTGGCCGTTGGGCAGAGGGGTCAGTGGTGGCCTGGGAAGTGCTGAGGATGGTTGGACTCAATGATCTTAGAGGGCTTTTCCAAACTAAATTATTTTGTGATTCTGCTGCCCCACAAAACATATCTGACAGTGGCCAGGGACACAGACTCTGGGATCCAAAACCCTGAGATCCAAACCCCGTGCCGCCCCATCCCCAGAGAGCTGGGGATTCCCATCTACTCCTGGCGTTCCCATCTACTCCTTTTCCACACTGCTGTTCAGCATCAGGAATATGTCCTTTAGCACCTGCTCTTGTCTCAGTCCAACCTCTCCATGCTGCTAGAAGCTTCTTAGGGGGCTGGAGATGGCCCAGCAGTGCTTGGTCCTTCTGGGACAATTTGGGCATCACACCCCATCCCATCCCATCCCATCCCATCCCATCCCATCCCATCCCATCCCATCCCATCCCATCCCATCCCATCCCATCCCATCTCCACTTCCTCTGAACACTGCCCATCCTGTCCCATCCACTGCTGGACAGTTTCTCATCCACAAACAACTCCTGATAGTCAGGGTGACTCCTGGGCAAGGAGAGCTTCCTGCAGAGCCAGCCATGGGCCGTGGGAAGGTGGAAAGTCTAGAAAGACCTGTTCTCTTCCAGGCAGTTGTGTTTTCAAGGCTGCTGGGCCCCAAGGTCCCCTCATGCAGGTAGTGGCCTCCTCACTCTGTGTCCCAACCTTGCTTCCCCAAAAACACCAGAAGCTCTTGGGAGGGTTGAGGTCCTGATCCTGCCTGTCAGAGGTCTGCAGGAACAGCCCTGGTGCAATGGTGTCCCCAGTGTGGGATCAGCCCCCGGGAACCTGCCAGTGCCTCCATCCCGGCCCCAGCTGGCAGAGGGTCTGGGCAGGCAGTGGGGGAAGGCTGCAGGAACTTGATAACGGTGTGGAGGGTGGGGACACAGGGCTGGCTCTGGGCTGCCCAAGGACAGCTCTGGTCACATCAGGGTCCCAGGGCTGGCAGCGACTGAGGGGTGCTGGGCTGGGGGATGAAGGCTGGCACAAGCCTGGCTCTGGCAGGGAGAGACCATGATGTCCTTGCCAAGCAGAGGAAGGGTCCCTGCAGCCTGGCCTGGCTCAGGTGCACCTGCACCAGTGCCCAGCCAGCAGCCTGTTCTAAACAGATGTGAAAGAGCCAGAGCAGAGGGGTCATGCTCTGCCCAGGCACCACCTGCACATTTCTGTGTCCTGCTCACAGGACCCCATGGTTTGAAGCTACAAGGGACTTTCACTGGACCCTGATGGTTCCTGAGGTGTCTCACACACCAGAGCTTCTTCCCAAGCCCCTCAGAACATGCCTCCGATATTATCCCCAACCTGATGCCACACTGCCCATGGGAAATAGCTGGCCAAGTAGCCCAGCAGCAGCTGGGAGTGCTTAGCCCTTCATGGGCAAAGGGATGGGCTGACACCAGAGAATCGTGGAATCATGGTACGGTTTGTGTTAGAACAGAACTCAAACTCATCCAGTTCTATGCCTTGCCATGGGCAGGGACACCTTACTCTGTCCCAGGTTGCTCCAAGCCTCATCCAGCCTGGCCTTGGACACTGCCAGGGATCCAGGAACAGTCACAGCTGCCTTGGGCACCCTGTGCCAGGGCCTCCCCACCTTCACAGGGAAGGATTTCTTCCTGACATCCAATCCCAACCTCTCCTCTTTGTTCCCCCTTGTCCTGTTTCTCTCTGCCTGTGTTAAAGTCCCTCTCCCTCCGTTGTGCTCTCCATGCTCCATCCCTGCTTGGACCATGGCTAATGTGTTCCCGCTGCCTTGTCCCCACAGCACATCCCGGAGGGATGCCCTGCCCGGACAGCGCACCGGGCTGTGTCTGGCACCACCTCTCACCCGCTCCAGCAGCCGCAACAGCCGCGGTTTCAGAGCCTGCCCAGCTTCTCCTGTGACCCAGACAGGCCCTGCTGCGAGGGAACAGGGGGTCAGGGGCCACAGCAACATCTGGAGGGAGGCACAGCCCATTGCACACCCTCGGGGCTCCCCGCGGACAGGCAGCGCTTGGGGGTCAGGGGTGCCAGGGCTGTGCCGAGCCGGCCGTGCTGGCAGCGTCCCTCGGACACAGCTGCTCCAAGGGCTCCCGGCAGCAGCGCACACATGGTCACGGCCACCCGCACATCTGGAGCCGCTCAGGCAGGTCCAGCAGCTGCCCACGGAGCGCGGGGCAGCAGAGGCAGGGCTGTGACTCTGCCGGGGCAGGGCAGTGCAGGCTGGGGGCAGTGGGGGTGTCCCTGCACCTCGCTAGAGCCATCCAGCACACACTGCTGTGCCCACGCCCTCCGTCAGAGAGAAGCCACACGAGGAGTGGCTGAGGTCGCTTGGAATGTTCAGCTGGAGAAGAGGAGATCGAGGTCAGACCTCACCGGGTGCTGCAGCTTCCTCCCAAAGTGCAGCTCCAATCTCTGCTCCCTGTGAGCAGTGACAGGACGCGGGGAACGGCTGGAGCTGTGTCAGGGCTGGGTATCAGGTAAAAGTTCTTCCCCCAGAGGGTGCTGGGCACTGCCCAGGCTCCCCAGGGAACGGGCACGGCCCCGAGGCTGCCAGAGCTCCAGGAGCTGCCAGGGATGCATAGGGAGGGGTTGTTGGGGTGTCTGTGCAGGGCCAGGAGTTGGACTGGATGATCCTTGGGGGTCCCTTCCCACTCGGGATATTCTGTGATTTTCTAAATCTTTGGTTCTATGACTCTTGCTCTAGACCCACAGGATCTCATACCTTTTCCCCAAGGCTGCAGATCCTGGCTGAGCAGCAGAGCAGGGCAGGGTGCCATAGGGATGCCACAGCAGCCACCCAGGACAGCGGGAACAGGCTGCCAGCACCCCCTCAGTGCCCACAGCTGTCTCCTGGAGGGACAGATGGGAGAGGTGGGCAGGAACAAGGGACACAAGCAGACGGGGTAGGGAGGAAGCAAGTCATGGGCACAGCTGGCTGGGAAGGGTCAGCCTGAGCAGCCCAGCTCTTGTTGGACCTGGATGTTTGTTTCAGCCATCCCTCTGGACCTCAGGATCCTCCTCTCCTGCAGCCAGTGCATTTTTCATGCACTTTTCATTGCATAGTCCCAAGCAAGAAGCCAGGAAGGTCCCAGGCAGGCTTTGGAGCATCTCCCTGGAGATGGTGACCACAGGATGAGGGGCACATTGGGTGAGTGGGGCCACCAGCAGAAGGAAGACATGCTCCACTCCCACCCAACAAATCCACCAGCATCGCAGCAGAGAGTCCCAGCACAACCCTTCTCTCCACCACCCCTCTTTAGGCACCCTGCCCTTTCCCCTTGCCAAGACCCCCAGCCAGGCAGGGTCTTCCTATGCCGGCCTCCATCAGGGGATGGAGCAGGTGGCACCTGGATGCTCCCCTGGAGCCTGGAGGGTCCATCAGCAGCTGTTGTCAGTGCCACATGCAGCACTCCTGTGCTAGACAGGCAAAGGCACCAGTTACACTGAAACAGGGCGCAGACCTCAAGGTGAAGCAGCCCCTCCCCTGCCCCTGCATTTTTCTCCCCAAGGAATGTCTGTCTGCTTTAAAGCAAGGGTTCTCCATCCAGGTGCTTTCCCCAAGCCACTTTGGGCAATTTCCATCCAGCTCCAGCCCAGGGAGGCTCCTGCCTGTGCACATGTTGGAGTTTGTGCTGTTCACAGCTGGAGCATCTCCAGAGCATCTGCTGAGCACCAGCCCCTCCCCAGCCAGGGGCAACCACCATTGCCCACCAACACTGGTGAGGGAAGTAGAGAGAGGGAGTGGTGTCCCAGGGCTAGAGTCAAAAACATCACTAATGAAGCATCAGTAGCTCATCAAGGGAAAGCGAGGCTGTTCCCAATTAGTTCAGATCTAGATTAGGCAAGAGAGGTGAGTAACAGCATGGGCTGGACCCATGTAAAGTTGTTGGCTCAACTAAACTGAAAAATAAACAGGGAACAGGAAAAAAAAGGAAAGAGAAGAAATACCATATTCAGGTCTGGTTTGTTTATTCAGAAATAGAGAAAATTAAAACATAAGTACTAGGACAAAATATGCCAGCTCTAAATTCTGCCTGAGATGATGATTTTATTAGCAAAGAATCTGGATCTCAAGTTATGTCTCAAAACAACACAAAACCAGATGCAGAGGTCAGTACTCTCCTGCCTAATAACAATGCTTTCAGTGACATCCTTAAGGAAGAGATGGACTCATCGGCATTGCAAGAGACTTTTAAAACAAATTTGGAGAGCAAAACAACAAGATTTCACTCTTAGAATCTGCAGTTCAAGTTGAGACAGAGCATAATGGAAGCTCTGTTCCAAATACAATCCCATGACATCACAAAGATTCAACAATTAACATCAGCTGTTTCCCAGGTAGTTTGAAAAACGGAGATGAAGTCATAACTCATCAGCTAAAGCCATCCCATAAGAAAAAACAGCAGTATAGTGAAAAAAAGGGGGCTTAAAGTCTCAACCTAAAGCCATTTCCAAGGGGAATAATAGCAAAACTAGTAGGAAATAAAGTAGGTAGAGATAAGAGAAATGTCAAAAAATAAAACTCTTGCAGCAAAATCGAGTCCTATAGAGAAAAGACTCTTGCTACCCACCAAGGAAAAGATATCCTGAAGGTCAGCAAGAGCAGAGCTCAACTTTCCAGGTTTGGAAGAGATCACCCAGCTCCAGAGAATAATGTGGTCATGACAACATGACAACAGCAACCAACAAAGCCCTGGAGAAGTGGTGGAGTTACCATCCCTGGAAATGTTCCAAAGCATGTGTGGATGTGGCACTGGGGACATGGTGAGTGGTGGCCTTGGCAGTGCTCGGGGAAAGGTTGGACCCAGTGATCTCAGAGGGCTTTTCCAACCTTAGCAACTCTGTGATTTTATGATTAAAAGAAGGTGCTCAAAAAATAAAGCACAAAGACTGTTACAGAAAAGGTAAGAAATCCTGCAAAAAAAAAACCAAAACAATATGGGGGCACTGGGACCAGCTGGCATCTGTTAGTTGTCTGAAAATCTTGTCTTCGTTGCCCTCGTTTGTGTGCAATCCCCAAGTGTTTTGCATTTAATTGCAAAACATTCCAGGAAGTCATACAAGGGGGTTGCAAAGTGACACCCAGGAATAAAAATGGAGACAGGGGAATGAGACTCTGTCCATGGAGAGCAGTGGCTCTGCACAGGTGTGACATGGACAATTCCATGATTATCCCAACGGGTGTGAGCAGCCTGCAAGTGCTGTCAGCTGTGCTGCAGCTTGTTTTAACCCAAAACAGCAATTCCAACCCGAAACTGCAGTCAGGACACAGCTCATGGCTGACAGAACATCTCCCAGGAGGACTCCTTGGCTTTGTGTGCCCCTGTCTGTCCTGGAGGAAAAGCTGATGAGATTCCACCACAAAAACATGCCATTATCAGTTCCTGGCATTTGAGATCCCAGAGCAACACGCCACATACCAAGATACCAAGACCTTTTGGAGTTTGGAACAGACAAATATGGCACTAAAACCATGATAAAGGTTCCCAGAGGGAGTAGGAACAGAGTATCCAATGCTATGGGAAACCCTCTCTTATCTTTAAAGAAAGCTACAAGTACATGGTATTTGGCATTTTGGACAGTGTTTATCAGCAGTGCTGATGGCAGATAGAAGCTCCTTCAACTATTGAAAGACAAAAGTTAAAAAAAACCCCTGATTTGGACACTTCGTACTTCCAGTCATGTCTTACATGCTCAGCTCTCCCACTCCAGCCCCTGTCCCAGGGGCCTGGCTCTGACAATGCCCTCTTTAATAGAACATAAAACCCACAGAACCCTTTTCCTGCCTTAAAAATAGCCCCACTTTGCCTGGGGAGGGAAGGAGAGTTCAGAAGATGGGAGGTGACCACTGTTCTGGAAGCACCAAGCAGCTGCAGGGCGCTGATCTGTGCTTGCCATCTTTCAGATGCACCAAATTCAAGGCCATGAGACCTGAACATGACTTGGGGCCTGAGAGTGTTGTCCTATGGCCATCAAGCCAGGAGTGATCTCTTGGCATAAGCCCCTCTGCTGGAAAGGCAGCCAGGCTTCCTACGGAGCAGAATCCAACCTCTGCTCTCTGCAATTAGTTCCAGTCATGGTCAGTGTTGAAATATGTGCTAATCCACACTTGAGCAGGCCTTGCTTTAACTCCCAGCCTTTGGGTCTCGTTATTTAATTCCTCTGCTAAATAAGAGAGCTCCCAAGTACTCACTTGGTGCTTGGATTTTGCGAGGCTGATGCAATCTCATGTCTGTCCCTCTTCCCTTCCTGATTGTGAAGCAGGAGAATTTGAACGACAGCTAGTGGTTCTGTGAGGGAGCTTTTAAGGATTTGGGCCAGGTCAGAAAGGGCTTGGAGCAACCTGGGCTAGGGGAAGGTGTCCCTGTCCTGTTGTAACAAGTTCATCTTTGTTGGGGCTCCAGCTGTGGGTGAGGGTCAGTAGTGATGCGGAGTCCCCAGGCAGGTGCAAAGGAGAGATGCTTTATTGCAAAAACCAGGCCTTTGTAAGCAGTTAGCTCATTATCAGTTACACAGTTTTAAATCATAACAAACATAATTCAAACAGCCACCATACACCACTATGTGAACACGTAATGGTTATATAAGTTGTTTTTCTACCCCTAATTCACCTGTCTCTTTCCCATAGTCCTCTTCTACTTAACCAAAGCAGCAGACTTGAATTATGATTTTACAAGGCCTTCCTTTTATAAGGTTTTACATATATGCAGCACATCTTTAAGGTTCCTTCAAACTCAAACCATTCTGTGATTCTGTTATTTTTAATTGGGCAAATATGTGTCAGGAAAAAATGTTCTACTTGTTTCTCTTCCTACCCATAAAATTTCTTCAGGGAAGGATGTGAAAAAAGCTTTCACTGGTGCCCACAGCTTTATAGAAGAGATGATCCTGGAGGGGATCCATTGCTCAGACATCCATTATCTCAGTTAAAATATTGACCCAGCATGAGACATCCCCTTGGAACTTTGTGCATAGAATAGGACACCCCTGTGAGTCTCCTGTCACTTCTGATGCACCATCCTGCTTCTCCCACCCAGCCCAGCCACCCAAGATCCAGCTGCTGCCTCCTGCTCCTCTGAGCATGGTCCCTCATGCCTTTTCTGTCACAGGAGCCACTCGTACCCTAGGGATGCTCACAGAACTCAGGGCCAGTCCCTCTCCCTTCCCAGGACTCTGGTGCCAGTCCCCAGTCCAGATCTGTGCATGCATCACTGCTTTTGCAGAGGGGGTTTCCAGGATAAACAGTTGAGATGAACTCATGGAAGTCTGGGGCTTGTTAACCCTGGTTACCAACCCCTGGCCCAAGCCCGGGCACTGAGAATCTCTCAGTGACAGGGTGGGGTTGGGGAGGGCTGCTGGGCACAGGGGCTGTGCAGGTGACCGGGCAGAGGGGCTGGCAGGGCTGGACGTGCTGTTCTGCAGCCCAATTAACAGCACCTCTGAGAATGAGGTCATTGGAGCGGTCAGACAGTCTGGGAAAACACTTTCACAACTCCAGGAGGATTTCCTTTTTCCTCTTTTCAATTGTTCCTCTGTGCTGCCTCCCTCTGCTCCCCCCTCTCCATCCGTGTCCTCAGGCCTCCTTTGCACTCGGGCAGAGGCAGCTGCTGGATATTGTTCCCTCGGGGAGGCAGAAGGGCCACCAGGGTGCTGGAGTGGGTTCTGGTCTGCCTGTGCTGGCACACAGTGGCTGTGGGAAGGAGGGGGCCACAGAGCTGCTCCTGGAAGCCTCTGGCCAGCCCCAAGCCTGTCCCACCCCTGGGACTGATGGTGGGGTGGCAGGGATGGCAGCTCTGTCCTTTTCCTCCTCTTGGTCACCTGTTTGAGACAGTGAAGTGTCTGCTCAGCATGGCAGGGAGGAGAACCTCTATATTTTGCCACCAAAAATATGAAAGTCCTTGGAGATGGAAGTCTTCAGAGTAAATATTTATCCCCAAAGGCATCTCTTGCCACCAGCATTTGCCAGGATTACAATGAGATTCCCTTTGCTTCCCCACTGTAGCTCTAGACTTGTCTCTCCAGGTCCATCCATGGCTCCCTCCTGAAGTCACCTCAGGAATCCTGTGACCACAGCTGCTGTTGTCCCCTGGGACCACACTCACCTTCCTGGCTCCCCACTACAGTGATGCTCCCACTCCTCTGACATCCCCCCCAGCCCCAGCACAGCCCCAAGTCCTCCCTGCTTCACCAAAAACACCTGGGAGGGACCTCAGAGTTCCTCTCCCATGTAACAGTGACCCCCACGTCCCCCATCCACACAGGGTAGGTGGTCCCTGCCCTGAGCAGGTGATGGGCAATGCAGGATGAGCCTGGAAAGGAGTCCTGGGAGGGAGATAAATCGGATGTTGAGAAGGAGGGAGGAAGGGCCAGGGTGTGAGAGATGCTCTGGGTTGCAGAGCAGTACAGCAAGGCTGCCCATGTCCCAAAGAAGGTTCCTTCTGCCCCTCTGCAGGCCAGGATTGGGCACCTGGAAAGAATCCTTGCCTGATCCATCACAAACTTGTCCCTCAGGTTTGGGACATGACACAGCACCCAGAAAGTGTGGACTGGCTGTTTTTGGGCATGGGAAGGATAATGTTTGGAGAGCCTGTGTGCCTGTGGCTTTCTGAGGGATCAGTCTGGCTTTGGAGACAGACTTCCTTTAGACGTTTAAAGGGAACTTTGAGCAAGACACCAAATGAGAGGCACCCTCAGGACTTGGTGTCTGACACTCATCCTGGCAGAGAATGCTTGGATGCTCGTGGGCCAGGCTGGCCTCAGAGAGGAGATGGGCCAGCAGGAAAATCCACACCCCACAGTCACCATCTGATGCTCTGTGAGGCATCCAGGAGAAGAAGGTCTCCAAGCACACTTTTCCAAAGGAGCTGCCAGACTTGTCCATGGCTCCACCACGGCCCTGGGCTTTTGCACTCCCAAGTCACTGCTGTCTTATCCTTTCTGTGCCTTATCCTTTTAGTATTTATTCCTGTCAGCACCTACCATCCCTCCTGGCTTTGGAAACTGCTCCCATGTGCAGCATCACCCTCCCTCGCCTGCCCCATGCTCAGAGCAAGAATTCCAGAGGGACTTTGCCAGGCTGCCGTAGACATGACCTCAGGCCAATGTGCAACTTGCTCCAGAGGTGCCTGTTTTCCTCTGTGGCGAATCCACAGAACAGAGATACACAAATCCATCTGATATGTTCAAAGAATTACTGAGCATCTGCAAGGAGAGGGAAAGAAAAACAAACACATGGATAAAAGGATTCCTAGAACATGACAAAGAGGAAAGAAAAGGAGGCAGGGATGAATAAGGCCACCCAGACAGGTCCCAGGCTTTTCTGGGACCCCACCATTTCCTCGATGAGAGGGACCTCAGCTCAAACTGTCCCTGCGTGACTGATCCCCTTGTTCCTCCTGCTGGGAACATGCACTCAGACAGGACATATAGTGCCTATGTGCAACTTCACAGAATCATGGAATGGTTTTGGCTGGAAGGATCACAAAGGTCATCCCATTCTACCCCCTGCCACAGGCAGGGACACCTTCCACTATCACAGGTGGCTCCAAACCCCATCCAACCTAGCCTTGGACACTGCCAGCGATGGTGCATCACTAGTGAAGAGCTCCTTTCTGCAAAGCATGGACATGGCTCCCTAACTCCCAACCTCTGCCCTGACCACTTGGAGCAGCTCATGGATCTGCAGCTCTAAAATGTGCCCCTTTTGTATCCACCCTGAGCAATTCCCCTTTGTTTTCTTTGCATGAAACACAGCCCAGGGCAGGCTTTTCCTGCTGTCCTTGGCACCAATCACATTGGGCACATCCATCCATCTTCCAGTCCTCCAGGGCTCACTCCACTGACATTCAAAAGTCTTCTACATATTGTTCCTCAGCTTATTTTCTCTGCCCTAATATCAAGCACATGGTTTCATCCATTAAAAAAAAAAAATGTGGGCAACTTGTAATCTTCCAGAATAACCAGAGGAGCTGCAGCTTTCATTCTGCCCAAGGAGAGGATGCTGAGACCAGCTCAGATCCCTCAGGAGATGCTCAGAACTGTATGTACACACTTCATGCTGCAGTGATGAGTGGCCAGGCAGGGATGACACCCAGTTCCTGAGCTGTGAGAACACCCATGGTCCCCAGAAAGAAGCGGAGATGGGCCTGCTGGTCTCCAGGAAAGCTGCGTTTGGCAGCCTGAAGTCCTGCTTGCCCTAGTGGATCTCCCACTGCAGCTCTGCCTTTCCAGGGAGCACAAACCCTGCTGAGGGAGGGATGGGTTGAGTGGTGTTACCTGAGGGTATCCTTATCCCAGGGGCTTGAAGTCACTACTGTTTGCTGATGTGAGGATCAGGCCAGCAGAGAAGGATGTCTGGGTCACAGGAGAGAGGGATGAAGGACAATGATCTCCTTGGTCCCCAAGCCTGAACCAGCAGGAAGCTCTCAGGACTGGTTTTCACTCTGGGTGTGATGAGACAAGGAGGTGCAGCTGGGATGGATGGGAACCAGCAGGAAAATGGAGCTCTCCAGGGAAGGGAGAGAGACCTTTCCATGGCTTCAGCCTGTGAACAGAAAAAACACAACTGGCCTGAGAAGGGTCTGTTTGGGATGAGGGATCCTATGGCAGATGGGATTACAGGGCCAGAACAATGCAGGAATTAAAAGAGGAAAGGAGCAGCACCAGAAGCTCTGGGACAAGTGGAGAGCTCAGATGCTCATGTACCACCCCAGGGCTAATGCCAGGTCCTGGTCCTGATCCAGGCTCATGTCCGTGCAAAGTTCCCCACACCCAGTTCCCTATGTCCAGATCTTTGCCCAAGTCCAGATCCATGCCCAGGTCCATATCTATGCCCAGATCCAGGTCCATGCCCATGTCCAGCTACTTTGACCTCCTGAAGGTGAGACCACCAAGGGCCCTCTCCTGGCAGGGAAGGCATGTGGAGGAATCCTGCTTTGATGTGCCAGCACGGGGCACCCCGAGCACACCAGCCCTGGCTGGAATCTGCCGGCACAGGACAGGGACTGAAGCTCAGTGGCTCTTGCTGGGCTCCACAAACATTCTTGCTGCTGAGTCCCAGGCTGAGCTCTGGAGTCAGCAAGTGCCAGGACCATTAATAGTGCAGTGACAATGTTTAAATTGGAGCTGCCACCAGTGCAGAAACAATAACTCCCAGTGCCCAAAGAACTGATTAGCAATGGCCCCAGGCTGCATTTTCCATCACTCTCTGCAGAGTGAGCAAGGGATTTGGCTGTGGGGGGAGAAGGGTGAGAAGTGGACCCCTGGGGCTTTGGTCTACCCTGCCATCATCAGGCCCTTCCCTGAGGCTGTGCCATGTCCCTTCTCCCTCGTGTCCAGCTGCTGGAGCCCCTTGTGCAGAGCTCCAGAGCTGCACTGACACTTATTGTCGAGTGTTTACTGTCATTGCCGGGGAGACATTAGTTCAGATTATGTCAAAACAAAGTTATTCCAAGCTCAATCCTAGAGAAAAATATTATTGTAAGCACTGATTGGCGAGGGGCGGCGTGTCCACCGCCAGCAGTCCCAAAGCCCAGGGGGTGGGGGGAGATAGGATCTTTGTTTTCCAGCCAGGCTCCCAGCCAAGAGCAGCCAAAGCCGAGGTAGAAGAGAGATTTTGTGAGGCAGCCAGGAATTCAGGTCAAAGCTTCTCCAGAAAAAAAAAAAAAAAAAAAATCCTTTAAACTGTAAAGAAAAAGTCTTGTTCCAGTCCCAGCCTGGGCCAGAAAGTGTATATGCCATATTGTCCAGGAATTGAATGTAAGGAATCCAGATATGCCATGTTATCCAAGAATCACATGTAGGAAATCCAGGAGTGACTTGTTATCTAGGAATCACATGCTGGGAAGCCAGACATAGCCTGTTAGACAGCAATTGTATGCAAGGAATCCAGATGTGGCACATCAGATGGGGGCTGGATGCAAGGAATCCAGATGTGCTGTGTTACCCCAGAGCTGCAAGGAGGGGTGAGAAACAGGCAAACACATAGAGGCTGCACCTACTTTAGGAGTGCAGGTACCCAGCTGGCCCCGGCCTTAGCTCAGGAACAGATGAAAAGCCAAAAACAGGCTCAAAAACAAGGGCTGCAGTTGGGGACAGGTCAGGGACAAGCCTGTAGGGTGGGGGACTTGGTGGCTAGCGTGGAGAAAGGCAGGGAGGAACTGGCTGGGAGTGGAGGTGGGGTCAGAGACCAGCTCTGGGGATGGGGGTCAGCTGGGCGGGGGTCACATGGTGGATGACACTTCTCACCTGTGCTGGACAATGGCCCCAGGGCCACCAAGAGAGGTCCAGGAGGTGCCTTGAGCATGGCTGGCAGAGGGAAAGGGAAGAGGAGAAGATGGAAGGGTATAAATGAGCCCAAAGAGGTGCAAATAAGGACAGCAAAATGCAGACAAAATCTCAGGAGAAATTCCCAGACAGTGAGATAGAGTGGGCAGTGGACACCTCTCCTGAGGCTGGAAGGGGATGGATGGGAGCTGTGGAGCAGCTCCCTTGGGAGGTGCAGGGGACAAAGCTGAGAGCCCAGTGCTGCAGCCTGAACCCTGGGGAGCTCAGCCTCAGTGGGTGTCACCGAGACCACCCCGGGTCCCATCCCCAGCGCAGCTCCCTCATCCAGGGACAAGGGTAGGTGGGAAGCTGCCTCCACACAGGTGAGCCAGCATGGATGCCACCAGCAGCCCAGCACCCCAGGAACCCTTCACAAACCTAGGAAGTGCTGGGGGAAAGGAATCTTCCCCAACACTTGTCCCCTGGGGCCACCACCTAGTCTGGAATTCTTCAGAGACACAGTCCCTTCCCATGCTGCCAGGACACCTTCCCACTAACTGGGCAGAGCTTCAAAGCAGTTGGTACCATCTCCTGACAGCTGAGGCTTGTGTGGTCCCATCCCCAAGGGACATAAGGAATGGGGAATGGGGAATGGGGAATACGGAATGGGGAATGAGGAATGGGGAGTGGGGAATAGGGAATAGGGAATGAGGAATGGGGAATGGGGAACGGAGAACAGGGAAGGGGGAATGGGGAATAGGGAATGAGGAATAGGGAATGGGGAATGAGGAATGGGGAATAGGGAATAGGAAATGAGGAATAGGGAATGAGGAATGAGTAATGGAGAATAGGGAATGGGGAATGAGGA